>VWZV01003816.1:246863-310145 GCA_013397155.1 Irena cyanogastra | reverse complement strand
TTAAGGTCTCTTCCATCCCAAACATTCTGATATTCTATGAAAATGAATAAGGAAAGGAGGAGAGACTGTTCTGGAACTGTCTTATATTACTTAGATCCCACTAAGAATATTTTTTTCAGTATATATACATACATATATATATATATATATATATATAAATCCTCCAAATACCTCTTCCCTCAAAAGCAAAATAAAGAACAAAAATGTCTTACCTTTGTTCCTAGACCAAAGCATGGAAAATTCAATTCCTAATGCTGAAAGTTTAAGAAACTTTTAATTGTTAAGAAACTTTCAACAGACACAGACACGTGAGGTTCCATAATCACTTCATTATAATTGTAACTATTATAATCACTTCAGGTGGCCTCAGTAGGATGCCATGCACTGATCTATTTCTGAAGCACTGAAGTTCCAAATTCAGGGGAGGTTTTGTCCCTAACCTTTTTAATGCCTTGAAAACACTATGAGATGTACAAATATATTTTTGGATCCCCTAAATGCTTTTGAAAAAGTGGATAAAGAATTTTTGTGGTACAGGTAAAAATGCCCACAGTCCTGTCAATGAGGTTAGTTCAATACTGTTTAATTTGCAAATTCACCTGTGAGTTATACAATATGTTTTCAAGGAAATGAGTCAATGGATTTTCCTTTCTTGTTTATCCACTTTATTGCTAGCTCATGAATATATGAATATACATGCCAATTTTTTTATTTGTAATGAGATTTACAAAAGTGACAAGAGAGCTGGTTCAGTAAATTAACTGACTTGATGAATTTTCTGTGCTTTTTGCCAATAAAAAATTACATGATTAAAGTTACTAATTTTTTTCCAATTAAATATTAAGAGACTCATTCTAAAATTTACATACATTGTAAGGTCACCTGGCCCCAGCTGTGGCTTTATCCAGGAGATGCAATAAATGAAAATTGCTCAGCTCTAGACTTGTGTGTCTCAAACACTGAACATTCTGATATCAGCCTGGTCCTAACAGTTACTTTGGAGCACCCAGGTCCTGACTCAGATGCTCTTGGGACACCTAGTGCTTAGAAGTAGATGGATTTATTTCAATGAAAACAAATCTAAAATGTGAATCTAAAATGTAAGAGAACTGTAAAATGCGTGCTGCATTTTCAAGTTACTTTTTGTCAAGTAGCTCCCAGCGTAGCAAACCTTCCCTGAATTCTCTCTGAACACAAAGGCTCTCAGCCCTGGGCCTTGGGAGTGGGATTTAAGCCACCAGGAGCTGGGAGGAATGTCCCACACTGCTCCAGGAGCTTGGGAACAGGCTGGTCTTGGGGACATCTGATTCATGTCAGAAGCCTCAAATATTTCTTCTCCTCCTCCTTCATTTCCTTCTCCTCCTTCATTTCCTTCTCCTCCTTCATCTCCTTTTCCTTCTTCGTCTCCATCTTCTTCATCTTCATCTTCTTTTTTCCCCCTGGCCCATCTCTTCCTCATTTGGCCATCCCAGTTTTTGGTGGTGACTCTTCTGCTGTCTCCATCTCTGGGATCAGACAGGCCCTGATGAGGGGAGCACGTTGCCTCAGACTGTGTTTGGCAGCTGTGTTTGAGCAGAGGCTCATCTCTCACCTTTAATCCCCCTGGCAGCTCAGCAGTAACTCGACCTGAGGCAGCCTGAGGAAACTTTCCAGAAATTTTCTGATGCCTCACGCTGGTTCCATTCATTAAATCTTTTGTCCAGAAAACTAAATGGAAAGATGTTCCAGAAAATACAATGATTTCATGTTCAGCTTCAGCTTAACAACTTTTTACTAAGAGCAGGAAAGGTTTTGAGTGGAATATACAGAGACCTGCAGTTAAGCATAAGCCAGACCCAAAATCCTGGATCTAAACATCCTGAAGGGTGTGAAAGTTAAAGAGGAAAAGAACATTCACATTGCTAAACTATGCACCAAGCAGGTGCCTCATTCCTCAGAAGAAGGGACATTTCTACTGTCATTTTCTAAGGAAAAGTTCTGTAGAGGATTATTCAGTAGGACTAATTCCAGTGCACTTAAAAGATTCGGCCCTGAAGTGAGTTTAAGCACTTCCTTGGCATGTGAAATAAATTAATTGGAATCCTAACAGAGCTTAGAACTGGAAACCTTCTATCTCTGCTCCCAAACCTTCTCTGGCTAAAATTATGACACAAGAGATTCCACACTACTCTAATAAAATCTGGAAATCTGGGATATTTTTAAGTGGCTGCCAAGCCCTCCACATCATTATTGCTATGAGGGCATATTTGATCATTAATTCCTTTCTCTTTTTTCATTTTTTTTTTTTTACATGAGAGGAAACTTTTCTTTGTAAAATCAATGGTGCAGCATTTTCCACTGCTGCTGGAAAAGCCAGTCGGGGCCTCCTGTGACTTCTCTGTTGGTGTTCAGCTAAAGACATCAACCCAAAATTTCTTCAGCTGGCTTGAAATCACTTAAGGATAACCCAGCAAGTGAATCCTGGATGGAATGCGTTGATGCTTGGATTTCTTGTAATGTTTGATTCTGATTTTAGACACCAGAGGTCAGACACTGCTGCTGATCAGCAAAGGAAATGGGAACAACTCAAGCAAGTAATAGGAAATGAGCTTTTAAGAAATGAGCTTTCCTTTCGATGTGATCATATTTATAAGTTTTATCTCACTTTTTTCCCCTCCTTTTCTGAAAGCTGACTTCAGAAAAAGACGCTGCTCTTTTTGGAGTTCCTCCTGGTAGAAAAATAAGCCAAGAAGAAATGTCCAATGTTTAAAAATTCATTCTGATTTTGTCCCTTACCTTATCTACTTCACAGTTTCTAATAAGCTGCTCATCCTCTTCACCTGGAGACTTGATTTAATAAAACATTAAAAATTAAAGCAGCTCTTCCAATTCTTTTCCCTGCTGTGATCAAAATGCAGTTTGAAAGGCTTCTCAGTTTTGCAGCAAGAGGGAGCATGTGTGACAAATTCCCTCTCTGCTCCTGTGCTGCAAATGCAACATGAGAAAACTACGCTTGAAACAAGGAATTTGCTGCCTGAACAAGCCTGAAATGTGACCCAGCACCTTGGCTGGCAGCAGTGCCTGACCTTGAGCAGGCCATGGGAGGTCACAGACCCCAGAGCCCCATCCAGGAAAGCTTCCTGAAGCTGGGAATTTGGTCTGGATGTCAGTGGTGGCATCTGGGCTGGCTGTGACACAGGAGCATGCACGTTTCTCTCGTGTATCTTTTCATTTTTTTTGGAGAAAATGCATTCCTGTGCATATCAGGCTGTTTGTGTGCACAGAAGGCTTTGCAGCAGGGCTGTGCTTCCAGCTCTCTGGCATTCAGAGCCAGGCAAAAGCTGCAGCAGGAAGGAAGGGAAAATAGTACCAAATCCCTCTGCCAGCCCTGCTCTGCCTGAATCCAGAGAGATTTTCCTCCTCTCCTTCCTCTCCCTGGACACCAAGCTTCCTGACCATTGGCATGAGAGGCACAGACAGCATCTGGCAAGCTTTACATTTATTCTAAAATGATTAAGCAGAAATCCAGTCAGGTGCATGTTCAGTACTCCTTGGAGCAGAGCTCTGCTTGGGCTTGTTCAGCTGATGAGGGTGACTGGGCTCTGTGATAAAAAATTGCCCTTGATGACCCCTTAATCCACTTTTTTTCTAGTGGTAAAGATCTCCAATTTTACCTTGTTGACTAAGAAGCAAAAGGCACAGAATAGTAACTGTTCCCCTTGGGAAACTGGCAGGATTTGATAGAAATGGTGTGCTTAATTTGAGGCCAGTTCAGAGTAAATTCATGTGTGAATGTGTTTTGGCTGGCATAGATCTGCACTGTAGGTGGAATATCTACATGAACAAAGAGACAGCAGTCAGGAGTTGAGTTTATTTTGGTTTTTCTAAGTGCCACTAGCAATGGAATAGTCCCGTGCCATGCAGAATTAAAACCCTGTTACAGAACAAGGCTCAGATTTCTGATTTATTTGTTATATCACTCTTAAATGCTCCACAGTCTGTGCATTTGCCTCCCTGCTGCTCAGTACTGTGAAGAAAAATGGTGATAATCTCTCTGCTTATGAAAAGGAGAATGAGAAAGTTCCTGGAGCTCCTCCCCATTATCTGGCACATCTAAATGCTGTTTCCCAGCCCTGTCATATCAGGATAATTGCCTGCTCTGCTTTAGCATTTCACTTGCACTGTCAGGAATACAAAGTGCTCTCCTCCACATGAAAGCAGGATGCTATTTCCGTGTTTTTCAAAGCCTTGCTAGCTGGAGAATGAGGCCATCTTTGATCTTAAATTTGCCACATCTGCTCCCTGGAAGGCTGCAAAGTTGTTTAGAAGCAATCCTCAGCTTCTCTGTGCTCAGCCCAGGTTGTCCTCTGGCTTCTCAGCATAGTTTTACCCCCAGTGACCATGGGGGGGGAAAAAAAGATCTATGGCATTGTGCAATTTCAGTTTGTCTTTCTGGGAGCTGTGGGAGTCAGTGTGCTAAATAAAGGTCCAGGGAGAATTCAATAAGACAGCTCAGACCTCCTGATACTGCTGGCTTAGAATGACTGAAGCCTGAAAGGCTGGGGATGCAATGGCAATGAGGGAAAATACCTGAAGCTGGCTTGGCAAGGCTCAGGATTTTCCTCTCCAGGATCAGGCACCACATTCCCCAACCACAACTTCTTCAGATGCCCAAGGAGCCCAGTTTAGTAAGAAATGCTTCAGTTAATGCTGAGATAACTCTTATGAGGTGCACGGGATGGGTTTGATCAATGACTTTACCCTCTGGACAGAGGACAGTGAGGGTCTGTGAAGCACCAGATGAGAGTCTACAGGATTCCTGCCAAGGAAATGTAAACACTTCCAAACACACAGTGGAATGACACTCAGCTTTCATGTGCACAACCCAGCAGTGCAGCAAAAAGAGAACTAATAATTGAGTATTCAGAATAATTTTGGCAAGACTGCAAAAACTGCTGCCTGATTCCAACCCAGTGAGGTGGAGGGGTCCTTGGGTTGAAAATTCTACTTTATGGCTTCCTGAGTTTCTTTCTGGCCCCTCTTTCTGCTGGTCTCACACCAGACAGCAGCACAGCAATGACAAGGAATGTTTCCCACATAGGCCCAATGACTGGAAAATGCCAGATGAATTCTGAGTTAATCCCTCAACAGTCGACAGCCATGATCAATTACCATCAGAACCTGTCCCTATAGATCACACCCTAATTTAACAATAAATTGCATTAACCTCATCCATCTATTTGCAGTGATTTCCAGAAAACATTGCTATCCATAAAGGAATCCTCCTGTGGGTTAGGTAATTACCCTGGAGAGCCAGCTTTCACTCCTCAGCAGCAGGAGCAAGGAGCATTTCTAATGAGCTGGGTATAAATAACAAGTTGGATGCTGTCAAGCATCAATATTTACTCTGCATTGGATAGAGCTGCTAACTGAATTAGCCCCTTTGCAGCCAGGGGCTGGGTTTGCATGCAATTAGCATCATGACGTTCTCACTTGATGCCTAATTAGCTCTCAGCACACTAGAAGTAGAAAATGCTCATCCAGAGACCTTGCACTGAGTGGTGCCTGTCAGTTTTCTCACATCTTCCACAGCCACCTCTGCAGATATAAAACTGAGGGTCTCCTCACATTATTTTTACAGAAAAGATGGGCAAATTTAGATCTGAGGATGGCTGACTTCTCTTTATGGGCAAAGTTCTGGAGCAGCATGATATCTGCTTGTTTATTGAGGTAGAACAAAGATTCAGAATTTGTCTACAAGTATCAGCTTGCTGGACAAGGGATTTTGTACCTCTACTGCACAATATCTGTTTTCTGTGAAAGTAAAGAAAGCTTATCAAGCATTGCAATGGTAGTTGCACTGGAAATTTTAACATTTTGGTAGTCTTACTTGAAATCAGACAAAAACATCAGATTCCTCACAAAGCAGTAGTTCTGCAGAGAACAAAGTCCAGAAAATTGTTTCATTTTGTCTTTAGTAATCTATGTAGCAATTATGAATACAACATACCTATTTTAATAATTTGACATAAATATTGACCACACGCAGAGCTAAAATATCTTTCAAATTATTTATTTTCACAGTCTTTAAAATATATTTTCAAATATTTTGACATGAAGCGTGTTTTTCAGGAAACTTTAAACCCATTTATTCTGATAGTAAATGCAGCCCTTTTTTTGTTTTAAGTACAAGCTTGTGTGTAATGTGATATTCCAGCATGCAGAAAAATAAACCTAGCAATTTTGCACATTAGTAAAAGAGTGTTTCCAAAGTTGGAGAGCATTGTACAGTGTAATGTGTGTTTGAAAAGCAGCATATACTCATGAAATCCAAACCTTTCCCAAAATGCAAGGCTGCAAAGGGATGTAGTTGAGATTACACAGCAAGATTTTAGCATTTCCAAGCTGGAGCTTTTTCCACTGATTTTAGACAGGAGGTTTGGGGGGTTTTAGCTCTTTCTCTGTGATAATTTTGATGGCTCATGTAGCTAGCTGCTGTAATTAGAGAAATAGATATTCTGCAGTGCCAGAGAGAGCTCTGAGCTGCTGAGGGCAGGGCGAGGGACAAGGATTCTGTGGGGGGAGATGTCTGCTCACACCTCGTGGCACTGGCTGGCCATGGGTCACATCAGGCAGGGCAAACTGCTCCTTCACCCTCCACTTCATTAAATCCACAGCTCTGCTCTGGATGTCCATTAAACTCCCCACATGTGCATTATTTGTAACACTTTGGCACGGCTTGTGTGTTCGAAGCTGGCCATTTATAATAAAGTGTTGTCTGGGAATTTCTGTGGCCACAGACAAGGTGTTTTCACATGTGCATTTGGATTCAAACTGAAAGGGGAAATTTAAGTTGGATCTAGGGAAGAAGTTCTTTACTGTGAGGGTGGTGAGGCCCTGACACAGGTTTCTCAAGGGACGCCCCTGGATCCCGGGAACTGTCCAAGGCCAGGATGGATGGAGCTCTGAGGAGCCTGGTCTAGTGGAAGGTGTCTCTGCCCATGGCAGGGGTTTGGAAGATATTTAACTTCCCTTCCAACTCAAACCATTCTTGGGTTCATTCTATGATTTTATGCAGGCTGGAGGAGATACTTCACAAAAGTTTAACCATCAGGTTCTGCTTTGGGACCCTCTGAAGAAGGGTTTCTCCCCTCTTAAGGATAGGGTCATGTCTTGGTTTGAAAGGACAGGTTATCTGCTAAGGAAGGCAGGAGCCTCCTTGAAATGGAAAATGTAAACCCCCTCCCTCTGAATTATTGTAATTTTGAAATTAAGGGGCTCTCAGGCAAAGATATGAGAGTAGGAATAACAGTTCTTTATTAGGAAAACTAAAAATACAAATGCAATAGTACAAACAAACAAACAAAAAAAACCCACTGCCAGAGTCAGAGCATGCCCTGTCCCCCTGTGTGTCAGGGTGTTGGTGGCAGTGCCATTCCATGGTGGCTCAGCCCTCCTGCAGTGCCAGGGCTGGCTCTGCTGGAGCAGGGATCCTGGACAAGGGTGGAGTTTTCCTCTGGAGCTCCAGTGCTGCTGGAGATGGGCCTGGGCTCCCTCTGGCAATGCAGGGCAGAAGAAAGCTGAAACTCTGGGAATGCAGTGGGAAAAGGCTGCTGGGCTGTTCCAGGGCAGATTCTATCCAGGTAGGAATGCTTGGCTCCTCCCCTGGGCAGAGCCTCTCCCGATGGGATGATGGAATTTTCTCAGCCATGCAGGGACACTCAGTGGCCATGGACAGCAGAGATCTCTTGGAGGGAGGATTGGCTGTGGGAGAGATAAAGAAAAAACTGCCCCACCTGGTTTTAACAGGTGGCCCAATTAACAGCAGGTAACTGCCCCACCTGTAACAGATGGCAATAGACTGCACAACCTCAGCTGCATCTTTCAACCTAAGGCAGGTCACAGCTCCCAAACCTTCTCCCTGGCATGGGCAGCGTGGAGGCTGCTCCCTAACACAAAGTGTCCGTCTCGGTCCGAGGGCTTACAGCCACCAAAGCAGCACACTCTCCTTTTTCTCTAACTCCTCTGTTCCCCTGGGATGATTGAATATCTGCCTTGGACCGCTCTAACACACTTTGCTTTTCCAGTTCCAGGTCCTCCTGCTGGAGTTAAAGCTGCTGCTGCCTCGGCCTCCACGGTTTTCGTGTCGTGGCTGCCTCCCCTGAAGCTGAACGGCATCATCCGGAAATACACCGTGTTCTGCTCCCACCCCTACCCCACAGTAAGTGCCACAGCCCCTCTGGGTAGGGCTGACACAGAGCACTTGCAGAAACCAGCCCTTGATCTTCTCCCTGCTGCTTCCTCTCCTGCCCTTTGCTCACCCTGAGCAAGGCCAAAGGGAGATCCTGGAGCTAGAGAGAAGTGAGAGATGAGTTTGGTTTATCCCACCTATCAAATTTTCATTTGAAGCCTATTGGAGAGCATTAGCTCACAAATAATTTTAAAATATATAGCTGAAGTGGAGTATTTCTCAAGGTTTGGTTAGTTTAGAGTGTAACAGGTTGCATTTTCCAGGACCAGCTGCAGGAGCCCTGTTGCAGCTGGAGGCATGTATTCATTTATCCTGTTTTCATCTAAGTTCCTGCCTTTTGGCTTGAGTATTCATGTGTGAAGGAACATAATGACTTATAAACAAACATATTTGCTTGTGAATAGGCTTATTTATGCCTGGAATATTTGCCCAATCTAGCTCTACGTGCTTTTACTTGCTGAGAAAGTGACAGGAGGAAATTTGAATGGAGTATCAGGTTATCTTTCTTCCTGTCTGAATCACAAAGAAATTCAGCAATCTTTAAACACAGGGGCCAATTTCTCTCTGTGTATACCCATGTATTTTTATTTTCATGTGGATTGAAAAGAATACATGTTTATTTTATAGCTGAGGTTTGAATTCAAGTTATATCCAAGGTCTGGATTACAGTTTTAAGCAGGACGTCCCACCAAAGTTAAAAAATCCCATCTTGGTTTAATAGGCAAGGTGAATATTGGTCCAGAAATCTCTAAAAGTGCTTCAGGCACGTGGAAATTTCCCTGTCCCCAAGGCAGGGGGTTGGAACAAGCTGATCTTTTAGATCCCTTCCAACCCAAACCATTGTGTGATTCTCTGATTTATGTTTTGGGATTACTGTTTCCTAAAACCATTAATTTCCTAATTGTAGCAAACCAAACCATCTTTAGCACACCTTTAAATTTAAACTAGCTGGAGATTTTGCACCACAGTTCATACATTTCTGTGGCACTCAGTGGGTTAAAGAGGTCAGAGTTTAGAGGACAGCTCTGAGTGAGGATCAGGCACTTCTCTGGGGGCTTGGAGAGAACACCAGATGGTGCTGCTGCCTTCTCCAGATACTTCCCATGCACAAAGCTGCAGTGCTTCTTCCTGGGGCTTTGCTAGCAACGTTTTTTCCTATATTTACATCCCCAAGAAAATAAACATCCTCAGCTAAAAATATTATTCTCTACCATGGAGTCTCTTGCATACAAAACTTCCTCTTTCGTGGTTAGCTTTTGGAGCACCTCAGAGATGGACAATGACAAGAACAGTTGGGTTTTTTGCTGTTTTTGTCCTGAACAGACTCTTGCTGCTGTATTTTTGTGGTGTTCATTATGCAGGGATATGTATGAACCATCATGGAACCATACCTGAGCCCCAGGTAGATGCACATGCAGGTGTTTGTACTTTTTATTAATTGCTGATGTGTACATGGCTGGTTCTGAAAGGTGTCCCTGCCCCCAGGACAGATGATCTTAAATGTCCCTTCCAGCCCAAACCATTCTGTGATTCCATGGTCCTGCTGTTACCTTCGTGCAGGTGTGTGTACATAGAAATATAGAAATCTATATATGCAGACACAGGTAGATGTATAAATGTGTTCAACATGTATCTGTGAGTCCCTGTCCCAGTGTTCTGCAGATCAGCAGGAGCTGTGGCTTGCAGAGATCTTCTGTATCAGCCCTGTGTGCTGAGTGAGGCAGGGATCACGCTGGGGGCTCAGTTTCCAGAAGCCAAATTGGACATTTTTAAACAAATGCAAGCCCTCAGGGCATATTTAATATAGGACACACTCCCTCAGCTTTATTTCTAACAAAATGCTTTGTTATCTTTTATTCTGAGATGGATTGTGAGCTAAAAAGCTGTTTTATTCAGAGCTGCTTTGCAGTGAAACAAGCCTGCTGCAGAGCTGCTCAAATGCCAATGCTGCTGTGCAGATACACTGAATATATCCAGGGAAGTTCTTGTTTGATTCACTGCTGGCAAAGACAAGTAGCTGACAGAGGGAAAGCTCTTAAATTAGGGTGAGGAGGAGAATAAATAAAAGACCTGTGTCTTTATCATCTCTTCTGCCACCATAAGTAGCAAGTGCTGTAGCTGCAGGTATGGAGCCCTAAAAACTTCATCCATCAGTCACAGCCCTGGCTGCAAAGTAACTTTGCTAAAAGTCAGCTATTCAAGCAGAAAGGCAACCTCAGTTTCCAGGCATCAGTGAGAAGAAAGAGACAAGGACAGGGGAAAAGGGAAATTTATGGGGAGGCTGCATTCTTTGCTGATTGTATTTTATTGCTGAGAACAAGTCAATACAATAGACTTCAGACAGGTTAACAACAGTCCTTTACACAAAAACACTGCTTTGGTGTTTAAGTCACCAACAGGAAAAATAATTAACTCTGCTGGTCGTATTGTGCATTTTTTTATTGCAAACATAACACTTACACAACCCTGACATATTATAAAATGAAGATTTGCTGCCTCTTGCACTGTTAAGTTTGCTTTGCAAAGGCAGAAGCTTTTAAAACTTCTGCTGCCTCTGTATAGAACAAAAGCATTTACTCTTTAAATATTTTGAGCCCTAAGGACAGTATTCAAACCACAACTACGATTAATGTGTGAAAAATGGAAAAGATTCTCCACTGCAGTCTGTTCTCTGGCCAAGATGAAGGGCAAGCAAGGATCCAATTTCACACTGTTTAATTGTTGTGTCTGTAGTATTCTACAGGCATAATTAGGCAAAACTTTCTCTTTTTATTCTGAAAATGTAGGAAAAAATACAGAAATATGAGACTTCATGGATCCTTCATTCTTCAAATATAAGAAACAGAATATGCCAGAATTAAAGTTAGAAAAATTATCCTTTGTGCTAACTCATAGCTACATTCTTGCTTCTCCCCCCTTTCTACCACATCCATGTCCAACTTTTTGTAGGATCTGGCTTCTCAAGACCGCCTGTAATGGTCCCATGGTGGCCAGATTCCTTCTGGGAGTGGTGATTCCCATTGTGCTGGCAGGATGCTCGTGGCACTCATCCTGCCCAGGTCTCAGGGAAGGGCTGTCACTGCTGTCCCATCCTGGCAGGGGGATTTTCCCCCATGGTGCCACACACATTTCCACACACATGGAACACAGTTTGAATCCTAGCACAGAAGTTAGGCTGGTTCATTCCTGCTGGTTGTGCAGCCTCAGGAGGCTGCTCCAGCCCTTCCTGCCTTGGGCTGTAGCTGTGCACTGCCAGGGCTTTTCAAGTGCAACAGAAAAGGAGATTTGGGGGTTTTCTGAAGAAAAAAAGACAAAAAAACCTCCCTAAAAACAACCACCAACCTCTTGTTGCATTCAGGTCAGTACAATGCTTAAGGAAGAATCAATGGGATTAGATTAAATAAAATTTAGATGTCAGAAACTGTCTGGAAAAGGTTGCTGTGACACACAGGTTAGCCAGCCTGGGAAACTTTGATCTCAGAAGAGGTAAAAAGCATCTCCTAAAAAAGCAGGAGAAGGAAGTTTAAGGATCAGAATTTCTTGATACAGGAAGGGATGAGAAAGTGCCTATGCACAAGGGCTGTGAATTTTTGGTATGGGAAATTCTGATCAGCTGGGGGAAAAATATTACCATGAGATCCTGGTCAAATATTGGTGCTGGGGGCCAGACTGTGGGACCTCCACATGTGGAAATCTTCAAGACTTCACTTGACATGTCCCTGAGCAACTTGATGCAATTAAACTTGCTTTGGGAAGAGGGTTGGACTGGGTGACCTCCAGAGGAACCTTCCAACCTCAATTCTATTTTTATATGGCAGTTTAAAACTGGGAAAGTTGGCCAAAATCTGTATGCAACAAGAGAAACCAGACAGTGGTAGAGTTAATGCACAACCCTAGGTGGAAAAGAGACACATTAAATTGACACCAAGGTGTCTCATAAGTTAAAAGTCTCCAATAAAACTCATATGATATTTTAGGCCACTGGCAGGACTGGTTGTCTTTCCTATCTGAACACTTTCTATGCACAGTCTCCCAAAGAAGTTCTGCTTTTAGCTCTCCCTATCAGGAAATCAGAGTGGGAGTGAGGTCACCTTATTTCACATCTTAAGTGAGTTCCACATGAGTGGAGGAAAGACAAGAACCAACTGACTGTGTCCTGAAAAGGAAAATCCCTGAGAAAGGAGAATGGTCACCATTTATTATCCTTTTATAGTGCATTTCTACTTACAGGACTCCTTTCCATTAATCTCCAGGCTTTCTATGGAGAAAGCATAGAGTGATGCACAGATTAATGACCTACTTTGCTGGAAACAGCAGGGAAATCCTGTTTGATGTGTTTGCTTCTATTAGTGAGTGACCCACCAGCAGATCAGCAAAACCCAAACAGCAACAACAACCATAATGACCATACTTTCCTAATCAACAAGTCAAAATAGACTTTAATATGTGTATTTCTGATTGGTTGATGTCATACTTCTTATTGACACTCAAGTGATTTTGCTGGTCTGTATTTTCTCAGCTCTTTACCTCACTTTCTAGCACAAGTACACAAAGATTGGCAAATGTGACAAAAACTTGCAAAGCATTCAGGTACATATTTAAAACCCTAGATTTCAGATGAGAAGAATCAGTTTATTCTCTGGTCTTTAATCCTGACAGTAGTTTTGAAATGTTGGTTGATCAAACTGTTGCTTAGCTGTGGGATTCTGCTGAGAGGTGATTTGTCCCTCAAACCCACCTTTGACTGAGGTCTCAAAAGACCAGAATTCTGAGGAATGGAAGCAGAAGAAATTCCAGAACTGCTGAATCAGATGAATGGAGTGAGGATATTCCTGCAAAGATCCCCGATGATGCTGTCATGATAAACTGGATTAGCTGGATGAGGAACCAGAGCAGACAGCAGACCCCAGTGCTGGAATAGGGGTGATGATGAGGAATTCTCTGAGTGCAAACCTTACAGGCAGCCCCAGGTACCTATGTTGGAAAGAGGCTTTGAAAACTGTGATCTACAGTTCTGGACTTCACCAAAGGATGTAGAAAGATCCAAAAGCTGAAAGCCCAGCAAAGATTCATATTGGTGTGGAAAATATGTCTGTGAAACAGTTGGATTTGGAATAGGTGGTAGATGAAGAGGTGCAAAGCAATGATGGAGAAGAGGGAAATGATCTTATTTTTGGCCAAAGCCCAAGTCAGTTTATGTGAAAACATGATCAATACTGGAAACTGACCAACATCTGAGGCAGACAGTTACTGATCCTTTTCATTTGCTTATTTTACTGTGGGAAACATACTCTTAAGCCTGTTAGACTTCTATATTTGTTTCATTCTTTTGTTTTTATTTAAACCCACTAAGGGGAAAATATATTGCGTGATTTAAAATATATCGTGTGACTCCAGTATACACAGGAGTCTGTGGGGTAGCTCTGTGGAAGAAGAGAGTAATTGCTGCTCTTGGTCTGTAATTCATAGATTCTAAGTGGAATTTAATTAATCTGACTTCAGACACCTTGAATAGAATCACAAATACTTGTTCTGAGGTCATCAAAAATTTCCTTTCATTAAGGAAAGAAGCTAGATGTCTGTGATAAACTGGATAAATCTCCTTCTGAAAGTTTCCCTTCTCTTTGTGTAGTCTAGAGAAAGTATACACGCTTATCTTAAACCAGCTGGTCTGCAACATAAGCTAGATGTGGAAGTATATACAATTATCTTAAACTAGATCTTTAAACTATTAGCTGTCATAAATTCCCATCATCCAGGTGTTTTCCACTCAATTCTTTCAGGCAGACACAACTTTTGTCTTGATTTTGCATAGGGCATATCTAAATTCTAACTTTGGGTTTGCATCACACTTTCTAATGCTCATTTCCTCTCCAGATTAAGGACTTGGATAAAAGAAAACTTTGGAAAATAGAGTTAATGCAATTATAAGGCAGAAATTATTTGTTGTTACATACTGTAGATCTTTCAGTGATTAGAAGGATGCTGAAAGTTTGTTGGAAAAAAGGGAGAAGTAGCTGGCAGAAGTTGGCTAAGTAGATAAAGTTACTGTTGAACAGAAGTTTATTGAGAGTCAGCAGATTCTGTAAGGTTGAATTTTAAATATATGTTCATTGATTTGTGTATTACAAGCAGTATTTATCACTGTATCTATATAGCACTTTTTACAGCGTGAAGATATTTATGCTTATTAATTCCTGTGTGCTTTATTTAGCACAGAAATAGTGCATAATTTGGAGGTTATTTTAAAACCTTATATTGGACAGTATTTAAAATGTGTCTTTTTAATATACCACATGTTCTTTTTTTAGCCTTTTTGTCGTTGTTTCACATCTTTGGTGCCAGCTCCCAAACGCAGCACATTCATTATTTTAATTGCTTTGTCAACTTTACATTTTTTACCTATCTTATTTTTGTCAGAGAGCAGACCTCAGGAGGGATGTGACAGAGTATAAATTGATTCTGAAGAGCTGCTGGTTTATATGATTTTTAAAGGTCTCCTTGTACAGCCCTACCAAAACAAATTTGATATTGATTTTTTCATAAACCTCCCTTCTTGTCTCACTGCCTCGTCTCACACCCAGGGATATCAATACAGTCTGACAATAAGTCCTTGGTGTCCTGACCTTCCTGTGGTCACCAGCCCATGACACCACACATCAGGAGCCTGAGGGACTCTCCAGGAGGTGCTCCCAAGGGACAGGCAGCTGGTGGGCCCCAAGTGGGCCACCTGGAAGTCCAGCCAGTGGGTTTTCTTCCAGCTGTAACACCTGGAAATGAGAATTCAGGAGCAGCTGAGGGAGCTCCAGGTGTTTATCCTGGAGAAAAGGAGGCTCAGGGAGGACTTTCTGGCTCTCCACAACTCCCTGACTGGAGGGAAGAGCCAGGTGGGGGTCAGGCTCTGCTCCCAGGACAAGAGGGAATGGCCTCAAACTGCACCAGGAGAGGTTCAGGCTGGACATCAGGAAGAATTTCTTCATGGAAAGGGGGCTCAGGCCTTGTCAGGGACTGCCTGGGGAGGCTTGGAGTGCCCATCCCTGGAGGTGTCCCCTGGAGGTGGCACTCAGAGCTCTGGGCTGGGGACAAGGTGGGCATGGGGCACAGCTGGGACTGCCTGGGCTGGGAGGGCTTTTCCAGCCTCAGGGATTCTGGAATTCTTTGGATTGGTAGGATTTTCCTGCCAGTGTGAAGGCCGGGAGCTGCCTCAGTTATTCCTAAAATTTCCATCTGAAACTTTCTAACATTTTCCTTCCTCAATTAAGGTGAAAAAAAAAAATAAAGTTACAATGTTATATGGCAGCTGCATTCACTTTGTGCACAGCTTCTGTTTCCAGCAGTTACCTTCAATAATGCTGAGTGAAAAACAGATGCCACCTTTCAAACCATGAGCCAACACCTGAACAGAAACCATTGTTAGACCAAAGTGGCAGCCAGGAGCCTTCCTGGAGACCATGGTGCAGGATCAGTGGTTATTTGGAGCTTTGAGAGTCTGTTCATCTGTGAAAGGAAGGCAAAAGCCAGCAGCACTCCTCAAGAAAAGGACAATTTGTGACCTCAGGCAGACTTTCACATCTTTAGGGAGTTCACTGAGAGGGCACAGCAGTTGTCTGTCTGCTCTTCTCAGGGATGAATTTGAAGTTCATTCTCTATAAATACAGACATATATTGATTTTTTTTTTACCCCAGTTTGCTTCCAGGTAGAAATAACTTAGTGTAGCCTCCAGTACTGGGTAACTTGTGAGTCCAGGAGACTCTAAAATGTGATTTCTGGAATAAAACTTCTCAGTACTCTCTGCCACTCGAGTTCTGTGTTGAGTTTTGGGCCTCTCACATCACAAAAGGACCTTGAAGTGGTGGAGTGTGTCCTGGGAAGGGTCTGGAAAACAAGTCTCAGGAGCAGCAGCTGAGGGAACTGGGGCTCTTCAGTCTGGAGAAAAGAAGGTTCAGGAGAGACCTCATTGTTCTCTACAGCTCCCTGAAAGGAGGTTTTAGCAAGGTAGGGGTCGGTCTCTACTGCCATGTCCAAAGTGAAAGGATGAGCAGAAATGGCCCAAAGTTGCACCTGAGGAGGTTCAGATTGGATATTGGAAATGGAAATATCACTGAAAGAGTGGTCAGGCCTTGAAATTATCCATCCAGGGAGGTTTGGAGTCACTGTCTCTGTGAGTGTTCAGGAGGAGCCTGGATGTGGCCCTTGGGGACAGGGTTTGGGGTGCTGGGTGATGGTGGGACTTGAAGTTCTCTTGCAGCCTTGATGATTCTGTGGTTCCCACGAGCAGCAATGCCTGAGGAAGGGCAAGGCAGACAATTCTGTGATGGAGCTGTACAAAAAGATGGAGATCACTGTGTTTCTACCACGTAGAATTGAAGACTTACTTTAATTATTAATGAGGCTCAGTGCTTGTTCTAGCCCTCATCCCTCCCAGTGATTGAACAGGGCCCAAGGAGCAGCTCCTGGCCCAGGAGGATGTGATGGTGACTGACATCAGTCTGCACTGCTTATCATGAGCCCCTCCAAAGCAGAATTGCTTTGAAAAGAGCTATTTAGAGCAGGACAGAACTGAGCTAGACACTAAGTTAAAAATCAGAGTGGATCACTGGGATGGTGTGCCCAGCTCACCACCCAGCTCTCTCCCATTTAGCAGCAGAGCTGAGCCCAGAGGAGGGATGTTTGTTGAGAGAGCCCCAGCTATGCAAACACCATTTCACTGGTTTAACTCAGGCCAGACAGAACAAACTCAGTGCTGGTCTGTGGGAGGCTGCAGAGCCAGTGGCTCGTTGTTGTGGGCAGGAGGAGCAGCCTCAGTGCCCCTCCTGAGCCCACTTGTGTGCAGTGGCTCCATTACTGACCTGGCTAATGGAACAGAGAGGCTGCCTGTTAAATTAGCAGGGGTACAGGGCTGGGAGGGGTTGCAGGTACACAGGAGGCAGAAGCAGAATTCAGGCAGGTCTTGAACTGGGAAATTGGTCTGGAAAAAGTTGGATGAAATTTAGCAAGAAAATGGGTACCCTGGATAACCAACTGCAAAAGTACTGTGTAGAGAGCAATTCTCTTGGTTTTTCAGAAGAGGATTTTGAGGTTATTGTGCTTCCCTAGATGAACATTAACAGCCTTTATAATCCTGTCCTGAAAAGACAAATGAGAATCCCTGGAATTGTTGAGTGCAGGTTTGGAGACGGTGAGAAAGCTATGGACCATCTTTAGACAGTCTGAAGGATAACAGAAGATATTATTAGAGAAACTGATAGAGAAAATGGGATTTCTGGACAGTGTTGAAAGCACCAGAGTTATTTAGTTGTAAAAAGATAAGGGTACTGGTGGGGAAAGGAACGATAAAACTTCATGTAGATTAAAGACTGGTGTAAAGATCAAGGTAATAATCTATTCTTCATGTTCCTAATAGACTGGAAAAGAAGCTATGGGTTGAGACTGCAGCAGGAAACTCAAGCTAGATTAAAAAAAAGGGTTTCTAATCATGAAATTAGTTAAGCAGTGGAATAGATTGTGCAGCCTAGCCTTACTTTTATTGTAAGTCTTCAAAATCAGGTTGGGGAAACATCTGTCTGAAATTGTGCAGACACAGATGAACCTGGTTTAAAGAAGAAAGATAGACTCAGGTGATCCCTCAGAGTCATTTCAGCTCCATTTTTAGATGATGCCATATTTTCTACCTAAAACTGGAGTGAAAACACACGCCCCACTCTAGGTAGTATATATATTATTTATATTTATATTTAATTTTCAGCATGAGGCAGCCAATACACAGGTAACCAACTTGTATATGCTCTTACTTCAGTACACACACCACAAGCCTGGGCTGTTTCTTCCTTTTCATTCATGTCCCTAAAGTCTCTATATGGCTTTCCCAGTTCACTTCCAGGTTTCCTGCAACTTGCAGACAACAGAGATCTGTAGCTCACTCATCTAATCAGAAGTTGTGTGGAACCAGCTGTAAGCAAGGTGCAGGCTGCCTTTCACTAAATAATCTTCTAGCCTTCAGTAAATGCTATCTCTTGTCTTGATTCCTTGCTTGGGAAACTCCCTGACTGCTTGGAAAAGTGGTAGAAATTTATTTTTTTCTATAGCACTCTTCTGAATTTTTCCCAGGTTGTGTCAAAAAACACAGCAAACAAGCCAGCAAATAGAAAGAGCAGTTAAAAATAGAAGCCAGAGGGATCAGAGTTTGTGCACATTACCTATTAAATTGTGCTTTAAAGGAGTCAGGAATGCCAGGAGATGGCATGCTGCTTCAAAGTGTACACAGAAATGCACACCAGACACCAGTAGGGCTCAAGTTGCAGAGGAAAATGATGTTCCCTGCACCAGCTGCTCCTCAGCATCTCTTGCCATGGCCTGGTTGGGGAAGCAGATTGACTGCATCCTGATAAAGGACTTTGATTTCATTTTATTCTTCACAGCCCTTGCTGGCTTTCAGAGACTGATCTCTGTCTCTCCTTCTTAGACAGTGAGCTAAAGACAGAAGAAAAATTAACCCATCATCTATAAGCTGAAGAAAAATAGCAGTTAGGAAAAAAAATCCCTTGAGCAAGCATGTTACAGCTTCTAAGATTGAACAGCAGTTTATGTTTTACACTGGCACATGCACGGGCCAATATGTGACAAGGTGACATTCCTTTAAATATTTCTTATTGCAATTGTTTAATCTTCTCTTTGCTGACAAAGCTGCCTTTTTTTTCTTCTTGTGTAATCAAAGTCTCTGGCATGTTAGGCTAATTGAAATGACAGGCAAAAGTTTAAAGTGAAATCGATTCTTTGTCACTGAAGCATCCCCAAGTGTTTAAAAGGGAATGTGAGCTGGGGAAACACAAGATGTGTGTTAACCAGTTAGAAACCAAAATCTTGTGCTATAGCAGCTTGTTTTAGGAAAATTAGAGTCATTAATTTAGTGAAGATGCGTTTACCAGATTCAATTAATAAATTAATTCTGAGAATAATTAACTTTACATTTAAAATAGCCACAGATGCAAATGGGTAAATGATGCTGGGAGAAAGAAAGAAACTGAAAACAAAGTATTTTAAAAGCCTTAGAGCAGAAAATCCTGCTGTTTGTCCATCCTTGGAGTTCCAGTGAGAAAGAGCTGCCAGTGGCTGGAAGGAGAGTTAGCACTGAGGAATTGTGTGATGTTTAGCTGTTCCTAAGTGCTGTGTCCATGTCAGTGGGTGCCTTGGAAGGAACCTGTGCTAGGTAACTGCATTAATGAGTGGAGCCTAAGTGCCAGAGACAGCCTGGCCTGTTTGACTTTCAAATCAACTGCAGGAAATGCTGCCTCATGAATATTAAATTTCAGCCTCCTCTGCCATGATCAATACATTAATTTTTATGTAGGACCTCACAAAGATCCAGCCTGTCAAGCTAAGGGCATTTGCCCAATATTCTTGTGTAAATGTCAAGGCAGATGGTTCTCAAAACCTGCTGCAATATTTCATGTAATAATAAAGGTGTCTGGCTGCATTGACCTCTTCATATCAGAAGTGGGAACCCAGGCAAACTCTGGCTAAATAGAACAAACTAATTTTGCATTTTGACAAGCAAAGGGGCAATGAGTTTGGCTAGAAAATATGGCAAGTTCCCCCTCTGGGCTTGCTCTGAGCCTGGGGAACGTCACTGCAGCAAGCCAGTCTTCCCAGAAAAATCACTCTCCGTGGAAGGAACAAAATGTGTTCCTGTAGAAGCCTTTGCCTGGTCTCTGAAGGGAGCTGAGGTGCCTGGCTTAGAGACTCATGTCTTCACTCTGGATTTCAAATGTGAGAGGAGATGAGCTCCCCTCTTCCCCAGGCTGTAGGAGAGGCCAGCTCGGGAACAGAGAAGTGCAGTGACCCATCCTGCAGCTGAAACTGTCTGCCAGTTCACATGGAGAGGTGTTTAATGGTGTCTCAGAAACATCTCTTATTTATTTGGAATTCGCTTTGAAGGACTACATATTCCAATGTTTTCAGGTCAATGTGCCTTTTGAAATGCTAATCAGGTGGAATTGGCCTTTACCACAAGCAGATATTTGTATATCAAAGAGATTCCTTGCACACTTTGTCAGTCTGAACCAAGTTTAGATTACATCGATGCATTATTTTTAATGCTGATTCCTGCTAAAATCTCCTTTTCTACGTCATTAACCCTGTAATTATTTTTAGCCTGGTGTTAGTTAGCCGTTACCAGGCTCAGCACTGCACAGGGAAGTGAGTGTTATTCATTCCAATGGTTCATTACCCCTCTATTTTTACGTGCAGGCATCACAAAGCCCGTGTCAGAAATAAAAGTGGCAATATTGAGTGCTGGAACACTGTTCAGAGCTGAGATTTCCCCCCTCAGACTTCCTGTGGAGGACGTGCTGAGGCTCTCAAAGCCCCCTGGAGGGATCTCAGCGTTCCTCCACACCTTTCCCTGCACAGGTTGCTGCAAGCAGGATGCAGGAGCTCTCGTGGATGAGCAGGGACTGCAGAGCAGCTGGTTGGCTCTGCTGCAGCCCTTGGGCCGAGGCACTTGAGTGACAGAGGAGAGACTGAACTGGCATTTCTTCCAGCACTTGTCCTTCCCTGCTAATGCAGCCAACTGGCTGAGATGACCTTCAGCTGGGAGTCTCTGAATGGAAGTAATTTCGTGATTAAACAAAACTAGACTTGGGGGAAGTTTGAACAGTCTATGACAGAGCGCAGTTTTATTCCTTGGTTCGCTCCACTGCTGAAGGGATAAGCCACCAAAACCCAGGAATAAGGAACATCAAAGGTTCTAGGTGACAGAAATAGTAAACTCCAGATTTCACAGCAGATGCAGCACTGAATCCTCCATTGGGAAAGTTTTGTGTAGAGCTAAATCAGTTTTTGATGGTAAAATTCAGCCATATTTATCCACTTCCATTGTTTATCCAACCCAGTAAAAATGAATGCCACATAAAAGCCGTAATCTGAATAAAACCAATCTGCAAACAAGGCACAGGCACAAATTCACTGAATATGAATGGATTGCAACAAGTTACTGTGCCTGCTCTGTTTATTGCCATCTGCCATCTGTTCGGAGCTATCGATACCCATCCGAACAGCCCTGAAGTAACAGGCTTTGTAGCACTCACGTTTTCTCCAAATACTGCTTATTTTAGCCTGGAAACATTTGTCTCTCCCACCACAGGTGATCAGCGAGTTTGAAGCCTCTCCCGACTCATTTTCCTACAGAATCCCCAACCTGAGCCGGAACCGCCAGTACAGCGTGTGGGTGGTGGCCGTGACGGCCGCGGGGAGAGGCAACAGCAGCGAGATCATCACCGTGGAGCCACTGGCCAAAGGTACAGGGACAGCTGCCCAGAGCCAGCCAGGCTTCTGCACTGCTCATTACTGGCACCGCTGGCATGTGTGGCCTCTCCGTGCCTCGCTGAAGGGTTTGGCAGGAGCTGCCTCAGTTGGCTGCAAAGGGCGAGGTGACAACTCGCAGCACAGCGCTCAAGCCTTTGCTGGAGTCAGCAGAGAGGGGGTGACGTGCTCCTCCAGGGGGTAACTCATCCAACCTGTCTTGGAAGGGAATAGATTGCTTTCTGGAGCAATTTTTATCTTCGCTTGTTGGGTGCAGGGGGTTTGCAGATGATGCCTCTCCCTCTCTGAATATGTTTCTTTTCCTTGCTGCACAAGGTAACTTCTTTATCATTCCTTTCCTTAGTAATATCTCTTGTGTACTCCACAAGTACCATCTTCTGTATAAAATGGTCTGATTAACATATCTAAACTCTGAACAATTGTTCTCTACTTGCATTAGCTTTGAAGTTTGCTGCTTCTATTTCAGATATGATGAAAGGATAATGTGCCTCAAATCTTGAATATTTATTTCCAGCTGTATTAGTTGTTCTATTAAAAGATATTGCTGGGGCCTGTTAATTCTGCCTTTTGAGATGTGCTGCTTGAAACATTGGAGCACCTTGGCTTGGAAATGGAGGCCTCCCATTTTGAACAGCAAAGTGAGAAGGGTCCCATCCCACTCAATCTCTACATGGGGTCTTGGAATTGATTTTTTTTTTTTTACTACTCAACTTGATACCATTACAGCCGGTTCTAGGATGGGCAGAGAAATGCATAGATCCCTAGAGCTGAAAAATTAGATACATTTAATTGGCTTTACAGTTTTACAAGCCTTCTAATTCTCCACTTGGGTGTTTAAGGATGTAAAGATGTAAAATAAAGTGTCTAGTGCATGATGATGACAGGTTCTTTCTGAAAAGGCTTTGCTGAACTTCAGCCTAGTGCCACCAACATGAAAGCACTTTCTGCATGGAAGAGCAAACTCCATCACCATGGGAAATCTCCCTGTTCCTGCCTGGCTGGCTGCTTGATCACCATTTTAATGCTGCTGGATTAACATCAGAGCTGTCACCCTGGCCTGCATCAAAAGCAGTTTAAGCAGAGGGTTGAGGAAGGGGATTCTGTCCCAGTGCCCTGCTCAGGTGAGAGCCCACCTGCAGAGCTGCCCCAGCCCTGGCCCAGCCCAGGGAGGCCGTGGAGCTGCTGGAGAGAGCCCAGAGGAGGCAGCAGGATGAGCAGAGGGATGGAGCAGCTCTGCTGGGAGGAAAGGCTGGCACAGCTGGCATTGTTCACCTGCAGAGGAGAAGCTTTGGGCTGAGCTCAGGGTGGCCTTGCAGGGCCTGAAGGAGCCCCAGGAAGCATGGAGAGAGACAATTGCCAAGGGCTGCAGGGACAGCACCCAGGGAATGGCTCCCAATGCCAGAGGGCAGGGCTGGATGGGATATTAGGTAGAAATTCTTCCCTGTGATGGTGGTGAAACACTGGAACAGGTTGCCCAGAGATTTTGTGGCTGCCCCTGGATCCCTGGCAGTGCCCCAGGCCAGGTTGGACATTGGGGCTGGGAGCAGCCTGGGACAGTGGCCCATGGCAGGGGTTTGGAACTTGATGATCTTTAACCTTCCTTCCAACCCAAGCCTTCTAGGAGTCAGTGATTATGGTGGATGGTGTTGCTGATTTTGGAGGCTACTCTTTGAACACATGACAGTTTCTCAGTGTGGAGAAGCTGCAAACAGAGTTCTTCAGATCTGAAAAATCTGGAGCTTTTCCATTTTAGTATAAGTGCACACTGCATTATGGACATCAGTGAGACCAAAGGTGAGGCCCTAAAAGGGAGATGAGGAGTGTAAAGGACACCAGTGAAGGAAAGTCATGACAGAACAACTCAGGGAAAAATGGCAAATGTTTCAGTGTGCTCCTCCTGTGCTGTCACCTGTGTGTAATCCATGTGTGGTGATGAAAAGGAAAAAGCAAACAAAAATAAGCAGAAAAATAGATGCTCAAATAAGAGCAAACATTATTAGACACAGTGCAATACCAATAGATTGAGGCTGCAGGCAAACCCTGCACAAAATGCACCAGAAGTTCTGTTTTGCCATGCCCTATGCGTTTTAAAAAGAGGGAAATGTTCAAAGATGAACACAGATCAATTCAGGCTTTGCAGGCACCAATATTCATGACCTCAAGTTATGAGGAATTGCAGTGTGCAATTGCTCTCTGTTTGCCAAAAACTGAGAAGTTTCAACTTGACCCACATGTACTTAAACTGATCCAGCTTACCAGAATTAATTCTGCTCCTCTGAAGCTTATGTAACATAATCCATGATGACAAATAAGTGAACTTAAAAATAACTTTTATGAAAGGGCAAGATGACTTAAAAGAAAAAATAATTAATTACTTCAATACAGACTGGTCAATCTAAACAAGACTTTATTTCAAAGGACAGTAGAATGCATCCAGTCAACCTTGGAGTTTGTAGTGATACTCCAGTATAAACTCTGCATTAGATGATGCTCAGGAAAAGCCTCTTACATGCACTTAGGGCTGTAAAAGTAATGAATAATCCATTTGTGGAGGGTTTGATGGGCACTAGGAGTACTGATAGACAGCAATTTTATGAACTTTGGATGTAGCTAGGTTAAAAAATATTGTATCACATACAAAATTTCCTTTATGAATGCATCGCAGGGCTTTTTTAGGGAGCTGGGAGAAAGTGGTGATCAGTGCTGAGGGCAGTGGCTGCACAGTGAGGAGAGATGGGCAGAGCTCAAAGCCTCAAAGAACTTTTTCACCCCCCACTACATCTATGGCAAGCAGCACATCCCGGGGTTAGAAGCAGTTAAAGCCTGATTTTGCCATAAGTTCCCAATGCAAAAACATCCTGTGGGCCATTATTTTGTAGTTGTTTGCTTCCTTTTTTTTGCTCTTCTTACTGCATAGTAACTGTCCAAGTAATGATACCATCATGACAGCTAATAAGAGTTAACTTTGAATTGAATTATGTCAACTTAATTATAACCCCTTTAAGAACTCCTTTGAGAACAATGAGAATGTCTAGATAGGGGTTTGATGTGAAATGGATAGTCCAATTTAAATGAAAGCTTAATTCAAGTTAACATTTCTTTCTTTCTTTAGTGTCTTCATTTCTCAGAACAGATTGTTATTCTCTGTAATTAACTGACAGAAATAATAAAAAAAATCCCCAACAAACAGAAAATAATCATGGCAATGAAAGTTCAGCCTCCACATAAGCAAGCTGTGCTCCTGCCCCTCAAATTACTCTTCACTGCTGACTTGAAAGAAGTGGGTTTAGCCTATCAAATATACTCAGAAGACAAAAAACCTTGCATGCACTTGTCCCTCTGATTTACTGACCATGACTGATGGGGAATGGCATTTGCTGCCAGTGTGACAACAACAGATTCAGACCCCTGGCAATCTGATCCTCTGGGGACAACTCTCTGACTTTTGAGTTTCCCCTGGCTTTCTAAACTACCTGAGCATTAATTTTGAACAGATTTTCCCCCTGGTCTACATTGCTTTGTGTGTTTAATGTTTTTAAGTAACATTTACTTATGTAAATGTGGGGTTCACATGACAGTGATTCTTTGATCAGACTGGAATACAGGGGATATTAGAAACAGAGAAACATGGAATGGGTTGAGCTGGAAGGACCCTTAAAAATCATCCAGTGCCACCCCCTGCCATGGCAGGGACACCTTCCACTGTCCCAGGCTACTCCAGCCCCAATGTCCAACCTGGCCTTGGGCACTGCCAGGGATCCAGGGGCAGCCCCAGCTGCTCTGGGCACCCTGTGCCAGGGCCTGCCCACCCTCTTCTGTGAGAAAGTAAATGAAAGAATCTCCTGACCCAGGGTATTCACTGTTGGAGGTTTTATTTAAGTTGAACTGCAGTGAAATGTCATAGCTCTTGTTCAGTTTCTCTCTGAAGTTCACCTTTAAAACACAGTTGTGTCCTCTAGAGGAAGAAAAACCCACGTGTGTTGCATCCTCTTGCAAAGAATTTCTGCCCATTTCTATTTCTGTGACAGTAAATGTAGGTTAGAGGATTTGTAATTCAAACAAACAAACATGCAGAAAACTGCATTATCATAAGAGAGTGCACTGTTCTGTGAAGGAACCTCTTTATCTTCAATTAATGATTGGGTAATTTGTAAAAATAATAGGAACAGACACAGCCCTAATCCAGTGCCATGCCATCAAATGTAAGGCTAGAGGGAGGTGTGTGGGCATATGGGTAGCTTTGATAACAAAGAAATAAACCCTGCAGCTTGCCCATATGATTCCAAAAATTCCCGTGGCTCAAAAGAAAGAGGTCTGTGAGATTCCAGGCTTTTTTACCTCATGAATGCCTGCTAGAATTTCAAACCTATTGCTCTGAGGTGAATTTCACTTGACATTTATTTTGCTTCTAGTTTTCTTTGTACGTCTTTTAGCACTCTCAGGACATCATTTGAAGTTCAGCTATAAAGAAAATTGGGCTTGAAAAATTTCCTGCTGTTTCAACATTTCTTTTAAAAGCACTCGGTACATGGAAGGAATAAGAAAATCCATAGAAAGCTGTGGATACTTTCACAGAAATAGTGCACTGTGCTTTTCTGATGATTTTCTGAGTCATGGTCTATCACCTTACCAGTGGCTTAGGCTCCTGTGAGATTTATGTTACTTCCACACATCTCAATAAAATGAGGGATACAGGATATTGAAAACCAGGAGCTACAACATAAATGTTGAACTTTCAACATCTGATGTCCAGCCTGTGACTTGTTAAGGAAGAATTCATGTTGAAATAACTATTAAAAACAAAGGAAAGTTTGCTACCAGTGCTGCCATGCTGTGCTGAAGGCTTCAGCAGGATTCCTGTACTCCACATGTTTTGTCCTACAGGAACTGGCAACAGTTGGGAGTAGCTGGATGTTGCAAGAAACACTGGAAATGTGGGAAGGCCACGGAGAAAATGATTAATAGGCAATTTTAAATGAGTTTTCAGACTTCACGTTGCAGAGGGAATTTTGCAGGAGACAGGAATCTGAGCAGTCCAGATGCTCACAGATGTTTTGTAGGTAGAGCTGACAGCATCTCCTGCTGCTTTTCAAAGATGGCATGAGAGCCACGAGGCACCTCCTGCAGCAAACCTGGCACCACTGAAGACAAATGTGACTTCTAACACCAGCTTCAGCAGTCAGCATTTCATTCTGTGTCTCTGGGTGCTCTGAGCATTTTTCTGTTTGAGTTACTTTGGTTAATTAGCCCACAGTGTGGTGGGTTGACCCAGGCTAGGTGCCAGACACCCACCAGAGCTTCTCTATCACGTCCCTCTGCAGCTGGACAAGGGAGGGAAAATATAACAAAAGTTCATGAGTTGAGGTGAGGACATAGAGAGTTCACTCAAAAAACACTGTCACAGGCAAAACAGACTCAAATTAGAGATACTAATTGAATTTGCTGCCAACAAAATCAGAGCACGATGATGAAAAGAAAAATAAATCTTAAAAACACCTTCCCCACACCCACCCTTCCCTCCTTCCCAGCTCTTCCTCCTCTTCCCCAGCAGCACAGGAAGATGGGCACAGGGGTTACAAGCAGTTGATCACATCTGCTGGGCATGGGGGAAGCTTCTGGCAAGCTGTGACCTCCCCACTACCAAAACCTGGCCATACAAACCCAACACAGATGGCCTCTGGGAGTACAGCCCTGTGCAAGCCTTTTCTAGAAGATTGTTTTAGGGGTGCCCAGGTGGAAAACCAGCCTGGTCTGTGAGAGTTTCTGACTGCCCCGTGTCCTTGCAGCACTCTGGTGTCCGACCTTCCCAGGCTGTGTCCTGGCAGGGTTAAACCTCAGAGCTCTGCAGGGAGGGACCCGGGGATCTCCAGCTGCTGTTCAGCCAGGATAGAACATGTGGATGATGCTTGGCTGTTAGGAAAGTAGTGCTGCTCATTGCCCAACCTTCCCTTTGTCTGTCACCTCAATCTTCAACTTGTGGTTTAGTTAAAATCTTGACCAAGAAAAAAAAAAAAACCTTATGAGAAAAAAATCCTCTTGAGCAGCTTGGCCTTCAACAGTGCTTGAAGAGAACATAGGCAACACAGTCCAAATTGACTGTATAATCTGTGAAATCTTTTCTTTTTGTGAATATCTCAAGTCCCATTGCAGCCTACTCAAGTAATTTTGCTTAATTTTTCAAGGCCTGTTCTTTTATGCATGAATCTTTTTCCAGATTAACTGTCCCAGTTATATTTGATGCTGGGTCTCATTTTCATGTTTTCCTAATTGGTGCAAAATGGATTATTAAGTATAAATTCTGATCTCTGTGCACGACTGAAGTAGATCAGGACTAAAAATACAGTATTTTGTCTATCTGAATTCAGTATGTGCCTTTAAAATGTATATTTAGAGGCCAACAGAAAGTGTATTTCTATCAAGGGTCATTCTTGAGGAATAACAAATGAAGTTCTAACACAATCTATAAACTGAAAATACATGAGTGATTTTTTTTAATATATATTTAGGTGATCTGAGAGGTGATCTGATAAAAACTGAGTTTGTTCAGATTTGTGGATTTCAGATAGACTCTACAATGTACTAATATACATGAAGGTTTATTTTGCTTAATATCAAAATTGTTGTAGAAGAGATGTATCAATAATTTAGTTTTTATGACACCTGTCTGCTGTGGACAATTCTTGCTGGAAGTGTTGAGAGAAGCATCCCTTGGACATAATTTTCATTCATAACTTCTACTCCAAAATGTATAAAAGTTAGTAAAAATGATAAATAACTGGGTTTGCTCTTTTTCTCTGAAAAGACGCTTCAATCCTGTGCCTCATCTCTCTTTTAGTTACTTGTCTTCCAGCTCCTGAAACTGATATTTTGCTTGAATAAATAGCTAATATTATGAGTTTAAAGGAATTAGTGCGCTAAAAACATCATTTTTAGACGGGTTTGGTATTCCCCCTTTAATTGTGGGTGTCTCTATTTCCCTTCCAAGGGCTGTATGAACGGACACCTCACCTCAGTCTCTCTTGCTGTCTCCCTCCCAGCTCCTGCCAGGATCCTGACCTTCAGTGGGACGGTGACAACGCCCTGGATGAAGGACATTGTCCTCCCTTGCAAAGCTGTGGGCGACCCGGCTCCAACAGTCAAGTGGATGAAGGATAGGTAACCAGCAACTAAATGTACAGCTCAGAGAAACACCATTTCCTTAAAATCCTGAGGGTTTTGGGTAGGCTGATCCTGGGTCACTGGCAGGAAGGAGAAGGACTGTTCATGGTGATTTACACTTGGTCACAGTGGATGAGAAGTTTAGAAATTCCTTCAACTAACTGGTTGTGGTGATTACAGGTCATCAAAGGGAGAAAAAAATAATGAAGAAGGGCTGAAGGTAAACATTCAAAATTTAAAACTTAGGGGTGTTTTTGTTTTATCCTCAGGCAGACAAGGAAGGTTTTATTCTGAGAGCAAAGTGCCTGATACAGTGATTTGTGCTGAGGTGGGCAGTAAATGTCTTGCACATATTTAATTTTCCATTATTCTGTTCTCAGCTTTAGTTTCACAGTCTGACAGAGCCACTTGGAAACACACATGGACAATAATTTTCATCCAAGCACTTTGTAAGCAGGGAAACTACAGTGCTATGAAACCATCTTGTGCATTGATATAAATACCTATGATTTCAGAAGGATGAACTTCATAGCCAGGAACTGTCTATACCCTCGTTTCAGCATTTTTCTGAAATAACAAGTTAAGGAAGGAGTGAATTTCTGTTTTCACTACACTGGGTCCAGGAAAAGTGTGTTTTTAAGCAAATGATAGATATTTCTCAACAGAAAATACTCATTGCTGCCTTACTGAAGGGACACACCTCACCCCACACCTTTTCCTCTCTTTCCATTCTTAGCTGCTTCAAAAAAAAAAAAATCCACTTGTGAGTAATTTTGATTGTAACTTCTTTAATGTATGCACTTTGTTTCCTGTGAGGCAGTAACGGGACACCCAGTCTAGTGATGATTGATGGGCGAAGGAGCATCTTCAGCAACGGCAGCTTCGTCATCAGGACTGTGAAGGCAGAAGACTCTGGCTACTACAGCTGTGTGGCCAGCAACAACTGGGGATCAGATGAAATCATTTTGAATTTGCAGGTACAAGGTAAGGCTGTTGGATCTACCTCGGAATCGTTACCGCGGCTTTAAAGTGCTACTGGTAATTCTGATGTGTGTCTGTTTGAAATGCAAAATATTCGTATTTATGTGTATTAGTGCAAATCAAATCCTTCCAAATTCATGCATAAGTCGTTCTGACTCAGCCACGGGCATTTTATGATCTAGAAAATGGTGCTTTTGGTGAAACAATTCACACAGTTAAGTCTCTATGTGAGTTTTTGTAAGATTGGCAACTGTGTGTTTGCATTCAGTTATCTTGTAGTTCTTCATACAGAAAGTATCAGCTTTTGCCTTCTCCTTACAAATATCACATGTATCATTTTAATATTATGAAATTCAGAAATAAGTGAAGGCCTTGAATTTAGCTCTTGAAAAGCTATCAGCAGAAATTTGCCTCTGTACTGAGACCTTGCACAAAAGCTTCATTATGCAAGCGCAGAATTTTGTAACGAGGTGAATATGAGGAAGCATTGGAAATGAAACATCATTACCCCTGCAGCTAATGCATTTCTCCAGCTACATTTTATATTCATGTTGAAAAGCACAAAGTGCATCTAGGATGGTGTTGATATGTACAAAAGCAGGAACAATATAAGAATATAAACTAAGAGTTAAGTGAAGCAGAGCCTGTGTATTCACATACCAAGAATTCCCCATGCAGATTTCACTTGCACTAAAGCAGATCCTACAAATGCTTCAATTGACTGGAAATTTTTGTACCAGAGTGAACCATCACTCTCCTGGATGTGGAATTTAAGCTTCAAGTGCAAACACATGAGTGCACAGAGAGAAGTTGTTTCCAGTGCAGTCCCACTCTCTCCCTGCATAAACCATTCCACTAGGCCTTGGAACAAACATCATGGCAGATATTGGCATGTATCAGCTTCCCTGCAATCCAACAGAAACTAAAGATGCTCTTCTGTGATATTTGCAGCATGACCACAACAGAAGTAGGGAGAGAAAACACCATCAGATGGAAACCTTACATTTATATTTCACTAAGTACTTCTGTAATTGCATATATTTGCTGTTATTGAACTGCAGCAACTAAAAGCAAATCAATATTACTGCCCTAAGGGACAGACAAAGAGTGGCTTTTAATATGTGGGACCACCATTTTTTGTAGATAGGGTGAAGCTGGGATGAAAGCTCTTGCAATAAATCTTTCCCAGGGTAGTGTGTGCAGTCCCTCCCCATGGAATCAGCCAAGTCACTCAGAATAACGAAACAAATCCATCTCACAAAGGGAATTTTCCTTTAGAGTATAAACTGTCTCTTTTGTTTTCTTCAGCCCTGTTTGGCCCCGTGAGGGCAAAAAAATTCAACTTCTCTTTGAACTACTCCATAGCTGGAAACCAGCAGGCTCTGCCTTACATCAGCACCAATAATTCTGCAATCTGGTGACTCGAACACGAACTGCAGTGGGGAGCTTTCCCTGGAGTTTCACTCTGCAGGAAGAGCTGCCCCTTCAGCATAGGCAAAGCAGGCAATGTTCTCTGGCAGCAGAATGCTGGACACAGCAGAGCATTTTGGACTTCTGTCCTGCCTGGTCATGGGACTGTGCCAGGACAAGGGCAGCTCCTGCCAGCACAGGTCACTGACACCACCACCCTCCTCTCTCCCATGCCACAGGAGCTGTGGCCACCCTGTTGTCTCTCCTCCCCACACTTCCTTCCCATCTTTGCCTCTGTTTCTTGATCCTTTCCAATCATGGATATTGTCCATACCTCGCTCCTTATTCTTGATGCAGCAAAGCTCAGTTTTGTCTACATTTCTGACAGTAGAACGTTCCCAGTCCACTTCCAGTCCCAGTTCCCTGTGTCAGTTCCTAGTCCCAGTTTGCCCTACCCAGTGCAACTTGCTGGGATGTGGCAGGGCTGCTTCTCTGCCCTTTAATGCTGGAAGAAATTCCTCCAGTAAGGGTGGTGAGGCCCTGGCACAGGGTGCCTAGAGAAGCTGTGGCTGCCCCTGGGTCCCTGGCAGGGTCCATGGCCAAATTGGACAGGGCTTGGAGCAGCCTGGGACAGTGGAAGGTGTCCCTGCCATGGCAGTGGACTGGAATGAGATGATCTGTAAGGTCTTTTCCAACACAAACCATTCCATGATTTTCCTCTGAAGGAAGCCAGGAACTGGGAAGTGGATGAGAGTTGAAAGCTCTGTTTTATTCCTGCACTCAATCAGCAGCTGGAACCTGATCTTCCATCCCCCATAACATTTATGGGGAGCAGCAGAACAGAAATGTTTCCAGTCTTTGCTGACAGGGTTGGTAATTCTTTATGCAAAAGCCTCAGTGGTTTGGAAGAGGACTGGATCTGCCTCCAGTCTCAAATCTATCTAAGAAACCTAATTTACTCTCACATTTGCACTGGCAGAAGCTCTTGATTTGCACCTTTTTTTCATTTTTGCCATAATAGCCTGCAAACACAGGAATGAATGGGACATTAGTAGGCATTGGATGCAACGGCACGTGTTTCCTGCCACTAAAATTTTATCTTCTCCCAAAAACAGATATCAAAAACAATGAAAATTAATGGCTGGGTAGCTCATGGGCCATTGAGGTCTAACAGGACAGATGCAAAAAAATTCAGATAAAAACAAAGGTTAAGAATTGAAAGATAAAATTGTGCATAAAATTAAATTTAAAAAGTGAGAGCTTGTCTGTTCTCATCTTAACCAAGGATGTCAGCTAAACAGACACTTTGACAGAAATCATTTGCATTTTTTGCAACTCAAAACAGCTACTTGATAAATGACTGTTAGAAGTGATTAAGATCGTGTCAAACCATTTGATTGCATTTTCTATTTTTAACTATTTCCCATCTAGTTCCACCAGACCAGCCAAGACTCACTGTATCCAAAACTACATCTTCCTCTATCACTCTTTCCTGGATACCTGGAGACAATGGTGGCAGTTCTATCCGAGGTAATGTAATTCAGGTTAATTGATGCTTCTTACTAAATTATCATATGTTGATAGCATCAGTATAAAATTATGAATCGCTCCTTAAAAAAAAAAAAAAAAAAGGAAAAACAACCCAATCTGTATTGCTGTCAACCCTTAATGTGCACTATCATGGTGATAACAGCTTCCAGTAAATTGCAGTTTGTCTTTGTGGTGGTTTATTCACACATTTAATCACTTTCTCCTCAGCTGTTATGACAGTTGCTCTATCTGATTTTCCAAATCTGTAATCTCTAACCACTCATTTTGGAGGGTGCAGGTTTATCATCTGGTTGTTGCTGATTGAAGGGTCCTTAGAAATATCCATCCTTTTCTTTTCCCCTTGAAGCCATCCTAAAAAATTGTATCAGCTGTTGTCAGGGTAGGCAAAATGCATTGCCTGGTATCTTTCAGTCAGGGAAGAGCTGCATCTTTCCCTGAACATGGGGAGTTTTTTTCAGCTTTATTGGGTCTTTAAAACACCTCCTTGGGTTACCTGTGGGATTTGTGATACCGTTGCTGTCCGCGCTTTCCCTCCAGGTTATATTCTGCAGTACTCAGAGGATAACAGTGAGCAGTGGGGCAGTTTCCCCATCAGCCCCAGTGAGAGGTCCTACAGGCTGGAAACCCTGAAGTGTGGCACCTGGTACAAGTTCACCCTGACTGCCCAGAACGGGGTGGGGCCGGGGCGCATCAGCGAGATCATCGAGGCCAAGACGCTCGGCAAAGGTGCGCGGCTTCCATCCCATCCCCTTCACCCCCTAAAGCTCCTGCACTCTGCTGGACAGCTTGGTTTGATGAGGAAACAGGCTTGGATATGTTAATATTACTGGCTTTGGAAACATTTACAGCTCTGTCCATGGCTGTGGCAAAAAAGGCTGTGAGACTTGGAGCCCAGGCAGGCTGATGTTCTGCCCTTTTTTGTCTATTTTTCTTTTTCTAAGATGGGTTGGCAGATATTTGGTAAGAGGGTGTCTCCACTGTCACAGACTATAACAATTCCAACTATTTCATTGCCATGAGGAAATTGTCTCTTCTCTTCTTATAAAAATTCAAGGATTTGTTTGTGTGTTGAAGGAAGGCAGGGAGTATATTTATGTATACAGGAAATGGAGCCAGTGTCTGATTTCTGCTCCAAGCCAGTATTGCAGGAGTGTGCAAGCAGCATCCTCTGAACTGGATAAGTGTCAAAAATAAAGGAAAAGTTTGCGTGAAGTTCTGCAAGGCAAAACAAACCAAATTTTTTTAAATGGATGTTTAGATATTTTTTTCCACATACTGATTTGAAAATCTGGGTTTGTGAGTCTGGCACAAAGTGGGAAAAAACATTTAAGACGGAGGAGGGGGGGAAGTTGAATATATAGATACTGAGTTTAAGCTAGAGTCAAGATTGCCCTAGAAATTATTCTCTAAATTTTATATTTCGAGAGGTTTTATCTGCAATATTTAAACATTTTGTCTGGAATATCCCACTGCCTCTAGAGCCACAGTTTTCCAAGGAGCAAGAGCTCTTTGCCAGCATCAACACCACGCGGGTGAGGCTGAACCTGATTGGCTGGAATGATGGTGGCTGCCCCATCACCTCCTTCACCCTGGAGTACCGGCCCTTTGGGACCACGGTCTGGACAACGGCCCAGAGGACATCCCTGTCCAAGTCCTACATCCTCTACGACCTCCAGGAGGCCACCTGGTACGAGCTGCAGATGAGAGTGTGCAACAGTGCTGGCTGTGCAGAGAAACAAGCCAAATTTGCCACGCTCAATTATGATGGCAGTAAGTATTTCCTTTAATTTACGCCTCAGATACTGTTTTACTTGAGTTTCATATGTGATTTTTTTTGTCTTTTTGCTCATCTTCCATTTTTTCCCCTCAAAAATGCCATTTTGAATCTGCCAGCCATACTGTCAGAGAGGTTAAAGTCTCAAAGATGTAAAAAAGCTTCTGATTTCCTGACAGTAGGCTGTCAGGCAGAAAAGAGGAATTGTTTATTTGTCCTCACTTTGGAAAAACTCCGAAGTCAATCAGCCATGAGACACATAATCATAGGACATTAAAAGTCATTAGTTCCAGTGGTTACAGGGGCCTTTCCTAGTATTTCATGCACCTTTTCCATGAAATTTCTGTCTTCCATGGAATTTGTTCCTGCAGCCATTCACGGAGGTGTCTGGCTTAATTGCTGTTCCCTGTGACACAGCCCAAAACCCATTATGGGACACACTGGAGCAGCCAAGCAGGTTGTCCTCTGGAAAAGCCTCTGGATAACATCCTCCAAGGGCAGAGCAATGGCAGTGCAATCATCCCTGTTCACAGACAGGGGACAGTGAAACTAATGGCCATGACAGATGGCTCTGTCATGCCCAGCAGCAGGACACGGACCATGAGGGAGTTGTTGCATCCCGCCCTTCTGCCAGGGGTTACTGCCCACCCTGCAAAACCCAGGCCACAAGGGCAGGAGGAAATGTGCCAGTTTGTCACTCAGTGCAGCTCAGGTCCTGCAGCTCAGGTCCTGCCAGGCTGGTTGACAGGGCTGGTGGCACACACACGTGTGCTCCGCAGTGGGGAATTGCTGCGTTCCTGGCAAAAAGGCTGCACAGATGGCTCCAGATGGCAGCTCTGGATTGCTCCAGTGGGAATTGCCAGAGCTTTTCTGGAGACATCCAGTGTAAAAGCTTGCTGTGTTGCCAGGGATGTTGTGCTGCATTGTGCAACCACTTGGCAACATCTGTAGTGTTAAATTAAGCTACAGCACCGGTGAGCGAGTTCAAACAAGAGCTGATGGTTGTGACAGCACCAAATTGGTAATTGTTTGTAACTCTGTGTTGGTAGCACTCCTCCACACGAGCACCACCACTCATGTACAGCTCAGGGCTCATTCCCAGGCAGAAATGTGGGATGTGACTTAGGCAGGCTTTAAACCTCAGTACCTGACACGTCCTCTACTGCTATACCAGCCTTTGTGCTGGGTACTCAGCAGTTCTTGCAGATAATTAATCACACGTGCCCTCACCCTTTGGGAAAATATCATCTTTGGTTAGCTGGCACACAAGTCCTCATGTTATTTCAGACAGTCTGGAAAATTAAGAGAAAGATCTTGCCTCAGCACTCCAGAGGCCCACAGGAAACCAGGATCTAAGCAGGTATTACACAAATGTTCCAGGTTTTTCCAGGCATGTGAAGGACTTGTTTTACTGAGAAGTGTAGCTGTTGTCAATAATAACTCTTTCAAGTATTATGAGTTAATTTCTTTTTACTTAGCCTATCCTGTTTTTGTTTTGTTTTCCAGTATCTTTCCACAGGCAGCATCCAACTTTCAGTTGTTCCGTTATCATCACTTTTATTTGATTGAGGCAAACAGTCTTAAGTCATACCTTAAAATTAATTTCTATCAAAATGCAGATCCAGAGCCTTAAATTTCCACTTGTAGCACTCAAATCAAAACTATTCTTACAGTGATCTGATCTGAAATGTTGTCAGCCTCTGCTCTTTGATTGGGTGATGACACTTACCCTGGTGTCACATATTGTGACCTGCACATCCTTTGATTTTTTATATTGCTGTATAGCTTCTTTAAAAGAGATAAAATGAAACAGTAAAAAATATTTGCAGCATTAAATTTCCTGGGCCACTGCTTCTAGAAAATTTCCCATTTGTGATATTGCTGCTTTTGTTTGTGAAGCATGCTTTGCCAGGCCTGTATTGTGCTCCAGAGAGGCAGAGCGAGCTCAAATACTGACCCTGAGATTATGAGAGGAAAACATGGATGGAAAAGTAAATTTCAGTTTTCAGATTGTCTAGATTTGCTATGTTTGACTCAGAACTGAAGTTATAAACTGATGATGATGATGATGATGATGATGATGATGATTCTTACGAGTATTTGATGCAGAAATTTTTGCTTCCTCAGACAGGGAATTTTTTGTTTGCAGGAAACATGCCAGTGGAAATTTCTTGGCCAGCTCCACTTTTGAGTGCTGTCCCTGCCTCTACCTTTGATTCACCCTGTGATGTGAGATTAGCCCTTTCCAGCTCCCAGGGGTCCCAGCTGCCCCTCGGATAAAGCAGATACAAGAGTAGCACTTTGAAGATTAGATAATACAGTGTATGAAAGTTCTGGGATGCCAAACGCTAAGAACAAGCTTAGAAGCTTTAGCAGCTTTAAGATAAAGCCTTTGTAAAGTTTGCAGAAATCCCAGAGTTACGTGGGTTTGGGTCACTTTGCTGCGTGTGGGTGAGCTCCTGAGGAACATCACGGCTCAGCATCCTTCCCCTCAAATCTCCCTGTGCTGAATTAGGTCAGGAGGTTAATGACAAACCTACGTGCAGCTTTTTGCTCTCTGTTTGTGGGCATTTCAGTAACGATTTCCAGCTTCCAGGTTTGCTGACCTGCCTGCCCCTTGTTTTTTCAGAAGCACGCAATCCGTAAGGAGATATTTTTATCCCTGTGCAGCTGCAGTTGTGGAGAGCTGCAAAGGAGCTTCCCAGCTCAGGGATCAGCTACTTGGGAGCCCTGGCATAAAATCGGATCAGCTCTAAACTCTGCTAATTGATTCTGACCCTCCCAGGCACTCCCTGCCGTGAAGGACACAGGAAAACGCTCCTGAATTCACGGGGTGCGTGGGAGATGCTGCAACCAAGGGGAAAACGGGGTCAGGGACATTCAGATTACAACTTCTGTGTGGCACCAATCAGGCTAACAAAGGGTGATGGTGAACCGACCTGGAAAACAAAACAAACCCTCCCCATTTGTCTGGGACTGAGTCCTGAAAAAAGCTTTGACCATTCCGCTCCCAGCACGCACCTAGAATGACAGCAGATGTTGAAATGGTGTTTTCTCCATGGACAGCAAGATTAATTTTTGGCAATTTCTAATGCAATTGCTGAAAGCAACAAATGGGTGATGTGAAAACGTGCAGTATGATTTTTTTAATTAAGCTCCAGCTACCTGTTTACAATGTTATGAGGTTTACATCTGCCTAGAGAGAGGTATGGACAGTGATAACCACATATCTAAACACTTCAGGTTTAAGTGAAATAAAGGCCACTCATCATTTGATTTTCATCAAAGTGTTAAGGAAAGCAAGACATAATTTTAGGCAATCTTGAACCTAATGGTCTCTGTGACTGTAATTCAGAGAAAACTTTAGCCCTTTAGTATCCAGGAGGGTTTAGGAGGATGCAGAGACAGTTATTAGTATTACCTGCAGGAGTTTGAAGTTCTTTCTATTTCTTCATCTAATAATTTTATTTGCCTTTAAAGTAGTGCAAAATCTGCATCTCAGGGCAAGATGAAAATATCCTGCTGTGTGTTCAAGGAATAGAAAATGAGAAAAAAAAAAAGAGAGAATCATGGGGAAGAACTGCAACAGAACATTAGAAAAATATTCCAAATGCAATTGTAAGAAAACAAATTTTCCAAAGTACCTAATATAGGTTTGGATGGTTGTAGCTTTTCTTTTTATCTTTGTCCCTTTAGGGAGCTGCTCTTCTCTTTATGTGCAGCTGAAATTGCTCTCCTGAAAAAAAAACAGAACTTAGGACTCTACATTTTCACTGTGGTTATAGCACTCACACTGTACTGCATCAGATCTCAGTTTTTATTCTGATACTGTATAGCACATAATGAGACATAACTATATCACTTAATGCAGCAATTAAAATGTAAAAAAGGATGTGCCTGTTTTTCTCTCTCACCCTCCTTTCCTTTTAGCGAGTAAGTAGCCACTTTTATGTTTCAGTAGCTGGTTAAAATTTAATAGCTTCCATCCCAAGTCATCACAGTTCACAATACTTACGTGTTTCTACGCATTTCAAGCAAATCTGCATTTTATAGCCTCATTTGTGGTTGCATTCAGCAGTTTAATAGTAATCAGGAAATGAGTGAGAAGCCTTCCATGACTAAACAGCCTTCCACAGAAGGTGCTGCATTCTTCTCACGTCCCTTAGAGGTAAAGAAGAAAAGAATTGAAAAGTTCAAGTATTATATATCACCAGGAAGCCAGGTATATTCAAAATGCAAATATGTCCCAGAATGAAAAAGTGAGCTGCCTGCCAGTAGCTGGTAGATTCATTTCCCTCGTTTCCCTTTCAAAATTTGATTGTTTCTATCCAGCATTACTCTCCTGTTTTACTGATGAGTGTAATGTCAGACAGTCTTTAGCAGATTAGTATCAGGTTGGCTGTCTGAATTTCAGATCACTATCACTGCTGCACCCTCAGAACTGATAGCAGAATGTTTCTGTGCAAAGGATTAATCTGATGTATGTGGCACGAAATGAGCTTTGTCAAATGAGGTCCTTGCACAGCAAAGCCCAGCAGAAATGTCACAGTGGTGCTATTTCCCCATAATGAGGAATAATAGACACAGGGAGGAATTCTGAGCTCTCTTACAGCTTTTTAATAATTTAATAGGATTCAAAATTAATCACAGTATTTGACTGCATATCAGACATGGGTTTCCTTAATCAATGAATGCAGTTCTTCTGGATTTCTGATAATCTCTGTCCCTGCAGTCACTCCCTCATCACCACAAGCCTGGTTATGTGTTCATGGCCATGGACACACAACTGTAGCCTCCACCCCAAACAGAAAAACCCTGCTGAGTGTTCTGCCTGCAGCTGAGGCAACAAGGTGCCTTATTCCCTGAGAACCCAAGCTTTTGTCCTCGTTAAGAGGCCTCTAATGGCATGACCCTGTTTCCAGGTACAATCCCTCCTCTCATCAAGTCGGTGGTGCAAAGTGAGGAAGGGCTGGGAACCAACGAAGGGCTAAAGATGCTGGTGACCATCTCCTGTATCTTGGTTGGGGTCCTGCTGCTCTTTGTGATGCTGCTGATCGTGAGGAGGAGGAGGAGGGAGCAGAGGCTGAAGAGGCTGCGAGGTAAGGGGGTGTCTGTGGAACTTCTCTGTATCTGAACATGAGAATAAGGATGGCTGCACGTGACCAAAGTGTGCCATCCCCAGCTGGGATCATTTCCTGCAATACAGAGCAGAGTGTGTGTGTTTCCTGTAGAAATTCCTTCTTTTTTATTTGTTCATAAGTTTCTAAAAAAAAAAGATTAATAAATACATTGTTATTATTATTCATGGGGGAAAGGAAGATATTTCTCATTGGTTTGCTTTCCTTTTTTTGTTGTTTGTTTGTTTCCCTTGATGTCCTAAAAGCTGATTTTTTTTGAAGGATGAACTCAGACGAGGGACTCTGAGTTTTCCAGCAGATGCTAACCTTGATTTCCAAGTTATAAAATAAAACTATGCAGCTATTAGTAGGATAGAACACACAACCAGATATTCTCAGATTTGTTACTACATTTTCCCCGTGTTTTTTTATAATAGAACTTATACAACACTTCATTGTTCACTGACTTTTCATTGTCACTGATCTCTATTTTCCTCTAATCCTTACTCAAATCCAGTTGTTTGTTTTGTGAATAAGATCCAGATCTGTGAATTCACTCAGCTTTATCATTTTTCTAGCAAAAACCCCTGGCTGAGCCTTGCAGTCTGACACTGCTGCCCTATAGCATTTGCACTGGCAAAAGGTGTTTTGGGAAGGTATTCCCTGAAGGTATTTGGAAAAAAAACTTTCAAATCCAAACCTGAATTAATAGCAAAATAATTTATCATCTGCAAAAAATAAGCCTAATCTCTTCCAGGAGCCACCAAATTGATTAGTTATTTGAATTTTAACCAAAATGTGATCATGGTACCTATTAAAACCAGGGCCAACCCAATGTTTTCCTTCTGACCTTCCTACTTCTCTCTCTTTTGGGTCTAATTTTGTCCTTTATAAAAATACTTTGGATTTTAAAAGAATTAAAAAGACACAGGGCATGGGCAAATTCATATTTAAAGGAGGACAACCAACCTTATGGTTCATACACAGCCCTGGAAATAAGGACATCTGGATGCTTTAGCTTGTATAATCACTTTTTCTTCAAAACCTTATAAGCCATTTACCTTCCCACTTTTGAGGTTTTTTCATTTTAAAAAAAATGTGGTAAAGAAAAAAAAAAGTGTTATCTTCTTAGAAATACTGTGGAATTCCATCCAGTAATGAGCAGGACATCTCAGGCCCTTTGGCTCAAGAAAATGATGTCTCTGCACATTATTTTTTCATGGTTAATTTACAAGTACTCATAGAATCTTGAGTTACAGTCCCTTGAGGAAGGCTGATGATCACTGACCAGGGTGGCTTTTGCATAAAATAAAATTTCTCTGAACTATTTCCTCTCAGAAATGAGCAATTTAGAAAAATATCGGAGCTTCACTTAGGCAGTGGAGAAGATTTCATCAGTACTTTTGATAAAAGAAATCAGTATTTAACTACCATTTCTGCAAAGGTTGTGTCTCACTTAGCTGAATTTGTCACACTACAGCTCGACATCCCATCGGGTCCTGTTTTATTTCTCTACAGCACAGAAGCTCTTTCTTGTATCATTTTCAATCTCCAAGGATATCCTTTCCACATGGTGGTAACCAAGTCATTTCTTAATGCTTTAAGTGGCAAATGAAACAGATTTATATATTTTAATTTTCCTCTGTAGTTTTCCCATCATTTACATCCTTGACATTTTATCCATTGAGATCATTTGCCAGTTCTCTGATTGCTCTGCAGCAGGAAAACATTCCCTGTTCTACAGCCCTGGTTTGTGCTCTTGGTGTGTGACCTTATGATCCAGATGATTTTCTTTGTGATCTGGCATTTTCCTCCTATTTTAGCTACCAAATTCTTGTATCATTTTCAAACTTTTATCAGATATTTATTTTATTTACTCCAGACCACTGATAAATGTCCCAGACAAAAAAATACTGAATAATGATTCTCTGCTTCAAATTGGGGTCTGAATATGTTGAAATCCATGTAAAATGGCTGCTGTGTTAATTTTTGCATCACGCTCTTTCTGTTAAAATACTTTGACTTACCAGAACTTTGTTTTAGAGAAACACAGATATGATTTTTTACTGTTATTTAGTCATATCACACTGAGAGTTTTTTTCAATATGATTAATTCTCAGCAAATTTTAATCTCATTTTTAAAAATCCACTTTGTTTGACATGGCTGCTTGACCACAAGTCTGTATTCATTTGCCTCAATTATCCTTTTAATTCATTTCATTAAGCTTCACTCATTTTTTTTTTAATAATTTTGTGCATTGCCAAGATTTTCAGTAATTCAGAATTTTTTTTTGCTCATTCTTTTTGAAGACTGATCCCATGTTTGACATTTTCTGCTCTTCTGGAAGTTATTTCATGCTCTAAAAGCTTTCCTGATAATAAGCACTGCCGTTCCAGAGAACTCCTTACTAAGTTCTCTAAAACAAATGTGTGCAAGTTTTTTGATGTCCTAAACTAAAAAAATAAATGGCTTGCTCTAGTAATTGTTGGGATTAACTATCATAAAATTTTTGAAAGGGAAATATCACATTATCACTTGGTTTGTATGACCTGGTGGGGTTTCTTTGAGGCACAATATTCTTTTTTTCTTTAATCAGGATTTCCTCTAGTCTACATCAGAAAAATAATCTCCTCAGTGGGACCTTCTAAAATAATTTGTGCAAGTTACAGATCCAACTCTTGCTTTTGTGGCTGCAGTTGTGGTTTTTTTAAACCTGTCTGAGCAAGAGGAGAGGGAATTTCAGATTTATTTGCAGTGTGCTCTGCATGCAAACATTTGTATCCCTGATATGGATGATGGGTTTGAGTTCCCATTTTTTGCTGTTGAAGAACAGCAGCTCTCCATGCTTGATCCTTTTACCACTTGTCTGGATGTAGGGACAGTTAAACATTTTTCTTCCTCCTTTATAAAGAAAGCAGAGTTCTCAGCCAAGTCCTGATTGTTTTGCCCAGTTTAGTCGTTCCACCAGCCAGGGCACACAAAAAGGTCACTTGGCTGCTGGAGTTCATGCAGCCATTCAGGAGTTCAGCAGATATTCTCAAAGAGAAGCCTGATGGTTTAATGCTCCTTCTGGCTATTAACCCAGCTCTGCTACCCTGGAATGGTTTTCCCTTTGTTTTTGAGTCCAATTCACCCTAACACAAGCAGAAAGGATCAGCACGGCGTGATAGTTCAGGAGTGGCAGGATGCAATTTAAAACTCTATCACTGTCCCTGATTTCCCAGGGGGCAAACCCAAGTGTGTTAAGAATTGGAAAAGTGGCTCTGCCAGCAAAGAAAAGTGATGGCTGTGGCTTTTTCACTGAAGTGGTGCTTGGCTGGAGCACAGATCATCCCCATCCCTCTGTCATCCGTGCCCCCTTCCCAAGCCCTGCTTTCAGAACCTCAAAACTGGGAGGTGATAGGACCCAGCCAGGGATGCTGGCTTTAATTTAGAAAGTATTATCAATTTGCTGATCAAAAGGGTACTGAAGGAAAAGCACATTTAAATGTCTGGTCATTGGTTTGTGACAATACCATTTCTCCTGGCACTGATGTTTTGGACTCATGGTGTTGGCATAGAGGGGCCCAGCCCAGGGAGGCCGTGGAGCTGCTGGAGAGAGCCCAGAGGAGGCAGCAGGATGAGCAGAGGGATGGAGCAGCTCTGCTGGGAGGAAAGGCTGGCACAGCTGGCATTGTTCACCTGCAGAGGAGAAGCTTTGGGCTGAGCTCAGGGTGGCCTTGCAGGGCCTGAAGGAGCCCCAGGAAGCATGGAGAGAGACAATTGCCAAGGGCTGCAGGGCCAGCAGCCAGGGAATGGCTCCCAGTGCCAGAGGGCAGGGCTGGATGGGATGTTAGGAAGAAATTTTTCCCTGGAATGGTGGTGAAACACTGGCACAGGTTGCCCAGAGATTTTGTGGCTGCCCCTGGATCCCTGGCAGTGCCCAAGGCCAGGTTGGACAATGGGGCTGGGAGCAGCCTGGGACAGTGGGAGGTGTCCCTGCCATGGCAGGGGTGACACTGGATGATCTTTAAGGTGCCTTCCATCCAAACCCATCCCATAGTTCTGTGATACTCAGTTACTTTTAGGCTTCTGGATTTTGGTTTGATGGATACAGAGGAGCCCTTTATATTCCTGCCAGGTTTGTTTTTGTCCCATCCCACAGCAACCTGTGTGCCCATCATTAACTCCAGCAGTTCTGCTCACCATTTGAATAATCTGCTTGGATAATTAACAAATTTAAACTCAGCTGATGGGTTTTTTTCCCTTCAGTACTTCCTCCTTCAGCTTTTGACACATTACATGGTCTTGCTGATGCCTCATGTCATTTTTTACTGAAGGTGCACAATTTTCTGTGCATCTCTTTAACCAAGAATCAAGATGTGTTAAGGAGCACTTACATGCCACGTACATAAATTGGTGTGAATTTTTTTCCAGATGCAGCATGGAAATCATCTGTGTGCTGGGCAGCACCTGAGAACATGTGAGGGAGATTGTTTGCCATTTAAATATGATAAAAAATTATGAAAAGCAAACTGCAGTACATTGTAATAATTTTCAACTTGGTCCCTTCTGCTTTTCTTGAGTTGTGAATTCCTTGCACAAATACCCACAGACTTCACTTAAGGAGGCAGCAATTGCTTCAAAGAGCTGCTGGCTGAATGAAAGCAATATTTACATATTAAACCACCCTGATTATGTGTGCCAGAGGGAGAATGTGTGCACAAGGTCTTCATGGACCTGGTGCTGCTAGGATAGCAAGAAGCATCATAAAATTTGCTAAAAAAAAAAACATTACTTGCAACCAGTGTCATCATTATTATTGTGTTGGGTTTGTTTGGCTTTTTTTGTATTCTTCCAAAGAAATTTGTCCCTTCCTGCGTTTTTGGAAGTCAGTAAAAAAGCTCCTTTGGGAGCAGCAGTGTTGGTCTTTTGGTTTATGACTGATGGCAAAGATATTGTCATCTGCTAGGCATTTCCACTTCTAAATGTTAATGGCAAAGACAATCTCATTCCAAGTGAAAAACAGGAATTCTGAGTGCCCAGAATGAGTGCTTGGTTTAGATGAGACACCTCATGAACCATTCTTCCCTCCACCAGGAATCTTCCATGCTTTGTGCTGGAAAGGGGTGGAGGAAGGTTAAAAATGAAGGAGTGGAGCTGGTAGGTGAGGAATAAAGCTTAAGAGAGGCAAGCTGGCACTCTGTCAGATAAACACAATTCAGAAAAGTGCATAAAAGGGGTTTTGCTGAGTTTTTTTAAGGAATAAAAAGAGCCCTCTGTCCATTCCTTTTAAAAATTAGTACAACACAATCTCTAGAGATGTGTTAAGATGTTTCCGCCTGCATCCTTGGAATTTTAAAGGCAGGATATTTAATAGGATCACAAGTAAGGAAATTGTTGTGGGTGTTGGAGACCCAAGAGGTGATTGAGGAATAAAAAAGGTGGGATGGAGAAAACAAACTCAGTAAATGTCTTGGCAGGTGCTGGTAGATTTACAAGAAGCAGATAAAAGGAGAAATGTAAACTTCCATATAAGAGTTGTTTGAAGACTTAGAACTTGGAATTGCTTTCTTCTCAGATTTGCTTCACTTGGTTGCACAAAAGGCTGCTTTGTTGCTGTGTGATAAACTTAAGGACTTGGGAATCAGCATTTTAAGTGAGTTTGTTCAGCAGCAGACTGCAGGAGAACAAAGCAGAGCTGCCTGTTTTTGTTGGCTGATACCACAGAAATTAGTGTATTATGTTGATAAAGTTTTACAGAAGCCTACCTGAAAAACCAAACTTCAGCTGTGCCTTTTGAACTGATAAGTACTGAAATAATTATAGCCCCAAAGGATTTTCTGCTAATAATAGCAGCAATGACAAGAACAGGAGGAATATTTTTCCTTCAGCAGTGTTTTATTTTGCAGGGCTGATCCATGTGGGAATAAACATCCTCTGTTTCACGTGTAGACCACACTCTGAAGACCCAGCAGTAGTTTTGAATTATTGCTAGTGGGAAAATATTTATATTTGAGTGCAACCAAACAAGTTGTGCCAGGGGAGGTTCAAGCTGGGCATCAGGAAGAATTTCTTCATGGAAAGGGTGCTCAGGCTTGGCAGGGCTGCCAGGGAGGTTTGAGTGCCCATCCCTGCAGGTGCCCAAGGAAGGTCTGGATGTGGCACTCAGAGCTCTGGGGACAGGGTGGGAATCAGGCACAGCCTGGACTCTTGGAGGTCTTTTCCAACCTCAGGGATTCTGTGATTCTGAATTGACTCCTTGGAGCCCTCCCTTGCTCACATTTCGTGCAGTTACATTTGGGTTGGAAATGACAGGTTGACAGCTCATCCAGCCTGGCTTTGGCTCTTGCCCAGAGATGGATATCAAAATTCCTATTTTCTTGCCTTTTCTTCTTCCTTCTCCTGTTCATTTGCTACCTATAGCATGAAAGAACTGAAATCCTCGTTGTTTGTTAAACTGTTCCTATTTCTAATGTTTATGTAACTTTTTTCTAGTTAAGCCAATGGTAACTTGTATTTCTCTTATCAGCTTTGGTGCTACTGAGGAACTAAACTGGGCTGTTTGAGGCAGAAATGCAATTTCAGCAAAAGTAGGGACTTTTAGACACTCTTTTATTCTTGCCACTGATCTAGAAACAACTGTGGTGTTACACATGGCTGATTCAAATCCCTTGCTAATAATGCATCTCCCAAATAGGTTTTCATTTGTGATGACATTTCTTCTATTTTCTTCTAGATGCAAAGAGTTTGGCCGAAATGCTTATGAGGTAAGAACAGATTGAATTTTATGGTTGTTTTAATATTGAAAAATGTCTGTTGACTATAGTATCATATTTCAGAATTGTTTCAGAGACAAATGGAGAAGAAAACTTTTTATCCCTAAACCCTTTTCCAAAACACACCATTTGTCTATCTGTTAAGAACTGCGATTCACTGGTCAGACATGAGAGAAAGAAGACATTTTCTGGGTAGTGTGAGAGGCTACAATGGTAAAAAACTGATAACTCATGTTAGATTAAATCATAGAAACTATGTAGGTCCATTTGGACATTTTTCCTACTGTGGAAAACATTTTCATAATATGTATCAAAGTAATTGCTCTTCAGAGATCATCTGATTAAAGGCAATAAATTTCTGGCTGTGAATATCTCTAAACTTTGCAGCTCTGTTTATGTAATTCACTGTTGTTAGCTGCTTATACCCAAAGGTATAAAAGAGCAGGTAAATCCATTTATTATTTTTCACTTCTGTTCCATCAGCTCAGCATTCAGAAATCTAATTCAGTTGTTGAATTGCATCATAATGACTATTCTGGCACCACAATTCTTTCAAAGATGGAAATTTCATAACTTCAGTGTTTATTGTTTTGTCTAGGGAAAATATTGAACTTTAGAACCACTGCATATATTTGAAACTGGGATCAACAAGGGATTATTTTTGAGTTCAAATGAATTTTGTGTTGCTAGAAAATATTTTTTATATTCAACCAACAAATTTGAGAATGTCATAGGTATTTCACCACATGAACTACACTCCAAACTTCCTCACCTGTAATAAACTTCACTTCTATTGTAAGAATAAACTCAGCAAAGAAACGATGACAGATGTGTTTGGTGTAAATTCAGCTCTATGCCATCATATCTGAATGAGCCCAGTGATGTTAACAGGACTGGTCATGCAGTCCAGTCCCTGGCTGCCCGTGGCAGCAAATTGTGGGGTTCAGCAGCTTCAGGAACATTTGCCCTGGTGGTTTCTGGTGCCACAGAAGACAGCACAGATCAGCACAGGCAGCAAGTCTGTTCCCTCGATGCCTTGTGAAGGCTGACCTAGAGCAGAGGTTGGACAGAGCTAAAGAATCAAGCAGGGATTTATTAAAAGCATTTCCTCCATGGATCCACCTTGGGCAGCACAAGAGCCCAGCCAGGGCTGCACCCAAGATGAGCCAAAATGGGCACAAAATGCAGCCCAGGCACGGGCTCTGTCACTGGGATCAGTTCTGCTCCATTTGCACCTTGGAGTTCATTGTCCAATTCCAGCTTTAGCTGCTGCACTCCCATCCTGCTTGTTTTTCTCTCTCCAGCCCACGGTGTTTGTGCTCTTGGGCTGAGATTTGGATCATTTGTCCTTGGTCCCCAGCTGGAGCAGGAATTGTTTTGTCTCCCTGCTCTGTGCAGAGAGCTCACCATGCCCTGATATGAAGCTCAGACCCATACACTAAAGCAGCACAGAACCTGAAGCATATAAAACCTAAAACCTGAGGCATCACCCTGAAGAAACCCAGCAGGGACCAGCTGAAACCCCTGCATGGAGACTCTCAGTCCCAGTGACAACCACTCAGAGCCCCTCTGCCCTGACCCTGCCTGGCTCCATGAGCCTTGGCCCCACTCCTGCCAGGCCATTTCAGAGTCTCACTCCTCTGACACTTAGAAAACTTCACCAAACTTCCAGCAGAAGTGCCCAGGTTTTACCCACTTTTTCCTTTGCTGATGGTTACCAAATTAAGGATTTTTTGTCCTCCCTGCCTGATGTACTCAGAGAGCAGCCAGGTCCCCTCTCAGTCCTTAGTTCAGAGCTGTTTTTCCAGGTAACTCACCTGCCACCATTTCATTTGGCTTTTCCTTTCACCAGCATTGAAACATGGTCATCAAACCAGCTCCTCTCATCTCATTTATTAACAAATAATCTTGGTTTTATCACATAAGCATATTTTATATTTCTTTTCTAAAAGTCTGAACAAAGGCAAATGACTGTTAAATCAGAACTTCAGAGGAAGAAGGGAATACAGGCTTACATTTGCAGACATGCCAGACCTGGGAACTCTCATTTGTGACAAATCAGTGAAATACCTTCAACCAAAACCTGAGCTGAGATGTTCCTGAAGATGCAGCATGTGAATAATCAAAGGATAATAATCCTCTCCAAAACAACAGTCACATGCGATGAAGCCCCTGATATATTTTATCTTTATGATTTCACCAAAATCTGCTATGATAAAAATATCAAGAAAAGGGGATATTTGGGGAGAGGGCAGACAAGATGATTCCCTGCTTGGTAGGAAGCTGTGAGGCCTGAAGAGAGCTCTGTGTGTCTTTCCCTTTGAGGAGATTTTCATGAGTGTGTGCAAAGCGGATTAAAAATGGAGCTTTAGTCTTTGCTTTGAGAGTCACTGGCTTTGGCTGTGTAAGTCCAATGTCTGTGGAGCAGGGTAAGTCAGCAGTTTAATGGGAGCTGCCTAGCTCAGTGTTGATACCTCACACTCACAAATAAAAATCCCTGCTGTTGGATAAGCACAGCTTTTTAGTGTTTCTTTTGGGTGCAAGCATCAGCCCGGCCACGCTCTTCGTAACAGTTCACTGTGACTCAGTTTAGCAATTCAGTGAATTTTTAAATTTCAAACACAAGGTGAAGAATCTTTTACCCCCAGATATTCTGATTTAGTTTCCCATATGTTTTCACAACAAACTGGAGACTCTTTTTAAATGCCCTATACAATGTACTTGCTCTGGAAAATGCCTTTTTATGCACAGACTCAACATAAAAGCTGTACTCAGACCAAAGCACCACCTGCCCAAATATCTGTTTTAAATAGTGACAAAAGCAGGAACTTCAGTAAAGTAAAAGAATACAGCAAAATACTGAGAGAGCTAGGATTCTTCAGAATGGAGAAATCTTTGGGGAAATTTCATTGAGGCATTTTCATTTCCTGGAAGGAGCTTAGGAAAGGAGAGGGACCTTTAATATAGACAGACAGTGACAGGAAAAGGGGCAAGGGTTTTAAACTGAAGGAGGGCAGGATTAATTAAATATTAGGAAGAAATTCTTTACTCAGAGGGCAGTGAGGCACTGGAACATGTTGTCCAGAGAAGTTGTGTGCTCCTCATCCCTGGCAGTGCCCAAGGCCAGGCTGGACAGGGCTTGGAGCCCCCTGGGATAGTGGGAGCTGTCCCTGCCCATGACAGGGGTTTGGAATGAGATCATCTTTAAGGTCTTTTCCAACCCAAAATATGATTCTGTGGTTCTGTGATCCTGACAGGCTCCCCGTGCCTAATGGTTTGGAGCTCAGAGATTGTTTGAACCAGAGGGAATTAATTCTATTTTACACAGATCCTTACAAGGCCTGACAAGAAAAGCACATGCTTATGTTTGGAAATTTTATGTCTGTAAATATTAAAAAAAATAGATACATTTTATCCCTTTAAAAAATTAATCATTGGACTCCTCATCCACCAGATCATTAAAATATTTTTGCCTAAATTTAGTTTAGGAAATACTTCTAACCAAAAGTGAAACCTTAAATATCTTTGCCCTGCTTCCAAGCCCTAGAGGCGCTTCATTGCTGTTGGCACTTTAGGATTTTATAACTTGAAAGCTGAGCTGTTGTGGTCTGCAAAAAAGAGTTCAAAATTCCCTGAGCCAGAATGAGACAGCATCCTAATCAGCAACAACTCCCTTGCTTCTGCCAACTGCCTGTGCTGTGTTTGGACACCCCATGTCACTGCTGCATGCAGGGGAATTAATTAGCTCAGCAAGGAGGAGGAGAGGCAGCCCACAAACCAAGGAATAACTCTCAAGAATAGCAGGGAATATTCCTGAATGTAGAGAGGCCTGGGTTCCAGTTCTGGCTTGAAAAACCTCCCACGTATTTTGCGTGGAGCTATCCCTGGAGCCAAGGTTGGGATTGAGAATTCTCTCTTGTCAGGTGAGCAGTGAAACTGCAAATCTGGGGAAAACTCTGCTCCTGCTCCCTGTGGTCCAAACAACGCTCCCTGTGTTGATTGAGTACCTTCTAAAAATGGAAATCCAGAGCATTCATCCTGCTGAAGGGCTCCAGCTCTGGGATTCTGGGATCTGCATTCTCTGAGCAGGAATCTGAGTCCATCCCTTTGTCTCCTGCATCCCCAGTGAGTGCACAGGGGTGCAGTGATGCATTTCCCAGCCTCAGTTATGTCCTGCACAGATTCTAGATGTATCTGACTCTGTGTGTTCTGTAACTATTGGATTATTGAAATTGGACATTAAAAACAATCAGTTTCCTACTTTAAACTGAAAGAGGACAGTTTTAGATTTAATTTTAGGAAGAATTCTTTACTCAGAGGGCAGTGAGGCACTGGAACAGGTGCTCTACATTTGCTCTAGGACTTTGGGCAAGCCCAGAGCAGTCCAAATTCCCAAGGGCCTGCATCCAAGCCTATTTGGCACACAGATAAAATATTGCTGTCTGATTCTCTTAACATTTCAGCAGCTTGTGTGGCATCCTCTCTGTGCAGAGACTTAGAGAACACCAGTGTGGAATTCATCTGCATTTGACAATACCACGTGTCTTTGAAAATTTCTGTGTTTAGTAAGATCCTGTGATGACCATTCTCCCCTGATTGTATATGGAGAAAAGTCTGGAAGCCCTTGGGAGGCTCTCCTGATATTTTGCTTCCATGATGATTGAAGGAGGCACCAGCTGTGGGCTGTTTGAATGCATTTCAGCTGTCCATGTGTATCTGATGGGAACAGCACCAGCTAATCACCCAGGAGAAGAGAGAGACATTATATTTGGGATGTATAGATGGTGTTAGAGCTGGGGACCACAGCAGCAGGGAAAGCCAGGAGGTGAAAATCAGAGAGCTGCTCCCAGGTGCCTTGTGGATCTCACCCTCAGATTTGGAGCAGAACCACTGACCACATGGCTAGAAAATTCCTCCAAAAAAGGACTCCAGGGGAACCTCCAAACCTGAGCTAAGCAGGCCTTGCTGATGTGGGGACACACAGGAAGCTAACACAACTTTCCTGGGGATGTGGGCTGACCACACATGGATTAATCTCCCACGCTGGCAGAAGAACTGAGCTCATCACTTCACCTGTCCTCTCCTGATTCCAGCATTAACAACAATAATTCACTGCCCAAGCAGAATTAAACTGAGTGATCTGCAGCTATTTTACACTAGAAAATGAGCCTCCACTTGGATCTGACAGCTCTTTGAAGCCTGAGCACCTGCATCATACTGCTGGCTGATTTGTCTCAACTCTCCTCAGCCTCCCTGCGTGAAGTATTTGCAAATATTTCATTTCATCCAGAGAGTAATTACATCTAAAAGGGCAAAATGTTCCTGTTTAGTGCAATCTGAAGGTTTCTTGGTGCAAGCTCTGTGCTAGAAATGACTGGGGTACTCGGTTTTACCATCCATTTTCATTTGCTTTTGGTAGACAGCTCATTTAAGGAGTCATTTTCTGGTACACAAACTTCAAAATGAAATGGTTTCAATTTGCATGATGATAAAATAATTGGTTTATGTTATTTTTTGGATTATTGCATCAATCATTTAGACATAATCCACAAATGTAAACAAGATTTGCAATTTTTGTCTTGGAACATCCTGGGACTAAAGCCTTTATTTATTTTATGCAACCTATTAATAGTACTCCTAGTTATTAATTTGCTTTTTCATTTATCAGACAAAGTGATATTTGGAACTTAGCTAATTAAAAATAATGAAAAGATAAAAAAACAATTAGAAATTACTCAAGACATCATTTTCCCACCAACCTGTTTGATCAGCTGCGTGTTGCTTCACTCAGATTCATGAGGAATGAAAGAAAAAGTCCACCTCCCAAAGTGTTTTTTATTCATTCCATGATGACAACACTTGAAGAAAACTGTGTGAAATTCTCAGGTTCCTGCTGATGGAGGACAGACCACATCCCTCCATGCTGTGGATTTAGCTAATGCCTTGCCACATGCAATAAATTAATACCAGGCACTTGTTCTGAAGAGGGCAAAATCAGATGTTTGAGTGGTTTTTGCTGATTATGGTCACATTGGGTTTTTTGAGCTGGACAGATTGAAAACGAGGAAGTTTGCAAATATCTTCTCATTTAGGCTGAACGTTGACATCTTCACTTCTCTTTTGTTTTCAGCAAGAACACCAGGACATCAGACACACTCAATAAGCAGCAGCAAACACTGAGGATGCACATAGACATTCCCAGAGCACAGCTGCTCATAGAGGAGAGGGACACCATGGAGACCATTGGTAAATTTGAGCTTTTTCCCCCTGGTTAATGTTACAGGTTCTTTTGGGTGGAATTCCTTTACTCCACACCTTTTCCCTGCTGCACACATCAAGAGAAAAGAGCTACAAAGTAATTTGAAAACTGAACTGGTTTTTTTTTCCTCCCCTTTGAGTCATTTCCCACTAAAAGTAATCTCAGTATAGGATCGAAAATAATGCAGGACATTAGGAAAATGAAACTGTTGGAAAGAGTTTCTTGAAGAAAATGTAATTGAGGACTGGCAGTTTTATGATTTTCATTCTGATTTCTCATTTGGCTCTGACTGGGCAGTTGGATCACTGACATGACTTAAAGGGAAAATGAAACTGTGAAACTGCACTCTCAGTATCTTAAGATTTGCTACAGCTAACCTTTAAAACCTACATGTTGCATATTGTATCCACCTGTTCATAGCACATGATATTTCAACATTTTGAGCAGTTTTCTGCTTCTGAGTATCCATGCGAAATTCGAATCTAAACTGTTTGATGCAACAGAAAACAAGATTTCTCATGGGGCTGGTACTTAACTGAAGTGTCACGAGAAATAGAATTGTTTGGTGTTGGGTTTTTTTTCCCAAATAATTTAAAAACATCTGGAAACCCAGAATAGAAATGCAGCCTGATGTCGTGGCTGTATGAGCACACACTGTGGCAAGACACTCCTGACTGACCTTGTTAGACTTCTAACTTTACTTTTTTTGGCTAAAAATCTATATAAAAGAAGCTGACAACATAACAGCATCCAGGGATGGTGTGGCTAGAGAGGAAAGTCAGCAAGCTGAGATCAGCATCTCTGCACCTCCTGCTCATGCCCATTCCAGGCTTGAAAAGGAGACCTGCAGACTTTTTAAAATCATTATCTGAGCTTCCCAAAGTCTGCCCTTTGTGCTAGGCTTCATCCTAAAGGCAGCTTTAACTTTTGAGTGGCAGCTGCTGAGCAGTGGGGGGTTACAGTGGAATACTCTGAACTGCAGCAATGAGATCAGGGCCTTGCTAAGAGGCAGCTTTCCTCCCAGAATAAGCAGGGATTTTGGCAAGGTTTGACAGAGTTTGCTGCCAAAAGGCTTTATTCCCAACCTGAATAAGAGCTCATCTTTTGCCAGAGACAGAGTGATTTGATGCCTAATGTTATTCTATTTATAGCCTTCTTTGGCTAAAAAATGTGAGTTCTGTTATTGTGCAGAGCTGTTCACCCTAATGGTGTCTTGTCAAGTTAAAAAAAAAATCCAAAACAAAAACAAGGAGTGCTTAAAAGAAGTGGATCAACCTCTCCTGACTAGTAAATGCCCAGGAGTCCTGCTGCTGCCAGTCCCTTAGAACACATTACAGAACTATATAGCACAGCACAGCAGGAAATCCTTGAGGCTTTTGTTGCAATTCTGAATGGATAAAAAGACTGTAAAGGATGCAAAAGAAAGTCTGATAGCACACCAAACAGTTGCTCTGCAAGCACAAAGGCAGTGAAAGATTTATTGCTATTAAACCATCCATGATCAAGTGGACCAGATTCCTCCTTGGAGCAAAAAAAAAATATGATACAGAGATCACAAGCAGAAAAAAAAATAAAAAAAAGGAAGCAAGTTCTGTATAGCACTGTAATGATCAAGGTCTGTGTAGGAATTTGGTGAATAAATCCTACCCCACAGGGAAGAAATAGAGGCAGAACCACACAGCAGTAAAAGTTAGTGCTCACCTTTTTCTTCCTTCCCAAGGTCAGGCTTAACCTCACACCTTTATTTGAAGCTGCAGGAAAAAAACAGTCCTGGGTCAGGGCCATCCCCTCTGCAATATTTTGTCTCTGCAGGAAAAAGGGAGAGAGGGTTGGTTAGCAACACCCCCTAAGGCCCTCCTTTTGGGAAGATTGGGATGGTTTCACTGAGGACATTGCTAATCATGCTAATAAAAAGAAATAAATGGGATTTGTTGTTGAAATGCTCATCTGAGCTCTCTGAAAGTGAAGGGGAAGAGGGCAGTGTTCAAAGGATGGGAACAAAGGAATTGGGGCACAAATGACAACACACAAATCAGCTCTTTGTGAGGCTGTTCAACAGCCTGCCCCAGCTGCACGTCTCTAAGCTGAAATCACCAGCAAAAATGAAAGTTATTCTTTAGTTTTATATGGGCTTTGAGTTTAAACCCAGGGGCTCCCTCCCTTTGAAGCCACCTGGGCCCTGCAGAGGGCAGGGAGCCACCTCTGCCCTGGTGTCACCAGGCTGTGCTCTCCTGGGCACTGGCTGCAGAGCTCTCAGGAAGGCAAAGCCAGCACTCTGTGCTCATTGTCTGATTGTTTTCCCACTTCCAGACGACAGATCAACGGTTCTGCTCACTGATGCTGACTTTGGAGAGACGTCCAAGCAGAAGTCCCTGACTGTCACCCACACTGTCCATTACCAGTCGGTGTCACAAGCCACAGGGCCACTGGTGGATGTCTCTGATGCCCGGCCAGGAACAAGTAAGCACATCAGAAAATAGACTTTTTTAAGAGAGGAGAAAGCTGCAACAAAATAAATACTCTGCTCCTGCATGTGCATCCTCATCTTTCTGTCTGAGAGTGGAGAGAAATCTTTTTAGGTCAGCAGAGGACATTTCTTAAACTGTTGCACTTAGTGATTCACTGTGGGGAGAATTGCATATGCATCTGAAATGGAGGTGTAATTTGAAATAATTCATACCTGGCCTTCGTTAAACCAAGTGCATGCTAGATTTTAATTTCCAGAATTTATTGGGTAAATTACCTTAATGGCTTTTAGTGTCAAATACACTTTTTTTATCCTTGTGATCAATCTTTATTGTATTTCAAAAACAACTTTCTTCCTACCTCTCCATCAGGCAAAAAAAAGCAATTCTCATTATTACTTTTTCTGAAAAAGCTGTATTTCTGGCTTTAGTTATTATGGTAAATTACTTTTCCCAGATATATTCATGCCAAGTTATTCTTCTAGTGATTAAAATACTATCATAAATTAGTACTCTGATGCAATCCATTCTTCTCATTGCTCTCATGAATATGTTCCATATCTTTGTAAATGGATAAAAAAAAAATACTAGGTTAATGATTAGTTATGAGTTAGAAATTTTACCAAAATGTAGTTCACTGCAGTATGCAATTTCTGAAATCTCCTGGATTATTTCTGTCCCCTGATTGTTTCAGAATTTACTTGTTGAGTTTGGTGAACATACATGCTGAAAGCTCAGTTGCTAGAATGCAGATAATTTGAAAAATCCATTTCCACTGCAATCTTTTAAATAAGAGGTGTTCTAGTCCTGGCCTTGGTGCTTTTTTAGCTCTTTCATCTTTTTTCAGGTCATTCCTCGAGGATTAGATTTTCTAATAAGGAAAGAGGCATCACCCCAAAACCTCATTCCTGTGTTACACCACAGAACTTTATAGCACCTTCCTTACTAATGCCTCTTTGTGTGCAGTTCTGTGCTTCATTCTTCTGCAGCCAGGGAGAGAATTCCTTCAAATTAAATGTGGATTTAACTGAGGTATAAGAATATGATCTGTGTCCAGCCCTGCTTGGAAGTAAATACCCACCAGCACTTTTATTAAGCAGTACAGATCTGATTGCAGCAGTGCACAGGGCTGGGTCAAACACTTCCAGGTAATGTTCTCTGGATTTCAGACACTAATCCAGCTTTGCTGGGTGATGGGATTTTGTCTAGAGCCACCACTTCTGCTGTGAAGAGGAGAGCAGAGCCCAGCTGGGTGGCTCAGAGGTTATGGACCCTCCTGTCTGAGCCCACTCACATTCGCTGAGTGACAAATATTCCTGTACAGCATATTTTAAGTTCTTCTCTTATTTATTTATTTATGAAAGAGTTGCTCTGTGAACCTTTGCCTTTCTGACCTCAGCTCTCTCCAGTTGTGTTTGACAGCAGAGCTGGCATAACCAGGGCACCAGCTGTGTTCCCATCCCCCTGCCAGCTCTGGAATTGCTGTGCCTGTGCTGCACAGCCCCTCACAGAGGCACAGCACGGAGCTCCTGCTCACCAGGACGAGGGCAGAGGCTCCCCCAGCTCATTCCATTGCTGACAGGATCCTCCCCAGTCACAGGATCAGAGGCTCAGGTCCAGAGGGACATCTGGGCACTGCTCAGTCCAGCCCCTCTGCTGAAAGCAGGGGCAGCAAGGGCTGGACACAGATCCTAAGCTCAGGAACATCCCCAGATGACTTCTGAATGTCCCCAAGGATGGGAACTCCACCTCCTGTGTGGGCAGCCTGTGCCAGGGCTCAGTCTCCCTCACATTAAAGTCTTTCCTGATGTTCAGGACGAAGCTCCCAAGTTTCTCCTTGAGCACATTGCCCCTGGTCTTCTCACTGGGCACCACTGACAGAAACTTGGCACTTGTCCTCTTGCCCTTCAGGTATTTCTATAAATTGATGGAATTCCCCCAAACCTTCTCTTCTCCAGACCAGGCAGCCCCAGCACTGGGCCAGGAGCTGTTCCCACCAGCACTCTCCTGTTCTCTGTGTTGTGCCCTGCATGAGGCTCACACCACAGCCACGTGCCACATTCCCAAGGGTTGGTCTGTACCACGCTGAGCACAGATTTGGATGTTGTCCATGTGAGGCAGCTCTGTGCTGCACTACCAGGAGGATCAATTATCAGTGGCACCGGGTTCTAATTTTTTCCACTGCTGTAGGGAAAAAAAAAGGAAAAGGATCAGACCATTATTTGTAAATAAATGCCTTGTTTCTTTGAAGCAGCAGAATACAAATTCTCACTGGGAATGCTTAGGCAGAAGCAGTGCTCAGAGTCATTATCTGGGTATTGCTTTTTCTTTCAATTTCTTCTGTTAAAGTCCCTTACCTCAAAGACTGACAACTTCACCATTTGAATGTCAAAGAACATTTTGAATAGATTTGAATTTTTCATTTCTAATACCCTTTCTATTGTTAGTGATATCCTTTCAGAAGCTTTGAAGAGAAATCCTTAGTGCTGATGTAGTCACTCTCTGTTTGCCACATAATGATTTTTCTCTTGCCCTTGCTTTGTTAGACTCACTTTTAGGGCAGAACTCTTTATTAATAAGTTCAAGAAGGTCAATTTTGGCACATAGTTTGCTTTTACAGTCTTGGTCACTATTTTATCTCTAAGTTAATTTTTAAAAGTACAACATTGCTGACCTTAAACCAGTAGCAGATGATTTTTAAAGTCTGAGAAATTGTATTAATTTACTAATTGTTCCAAAGCAGTCAAATCTTTATGAACCTGTTCCCACTGAAACTCTGATGGCACAATTACAGCTTATGCTTTATGTCTTGGCCACTTGTTAAAATAGGAAATCTGTAGCTGATCAATACTGTAATATAGTAACAGTATGTCCAGGAGAGGGAATTATAGCCCCACATTTCTGAGCACATCTGTTTAAAAACTGACAGCAGGTAACTCAGAGGAGGTGTTTCTGAGGTGTATCTATGGTGTATCTATGCTGATAATTTACCTTGCACTTCACTTGAGGTGTGGTGTGAAATCCCTGACCAGATTTACCTGCCTTGTGCTCTTTCAGTTCTCAGAGTGGTTTTGGTGCTGGAGAACTGCTTGTCTTGGAGTAAATAATGAATGTGTCCATGGAAGAATGATGGGGCCTTCAGCTCTTCAGTTCCACCCTTGATAAAATGTAGAGTTTCATTAGAGAGAGAGTAGTTCTAGAAAAGCATCAGCAGTTTGGTAATGATCAGCATTAACACTCTTCATTTTTTTACCCTAAAAGAATGTCTTGAGTTTGGGTTTTTTTAACAAAGTGTCCATCCCCTTCTGGAAAGGGAAAGTGAAGGGCCAGGCACTGATCTCTCTGCTGACCAAGGACAGGACACGAGGAAATGGCTGGAGCTGTGTCAGGGAAGAGTTGGGTTGGATATTAGGAAAAGGTTCTTTTCTTCACCCAGAGGTGGTTGGATGAATGGGCACAGCCCCGAGGCTGCCAGAGCTCCAGGAGTGTTTGGCCAGCGCTGCCAGGGGTGGACAGGGGGGATTGTTGGGGATGTCTGTGCAGGGCTAGGGGCTGCACTGGGTGATCTCTGTGGGTCCCTTCCAGCTCAGGACATCCCGGGACCCTGTGACTCTGACAGGGCTGCTTTCCTTCCCAACTCCTCTCTGCCATCCCTCTCAGATCCCACCACGAGGAGGAGCGCCAAAACCGGACCCACCGCGCGCAACCGCTACGCCAGCCAGTGGACCCTCAACAGACCCCACCCCACCATATCAGCCCACACCCTCACCACAGACTGGAGGCTCCCCACGCCCAGGCCAGCAGGATCAGTGGACAAGGAAAGTGACAGCTACAGTGTCAGCCCCTCGCAGGACACAGGTACGGACAGGGCTCCCCGCAGGGACAGCGGGACAGCTGCTGGCACTCCCATTGCTGACAGATCCTCCCCGGTCACAGGATCAGAGGCTCAGGTCCAGAGGGACATCTGGGCACTGCTCAGTCCAGCCCCTCTGCTGAAAGCAGGGGCAGCAAGGGCTGGACACAGATCCTAAGCTCAGGAACATCCCCAGATGACTTCTGAATGTCCCCAAGGATGGGAACTCCACCTCCTGTGTGGGCAGCCTGTGCCACCTGTTCTCTTCCTGGGTGTGCCTTATTTGGAGCTCAGGTGTCATTGTTCTTCCCTTTCCAGGGTGGTTTTTGTGTAGATTATTTATCAAGGATGCCACAAATGCTTGTAGTGATAATGACAACAAATATTGTGCCTCTGGTTCCTCATTCCACATACATCCTTTGAAAGACATCCTTCCTTTGAAAGACAAGGTGGTAAATTTTCCTGTAGCTTCCTGAACCAAGAAGCAAAAGTAGGAGAATTTGATTAGGAATGGACAATAATAGTCAGGAAGAATACCCTTGAGTCATATTTGGAATGGTTTTAGGATTTGAACAACCTACAGGTTAGTATTTTTATTTTCCCATTCGTGTAATATATTCATTCTCAGTGGGAAAGAGAAGAAAAATAGAGAAAAAAAAAAAAGGGAAAACTCTGGAATTAGAGTCTAAGTAAAAATCCATTAATAGCACTGAATTCTGCAGCAGCTGGCCAGGATTTTCCTGAGAAACAGCATAGGGTTTATTGCTCTAGATGACAAGTGGGGAGACACTGAACACACAGTCTGCCCGCAGTCCTCATCTCTTCTTGATGCCTTCACATCACAAATGCAATTGGAAAAACAAATCTTTCTCCACTGTCCTATGCTGAAAAAGCAACAAAAAAGGCAAATAACTGAGTAAATTATTAACTAGAAGAACAATCATGAAGTAAATCTAATAAAGATTAAAAAAGAAGAAAGGTAAAATATTTCTGAAAGGGAAATCTGACCAAAGTGAAACCAGGCTTGCTCTGGCTTCCTCAGAAGGAATTGCCAACTGTCTCTCCTGATTTTAGGAGAAAGATGTTCATGATCTGTTAGAGCTACAAAGCAGTGGATAGGAGTGGCCTTTCACCATAAAAACCAGTAGGACTGGTTTGTTTTCTGTGTAAAAACAAGTATCTGACTTCACTCATATTTAGTAATTTACAGCCTGGAGTTCTCAATATTTCATAATTCACCCTCTTAAACCCTGATGTTTTCTCCGTGGGGTAATGGCAGTCACTAGATTCCTCCATCCAGCTGACAACCTTCAGGTAGAATTATCATAAATTTTTAAGATTATTAAATATACAAATCTAAATATAAATAGAAAATCTCCTCTCAGAAACCTTTTCCGTAGACACTCCAGATTTCAGGTGCATTTGGATGTGTTCCAACCTGTTGTCACCCAAGGATATTTTCTAATCTGTGTGGCAAAGGACAGAAATTAAATTTACTGTGTGGTTTAGTAGATAAACTACATCCAATTATGTAAACAGACTTTATAATCTATATTTTAACAAGCCTACTTTTCTACTCTGTGTCTACCTTTGAGCTCATGGTGATTTATGTAAGGGATAGCAAGCTTTAGATCAAGAAAGCTTTTCTTGTGCCAAAAAGCAGCTCTATTACACCACTTGGTTTCTGGGAAAAGAGCAGAGTCCATTTAATTTAAGTGCTTCAGAAGTTTAAAACTTTCAAATAAACATATGTAGCCAAATTACGTGTTCAAGAATCAATTGAGCTAATGTGCACATTTGATCACTTCTCCAATCTGGAGTTCAGATTTCAGGAGCTGCTTGATGCAGTTGATATTTGGCAGAATTTAGCACTTACCCAAACAATTCCAGGCTTACAAGGCAGTAGCTTTTGAGCTGAGGAGAAATGCCTGGCAGCAGCTCATAGCTGTGACCAGTTCTGATGTTCTAACTAGAGGCCATTAGAAATTTCCTGATCAATCTGTTTTCGTGAAGTTCAAGAAGTTTCATAAAGTTCACCCTAGGCTTGGATAAACTTTCATCAAATCTAAAGTAGGTGTTCAGGCAGATTGGTTCTGGAATATTCTCCCTCTTGGCATGGGATATGGGAAGCTGCAGGTCCTGAGCTTCAATGGACCAAGCAAAGGTCACAACCTTTGCATGACCACAACGTTCACACACACTGCTCCATGGCCCTGGTCAACTGCTGCCTCCTGGGAGCTTCCAGCTGGCCAGAAATGTGGGAAGACATCACTGAGGTCTGATGTACAAATCAAATGTGAAAAACAGAATGATGTTTCCTGTGGGTGGAAAGGAAAAAAAAAATCAAAAGAAACCCTGTTAAGTTCCGGTCAGCTCAAATCTTAAGCAAGTTACAGCATCTTGCAGAAGTACTTGTCATTTTAAATAATGGATGGTCGTGTTTAGAAGTGGCAGGAGTATCATTCTTTGTGCATAATGAAAACTGATGCAGGGGTGCAGGCACACAGTAAAAAAGATAAAGATTTGCAATAATGACACGCTTGCCCCTGGCTGCTGCAGGAGGTCCATTTTTATGAAGTAGCTATTACACTGTGCCTGTTTATTGAACATCACCAACAAACAATGTCTGAAATTGCACAGATCTTGTGATGGAACGTGACTTCTGCCCAAGGAACTTTTCAAAGTCCACTGCTCTTCCAGCCCACTGGAGTAGAAACACTGTGGGTGCAACAGCCCAGCAATTCCATCCCTGCAGAAATGAGCCCTGCATTTCCAGAGTGCTTTTCAATGTAGCAGTGGCCATTTACATCTTCAATAACAGTGTTGTTTAAGAAGTATTGATATTCTCAGAAACTCATCAGCACGAAAGAACAGCTTGTAGGTCATAATAACCTGTGTGTCAAATATGAATTCCCCCATTAGCTTCAGCAGCAGTGAAAAAAGGCAACTGAATGACTGCAGGCTGTAGTTGCCAAATATTGCTTTCTGAAGACCTTTGTTCCGAATGATATGAGTTAGTGTTTTACCTGGTGTCTAGAGAGACAATATCTGAGAGCTGCTGCCTTCCTATTTGACCTTTGTTCTCAGCACTTTCAAAAAAACCCCCAAATTTTATATATATATATGCATGATGGAAACAGGACAAAAATACTTTCCTTCTTTTCTTTCTCACCTGCACATAACCCCGGTGAAATATTTCTGAGATGCATTAAAAAGATAATGTAAAAAAGCTGTTTCTTATTTTGCCAAATCTGGTTTGCGGGTTTGAAACCTTTTGAAGGCATTTCAGATTTAGAGAAATCATTTTTTGTTGAAAAAGTAATATTTTTCATGTAGTAAAGGTAATTTTTTTTTGAAAGAAACATGAATTTAATGCGAAGGCAACTAATGCTGCTCACAGGATGAGGCTTTGGGTTAGATTACCTGTTCCTGCCTAAACTAACATTTGTGCAGGCATTTGAAGCAGATTCATTTAAATCACCTTGATAATTTCAAGGCCTCTCTGCTTTACCCTGAAATATCATGCCCGTGGCTTCCCACCTAAAACCAGCCCGTGCAGACGTTTTCTCTCTCCCTTTTTTCCCCTCCCTGGCGCTCAGACCGGGCGAGGAGCAGCATGGTCTCCACAGAAAGTGCCTCCTCCACCTACGAAGAGCTGGCCAGGGCCTACGAGCACGCCAAGATGGAAGAGCAGCTGAGGCACGCCAAGTTCACCATCACGGAGTGCTTCATATCAGACACCTCCTCGGAGCAGCTCACGGCAGGGACCAACGACTACACGGACAGCCTGACGTCCAGCACGCCGTCCGAGTCGGGGATCTGCCGCTTCACCGCGTCCCCGCCCAAGCCCCAGGACGGAGGGCGGGTGATGAACATGGCAGTGCCCAAGGCACATCGCCCAGGTGAGGCAGCAGGGAGAGCCGGGGGTCACCCCGGGCGGGATTTCAGCCCTCACACGGGTTGGGGAGCAGGAGAGGGTGGAGCACAATGTGACCCCACACACAGTTTGGGGAGCAGGAGATGGTGGATCACAGTATCTCCTGTTCCTACTCACAGATGTAACTGGGGTCTGTCCTGATGCCTTTTTGANGTGGAGCACAATGTGACCCCACACCAAGTTGGGGAAGCAGGAGGGGGTGGAGCACACTCTGACCCCACTCACGGGTTGGGGAGCAGGAGAGAGTGGAGCACAATGTGACCCCATTTACGGGTTGGGGTGGAGCACAATGTGACCCCACACACGGTTTGGGGAGCAGGAGAGAGTGGAGCACAATGTGACCCCACACACGGTTTGGGGAGCAGGAGAAGGTGGAGCACAATGTGACCCCACTCATGGGTTGGGGTGCAGCACAATGTGGCCCCACACACAGGTTGGGGTGGAGCACAATGTGACCCCACACACGG
>VWZV01003816.1:218995-246767 GCA_013397155.1 Irena cyanogastra | reverse complement strand
TAAAGAATTGCAGGATTACAAATAAATGAAAACTAAAAAAGCTAAAATCCTAATCCCAGCTAATGGAACATGTGAGCATATTCTCCCACGTCCAGAAAACATGGGAATTCAGGAGCAGAAAGAGCTCTGAGCCATCAGATCCACTCCTCACACTTGCAGCCATCAGGCCCTTGACCCTTCTGGGATAGGTAAGGCCATGTGTGGGTGCATCTGCCCATCTCCAGCCCAAGCCAGCCTCTAATAAACCCTGTCTCAATGCAGTGCTTCGTGCTTGGGAGTGAAAGCTGGCTCTCCCTAACTGCTCATAAAGACAGATTGCAGGAGATAGATTTGTCCCTTCTGCCTTGTCAGACTCATAACAACCCCTTGGTGATGTCCTGGGGCTGTTCCACTCTCTGACATCACCTAATATCAAACTTGGGATATCTAAATCAGGAGGGAACAAAAAAAAGGAGGGAGAGAATTAAGACTTCAGCTCCTTGCTGCCTGAAGGCATGCTGCAATGTATTTTTTACAAGGGTTAAGCCATAGTGTGCACCAACCAGCCTGCTTCTAAGTTTATCAAAGCCTCAAGAATTTGTCAAAGCTGCTGAAACATAAATTGTACTAACTTAAAAAAGAGAGTAAAAAACCAAATACCAAGACCACAAAAGCTAAATAACAAAAACCTATAAAACACCTAAACTATAACCAATCATATACTCAAAAAATAAAAAAAAAACCAAATAAACAAAAGAAAAACACAATCAAGAAATGTATACTTAATAATTTATAAAATCTATAAATACATATATATATATAATATAAACAATAAACAATTTTTTCTTAATCTTATGAATCAGTTATACAGAAATCCTAAATTTCCCACAAAATGTACTTGAGGTACATCCAGCTCTTGGGCTCAATCAAATTTCCAGATCACAAACATGGTGTTTCTACTGATACCTTAGTTCCCAACAGCACAGGCAAGTTATTTGTGGTACTCTGAGATCCAGCAGGTTATAAAATCTCAGCAGATTTGTCAGTCTTTGTTACAGGATACAGGATGTGACACAGCAGAGTAGGATTCAAATGGGAAAAAGGCATAATTATATTTGCTTGCTTGCTGAAAACGTGATTTATTTTATTTTATTTTGNGAATTGTTCTGTCTGCCCAAAATGGCAAAGCAGAGCTCACACTCTGTAAAGAACTGCAGGATTACAAATAAATGAAAACTAAAAAAGCTAAAATCCTAATCCCAGCTAATGGAACATGTGAGCATATTCTCCCACGTCCAGAAAACATGGGAATTCAGGAGCAGAAAGAGCTCTGAGCCATCAGATCCACTCCTCACACTTGCAGCCATCAGGCCCTTGACCCTTCTGGGATAGGTAAGGCCATGTGTGGGTGCATCTGCCCATCTCCAGCCCAAGCCAGCCTCTAATAAACCCTGTCTCAATGCAGTGCTTCGTGCTTGGGAGTGAAAGCTGGCTCTCCCTAACTGCTCATAAAGACAGATTGCAGGAGATAGATTTGTCCCTTCTGCCTTGTCAGACTCATAACAACCCCTTGGTGATGTCCTGGGGCTGTTCCACTCTCTGACATCACCTAATATCAAACTTGGGATATCTAAATCAGGAGGGAACAAAAAAAAGGAGGGAGAGAATTAAGACTTCAGCTCCTTGCTGCCTGAAGGCATGCTGCAATGTATTTTTTACAAGGGTTAAGCCATAGTGTGCACCAACCAGCCTGCTTCTAAGTTTATCAAAGCCTCAAGAATTTGTCAAAGCTGCTGAAACATAAATTGTACTAAATTAAAAAAGAGAGTAAAAAACCAAATACCAAGACCACAAAAGCTAAATAACAAAAACCTATAAAACACCTAAACTATAACCAATCANTATTTTATTTTATTTTATTTTAGTATACACATTTGCCAGTGTGAGTGCTGCTACCCAGATCCACTCAGTGGTGCTCCTTTATGTGAAAAACAGTAATGAATAATCTCTGAAGGGTCTTTTGTTCAATATTCACCACAATAAGCAGTGGTTGTGAGGACAGAGGAGTGGAAGGGAGACAGTGGGATCAGGAAGGGTCACTCAAAAGCAGGAACACTGAGAAGAAAGCATCAAGGATTTGGCTGGAGAAAGCGAAAAGAAAAATGTGGGAAGAAAAAGCCCAAGCAGAAGGTGGACAGTTATAATACTCAAGGCAGGAAATTAGTGTGTCACACAGATAGATAAGAGGGAAAGTAAGTAGGAAATAAAGTAGTGGGAGAAATTGCTGATTTCTGTGTAGTCACAGGGTAGAACCACAAACCCAGGAGCTGTAGAAATAGATAAAGATAGAAATGCTTTTCATTTCTAACTCCAAAGAAGTAAGATAAATATTTGTCCCTGCTCTGCTAAAGGGAAGCATCTGCACTCACAGCTAAGTCAAAACTGAACTCTTTCCTTCCAAGCAGTCAACAGATATTTTTTATCATTTATTTAACAAATATCTTGCTCTCTTTCCTTTCATGTTCCAAATACATTATTTTTGCATATTTAGTATTTGGAAATATTCTAATATATTCCATATAAAATCTGATTTTCTTGAGGGCAGATAGAACCAAAATTTGGTCCCTGTGCTTGAGTAAGAAATCTTCCAGGGTTGGAACAACCTTAGAGCCCCTCCAGTGATTTACAGACTTGTAGTCATGTTTAGCTCTGTTATTTTTAATGGCTTTATTTTTTTTTCCTTACTTTTCTTGATTAGCTTTAGCTTTCCTTTGCAGCAAGGAAATTAAATATATTATAAAATTAATAATTAGCTTCATTACCTTGAAAGAATAATCGAGTGTTCCAGTGGGGCAATTTGAATGTTGGCCCATAAATATTGAATAATGTGTTATTAAAGGTCACTTTATGAAGGGTTTTAAACAAAACACATGGATAGAAAGAACTTTCAGCAGTAGCAGACCAATATTTTAATTTTCAAGTCAGTGAGGAAACACTTCCTGGGCATCTTTCTCCTTTTACACACCACTTCAGAAATTTGCCAGAGGTAATTTGTAATTCAAATACAATTAATCAAAGTCATTCTCCATTTAAGGACGTGGTGAAGAAATAAAAAACTTCAGGTATTTGGTTTCAGTGGATCCAGAGAACATTTGAGATAAATCACTGTGCTGCTTCAGCACACTTTTATTCTTCCTTGAAGTAAATCTTTTCTTTCAAGAGAACTTTCACCTGTTTTCATGGTGCTTTGCTTTTCTTCTTGGCCAATTCAATCTTCCTGGGAAAATGTCACTTTCAATTACTTCTGCCTCCTCCTGCCTGATTTCTGACCTCCCTTTTCAAACTGCTGCCTGTTGCATCTTATGGCTACAGCAAAGTTTCAGGAGCTTGCAATAAATACTATTTGTTTTTCAAAATAATTCCCAACAATTACAGGACAGCCTGAAGAAAGGCTGTTAGAAAAAGTTGTTTTGATAAATGGGGCATTTGACAATGAATCCACCCAATGGCAAAGCTGAAACTTAACTCACAGAAGGTAATGATGGAGTTTGCTGGTGGTGTCAGGGATGGAGATGAGGCTGAGAGGCTTCTTGGTTCCTGCATCCTCTCTTTTGTCCTTCTTGAAGACAGGAGTGGAATTGCTTTTCTCCAGTGTGCAGGCACTTCTCCCAGTCACCAAGATCAATCAAAGGCTGTTGACAGGGGCCTCAATGACATCTGCCAGTTCCCTCAGCACTTGTGGGCACATTCCATCAAAGTCCATGCATTCCCACACATCCAGCTTGCTTAAGCATTCCCTGACCTGATCCTTCTCCACCAGAGCTGAGTCTCTTGCTCCAGACTGTTCCACTGATCTCTTGGACCTGAGATTCCTGAAGGTGCCAGTGACGACTGAGGCCAATAAGGCATTCAGGATCCCTGCTTTGTCCTTGTCCTGTTCACCAGCTTCCATTCAGCAGTGGGGCCGCATTTTCCCTGGCCTTCCTGTTGTCTCCATACACTTATAGAAGCCTTTCCTTTCCTTTCCTTTCCTTTCCTTTCCTTTCCTTTCCTTTCCTTTCCTTTCCTTTCCTTTCCTTTCCTTTCCTTTCCTTTCCTTTCCTTTCCTTTCCTTTCCTTTCCTTTCCTTTCCTTTCCTTTCCTTTCCTTTCCTTTCCTTTCCTTTCCTTTCCTTTCCTTTCCTTTCCTTTCCTTTCCTTTCCTTTCCTTTCCTTTCCTTTCCTTTCCTTTCCTTTCCTTTCCTTTCCTTTCCTTTCCTTTCCTTTCCTTTCCTTTCCTTTCCTTTCCTTTCCTTTCCTTTCCTTTCCTTTCCTTTCCTTTCCTTTCCTTTCCTTTCCTTTCCTTTCCTTTCCTTTCCTTTCCTTTCCTTTCCTTTCCTTTCCTTTCCTTTCCTTTCCTTTCCTTTCCTTTCCTTTCCTTTCCTTTCCTTTCCTTTCCTTTCCTTTCCTTTCCTTTCCTTTCCTTTCCTTTCCTTTCCTTTCCTTTCCTTTCCTTTCCTTTCCTTTCCTTTCCTTTCCTTTCCTTTCCTTTCCTTTCCTTTCCTTTCCTTTCCTTTCCTTTCCTTTCCTTTCCTTTCCTTTCCTTTCCTTTCCTTTCCTTTCCTTTCCTTTCCTTTCCTTTCCGGAACTTTCCTTTCCTTTCCTTTCCTTTCCGGAACTTTCCTTTCCTTTCCTTTCCTTTCCGGAACTTTCCTTTCCTTTCCTTTCCTTTCCGGAACTTTCCTTTCCTTTCCTTTCCTTTCCGGAACTTTCCTTTCCTTTCCTTTCCTTTCCGGAACTTTCCTTTCCTTTCCTTTCCTTTCCGGAACTTTCCTTTCCTTTCCTCTTTCCTTCCCCCTTCCCCTTCCTCTCCTTCTTTCTTTGACATCCCTGCACACAATTCAACTTCAGCTGGGCTTGGGCTTTCCTAACCACATTTCTGAATTCTTGGAGCTTGGACAATGTCTCTGCATTCCCACTGGGTTGTTCTTGCCTGCTTCCACCCTCTTGGGTGCTCCCTCTCTGTGTCTGACTTTTGCCAGGAGCTTTTTGTTCATCCATAGAGGCCTCCTAGAATTTTTGCCTGAGTTTCTGCTCACAGACCTTGGAGAAGGTGATCCTTGAATATCAACCAGCTCTCCTAGACAGGAGGATTTTTTAGCTGTGGGTACAAGCAGCTGTAGATGTTTTCTGCATCATTGTCCTCACACCAGGCCAAAACTTTCAAGTATATGGAAAACATTTTTTTAAACAGTCTTCAATAAAATAAATAAATAAAACAAAATTAAAAACAAAAAAAAAAAACCCAAAACCAAAAAACTTCATTAGTTTCTTTGAGTTTTCAAAAGTCATAGCTAAAGGAAATGGAACATGGAAGTAAGTTTTTTTTAAATTAATTCCTACATTTGGTGTTTTGAAAGCATGTCCCACACATCCCTGTGGGTCTTCTCAGCTCCTGAGCAGTGTTAAAATCCTTCAAGCTGTAAAAACGGTGGCAGCACATTGTTTTTGTTGCATCTTTCTCAGCATCAAAACTCCCAGAAGTTTGGGATTTGGATTATTGTTCTGCTCCCCACAGCTGTCATTAACTGCAAGTTTGGTTAGTAAGATCAGGTCCTCAAGGAATCATTTCAGCAGAGCAAAACTGAGGCAATTTTTCATATAAATATTCATAAATTTTAACAATTGTAACCCCAAGTTTACCTGTGAGGTTGACAAATGAGTCAGTCCCTCATCCTCCAAAACAGGGACAGAAATTGGAAAGAAATGCACTCTTCCTACCTCCCACTGTGCTATCAAAGAGTCTGTACTGTAGAAAAATGGAAGATAATTGTAGAGGTTAAAGAGTTTTATAATAATGTTCCTTTTTTTCTGTTTCAAGAACAATAATCACAAATTGAGTTATCATAACAATTATTCTTCACTGCAATAAACATTGCTGGAGCAGTTTATTAAAAATGGATTCCCATTATTATAATTTTAAATCTCAGTAATAGCCTCAGCCAAAAAGCCTGTTGGGTTTTTTTTTCTTCTCTTTACTCCCAAATTATTGTGCTGGAGAAAAGAACCGCTATTAACTGGGAAATATTTTGATATTTTTCCATCCCAAATACTACTTATGTCTGGGGTTCTTTTGTGGACAGACCACTTACTTGTATCCCCTGGCAATGGAGTTCATGCTTGGAAGGAAAAACATCTGACGAGGGCTTGAATGGGAAATATCTAGAAAATTTTCATTTCTTTCAATTTGCAGAAACTTCCCTTCCCATGGGGGTTCTGCAAAATCAGACCCCCAATTATAATTTTCTCTTTTGCTAATCAGCAGTAAAAAGAACCTTTGCTTATATTTGACATTGCCATAAGGGTTCATTGGACTTGGACCAGGAATTTCTCTACCTGATGTCACAAAACAAGTTCAAGGTCATTTTTGACCATCCCACCTCCTCAAAAGTGGGGAGAGATCACATGAATGTAAAACCTCTGAAGGACTAAAGCATCCCAAATATGATCCCAGGGAAGAAATGTCTCTCAGGGACCTCCAGTAGCTTTGGAAATCCATTTAAAGCATCCCAAGATTTTATATCTCAAAACTCCCTCCACAAACTTTTAGCTGGTGAAAGGAACCAGTTTGGAAAGAAACCTGCTCGTGAGTGGGGAGAAATGGCATTTTTGGAGAGGCAAACTCTGAAAAAAAAAGATTTTCCAGGGACTGATTTCACAGCCATGAAGATGTCAGGGACACCCCACTCTTGCCTGGTGGGCAAGAACATTTCTCTCCTCTCCATTTTCCTTCTCCTTGTCCCCCATGTCCCAGAGGAGATTTGACCAGCTGGCATTGCCTTTAACATCAGCCCAAGGCCAGGCCAAGCCTGCTCTCAACCAAGCCCTCACCATCCAGATTTGGACACTTTTTGGGTTTTTACAGCTGGGCACCTCAGTCCAGCAGCCCAAGTCTAGCCCTTAAACCTACTGCATATTAACTAGGAAAAAATACTGATTTAACCTCTCCAGCTTTGCTGAATGATCAGGTTCTCTCAGTTTTTCAAATGCCTTCATTAGCATTCTTGACCCAATTTAGAAGTTTCTTGCTGTTTTGACTAATCCTGATGATTGAACAGCAAAGCTTTAACATGTAGACAAGCCTTGAGCTAAAGAATGCAAGCACTTTATTAAAAGATTTACAAGGGTCCCTTAAATGCAGTCTGGATACACCTGCAGTGCCTAAATGTTGTTTTAAACAGCCAAGTCAAGAAACAAATCTTCTTTTCCAGAATTCAGTCACTGCAGCTAAAAATAAGCTGCTTAGCATAATGAGGAGAATGAGAAGCAGGCAGCAGTGGAAGGCACAGTACTTTTCCAGTGCCAGCCCCTAACCCGAGATGTGAACTCTTTCCCACTGCCCCCTGAGTTCAGGGGTGAAGGAGTTCCTTCCCTCTGACACAGTGCCTGGAGTCTATTTAGAGATTTCTGCTGACAGAGCTCCACAGCTCGGCCGTGCCTGAATCTGATACAAACTGGGCCACTGGGGGTTCAGCAAAGGCTGGGACTCTCCACAGCTCACCTTTAGCCTCCTTTCCCCAAGCCTGTTACATTATCCTGACTGAAAATGGGGAATGATTCCATTCATTCCATGGTTTCCAGATCCAAAACTGAATTTCTTGAAGGTGCAGAGGAATCTACGTATGTTTCTGTTGTTGTTGTTCAGGAATCCCACTGCAAAGCACACAAATGTGGAATCCCAGGTTCTTCCTTGCTCCAAGGTCAGGGCGAACAAAACTCAGGAGTCGTTGTTTTTGCAGTCTCACTCTGAAGTTGATTATCCTTATCTATTGCAAACTCACGAGGTGTGAGCTCTCTCTAACAAGTGACAGTGAGCTAAAATGGTGTCTGTTCAAGGCTGTTTAAGCCCCAATTATCCAATAAACAGTTGACATCTATATTTTTTATGCTTCTAACCCAATTATGATCACCCAAAACCCGCAATGGGGACATCTTCCACCCAATTAGAGAAAACCACCCAGACTGGTGAAGGAGAAGGAAGAAGAAGGTGCAAAAACCACAACTAACCCACACCCAAAATTCTCCATCTTGGCTCCCATATATCACCATATCCTAAAATCCCAAATCTGAGTTTTTCACCCTGTGAGATCACACAATACTATCCAAACTGCACACACACTGTTTCTGTGCTATCACTCAGTTTTTGAAGCTTTTTCCAAGGTCTCAGGTCAAATAAGGTGTTTACTTGGGGTTGGCACCCTGAAATTCAGAAAGCTCAAAGTTTTCAGCCATCAGAGTTCCAACACACCAAGGTTGAGATTATGGGTTGTTCTCTGTTGTGGTTTTGTATTTGCACTGTCTGGTTTCAAATACAATAGAATATATATGAAAAAAATATGAATATATATACACACACTGTATATAATGTGTATACAGAACAAAGAAATCACTGTTCTCACTCTACAGTGGGAGACCAAGATCCAGTTTTGAGAGAAATACATAAGGAGACAAATCAAAATAAGCAGGTGGAAAAACAGAAGGACAGGCACAGAGTGGGGAAAAAAAACCTTCTTGCCTACATTTTTAACAGTAGTAAATACTCTTAGCATGACTGTTATTTTGTATATATACTTGGGTGGTGTATCCTGAAATTACTCCACTAGATGAGCATCTCTAATGTTTCCATATTAAATCCTCCTGTTCATGGAACACCTTCTCTTTATTTTCTGCTGCACTGTTGGAAAAGCAGGAGCATGTCACAAAAAGACAGACTGTGCCATTTGCTGCTTATCCTAGAAATGGCACATCAGTGATGACAGGAAATTGCCTTTATCTTGTCTCAGGTTTTATTTCTTTGGAGTATCAGGAGCTTTTCCTCCTTCAGCTGAGAAAAGCTGAATGTTCTGCAGGGATGAAAACCATTTAATTCTGCATTTAATTTGACGTGACTACATACTTGATATCACTGGCTTTCATTTTTATTCTGGTGGATTTGCAGACAGGAAGGCTCACACTGCAAGTTTTTTAACCATGCCAGTACAATAAAAATGAACTTAAACAGGTTCAGATCAGAAGCTAAAATATTCTGGGATCGGAAAGGAAAACGGTGTCGGTGTGAATCTTGAGTTTAAATAGGGCAGCTGCTCAGGTACAAGGTTTCTGTGCCATTGTGATGTGGAAGTTCCATTTTAGTACTATAGGAGATGTCTGCAGCACAAATTCAAGTCATTGATGGCACTGGAACAGGTTTTGCAAAGAAGCTGTGGCTGCCTCATCCCTGGATGTGTTCAGAGCCAGGTTGGACTGGGCTTGGAACAACCTGGGATAGTGGAAGCATTTGAAACTAAATGATCTTTAACATCCAACTCAAACCCCTCTGTGAGTCTGTGATTAAAGTAATCTAAATTACTTTTACAATTGTCACCTATGACTCAGTGATACTGGTGTTAGGAAGAGATTTTTTACTTAGACAAGAAAAACAAGTGGTACCAAAGCCTCAAAGACTCTGTGAGGAGTGTGTAGCAGCAAAATTACCTTTTCCTGTTGCTTCCTAATTTATTCTTTATTTTTATTTGAAAATTAACACTAACTTTGGAAAAAAACAGCTTCCCAAACTGTGCTGGTTCAGGATAGTCTTGGGGTTTTTTTCCTATTTCTTCTATACTAAATTTTGCATGTTAAGGAAACCCCCTCCCTCCCTCCAAGAATGCCCATAATCTTTTGATTAGCAACAAGATCTTTCTTGTTAAAGTGAGGCTTTTAAAAAATTTTAATTTAACTTTGTTTTTATAAAGTGTATTATTTACTGTGTGATATATATATATATATATATAAGCTGCAGCTGTTAGACTATCCATGTTGTCTGCAGGTTTAGACACATTTGATTGAGTTGCAGTTACTGAAGAGTTTCATGCCTTAAGCAAAGATTATATTTATCAGTGAATTTTCAGCTACTTTCCTGTTCTTACAGTCTTAACTTCAATATTAAATTGTTAAAACTGACAGCAAAAGTCACAAATCAAACCAAAGATGCTGTGTCCTCTTCAATTAACACAATAGATTATTTTAGAACACTTCTGTTAAGTGTCCCTAACTTGAACCTCACTTCTACAACAACTAGATTTTTAATTTTGAAAATGCCAAATAATTTCACCTTCACAGAGTTGGGACACAGTGTGTGTGGTTTTTGCTGTCAGCCAGCCCAAGGCTGGGGTTTCCATCCAGACAAGAACAGCTCCAGCCCTGCTTATGGTCCTTGCAGACATTTACAGCCATTCCTGATTTAACTGACCTCAGGCTCTGTTATTCCCCATGCCAAGAGGACCTGAGTGTAATCTGAGCTCCTGAAAATGGAAACCAGATCTTACCTGCAAGAAAGGTCATGCTTGTGCTCTTGTTGGAAATTAAAGCAGGAAATCATATCACTAGAGAAGATAACTTTAGTTTTAACAGTCCTAATCTGACTGTAGTGATGGTCTGTGCCATCCGTGGAAGAGCTTTATGTGCTGCCCTTTAAAGCACAGCTCTGCAGATGGATTTCAGTATTGAAATATCCAGCATCCCTAATTTACATGTGAGAGCTGTGGGAACCCCTGGTCCCAGGGGATTAATTAACAAAACTGCAATGCTGCACCTTGTCAGCACCACTCTGGGGATTCAGCCTAATGGACTTGGGGAAACTGAGTTACAGAAATGCCCCCTCACTCAGCAGAGAGCAGGGCAGTGCTGATGGTGGTTTCCCTGCTGTAGCCCCACCTGCCCAGCTCTCTGAGCATGTTTGGCTCTCCCATTGCTGTGGCATGGTTAGGTTTATCCCTGAATTCGTGGGGAATTCAGAGCCTGATGTTGGGAAATCCCAGCTGAACAGAGATGGGGCACTGAGAGGTGTTTTAAAAGATTTTATTCCATTATCAGTCTCATAGAAGGGTGAGACATAAGAGATGTAAAACTCGATGCCATTCTATCAGAAGCCAACCTACTTCCTGCTTACAATACCCTGAAATGTTATTCAGCCTATTAGCTTTTGTCACACAATGCTGCTAATACTTCTAACACCACCTATTATTTTGAAAATGCCAAATAATATCAACTTCACAGTGTTGGGACACAGTGTGTGTGATTTTTGCTGTCAGCCAGCCCAAAGTAACCAGCAGCAGGAGTTTCCATCCAGACAAGAACAGATCCAGCCCTACTTTAAGGTCCTATTACTAGAACCTTATAAATAATAGATCACCTATTATTTTACCCTACGTGGTCTTGCTACAATGCATCTTTCACAGTTCTAATTCTCCAAAATATCTGGTCTTTTTGCAAGGCCATCTTTTGAAACTTGTTTCTAGTTAAGTCTCTCTGTCAACAGTGTCATCTCTATTCCATGGCCTTCCTAAGTCAGCACACTTTATCTCAGAGTTTGCATAGAGATGCACAAGACTGTGTGAGCTTTCAGTCAGGTCTTGAGAGTCCTTTACAAATCCATTTCTCACACCTGGAGAGGTCAACAGAGGAGCTCCTGCTGATTCCAGTGAACCCTGAAAACTCCTCACCTCTCCAGCCTCGGTGCTAAATCCAGGCTCCCACCATATCTCAGGAATAAACCCGTTTCCATGGAGCCACGATCGATTTAACCCCCAGCTGAAGCGATGTATAATTGAACAGTTTCTGTTCACTGCACCCAGGACCAGCAAATGAGTTTTAAAACTCCAGCCTTGCTAACCAGGGGCACCTCACTGAGGTTTTCAGCAGGGTTTTCCAAGTTTTCCCAGCCACTGGGCAGGAGAGTGCTGTCTCAGAGCATCCTTAAAAATGCATGAAGCCGCTTGCGTGACGAGGCGCAGACAGAACGGGAGCGCTCCTGGGCTCACCTCTCCTGTCACCATTTCATTATTTATTGACAGATTTGCTGACTTCAGTCCTGCAGTGGGTATTGATTTACATGGTGAGGCCCCTTTTACATGTTTTTATAACTTGGAACCTCATTAAATCCAAGCAGGAAGGGATCAGTTGTGCAGGTGCACCAGCCCTGTGAGGCTGGACATCCGCAGGGTGTAAATCTATCTGACCCTGGAGTTAATCAATTTTTCCTTCCTTACTCAGCTTGGTATCAGAGAAGCCCTTAAAAATCCATCAGTTCTCCTTAAAGTTACTTCTGGAAAGGACAAAGCACCTGGCAGGTTTTTTGAAAGTGCAGCACTGTGTTAGAGACCCGAGTTCTGCTTAGAGAAATGCAAACCAAAAACGTGCTTCAGTTCCTGTTCCATTAGGTCTTCCAGGAAGAGGTAACAATGTGATAATCAAGGCTCCTGCCATTCTCCCAGGCAGCTGCACAGTCTGTTAAGTCAATGGAGTTCAGATGGATGATCTCAGTTCAGCTAGAGCAGTCATGCTTTTGCTTTAAGACATCTTGATGAAAGGCTTTTTCTTGGAATCAGAAGGCTTAAGTCTAAATAACAAAATGAATCACCTTTTTAAAAAAAGAAAAAACTCCCCATTAGTTGGAATCCTCATTTTCAGTCACTTAAACCTAATCTCCAGTAAGTAGAAATCAATTTATAGTCTTGCTGAAATCAATAGAGTCAGTGATTTATAGCAGTAGCAAATTTGGCTCCTGAGCTACAGATTTCCTGATACCCTAGTGTTCCTTAAGAGATAACTCCAACGATTGTAGTCAACAGCAACTGTTGTTTTTATTTTGCTCTGTGAATCACAGCTGGTATTTTGAGTATTTTTATGAAAATGCCAGTTCTAGCAGACTGAAACATTTAACTAGGTGTTCTGGATCTGCAAACCATCCATGAGGGTGCAGGTTTTGTGTAGAAAGTTATAAAGTACAGCCCTGCAGGGGTGACAGGGAATTCTGATTTCTCCAGCTAGAAATAGGAAACCTGGCTATTTCTCTAACAGTTTTCACCTATTTAGGTGAAAAATATAAACAGCATAAGGGTGGGGTGGTTTTCTGCCTGCTGAAACAGAGAAAGAAGCACAGGAGGATGTGATGCTGTGGGTCAGAGAGGCAAAAGGGCAGGCTGGCAATGAATCCTGCATTCAGTCAGTTTAAAAGTACCCCCCAAATGCTGAGCACTTCAATCCCTTTTTTCCTGGGCACCTGAGCAGAGGTTGAAGCTGCTCTGGAGAAGGGAAGGGCACGTGCCTGCTCTCACAGCAGCTTTTTCACTAATGAGGAACCTGTGCCCTCCTTCCTTCCTTTTCCCTTTCTGCTGTTTGGCTGTTCTCACACCTTCTGCCATTTATTCTGGATCACATCAGGGAATTATTAAATCCAGTTTTTGTTTTAAAAAAGTGGCCTCAGCAGGAGCCTGTGAGCTCCTGAATGTGCTGATAATGGTATGCTCCTGTCGACAGAGAGTGAGCTGGGATTCTCACTCATAGAGTGAGCCAGAAATTTGCACACGGAAATTCCATCTCCATTTCCATTACTGATCAACACTGGCTCTAGAGAGCGGAGCCCTGGCATTCAAGGCACTTTTAAGAAATGTTTACTCTCTACTTGTGGTGTTTTACCACAAGAAAAGACCAATTATCCAACAAACCGGGAGGGCAGTTCCACACTGAGCAGATGCTGGGACCTGCGTCCTGGGCCGAGCAAGGAGGTGCAGGACTGATCCTCTTCACCCCTCTTCTTGGCTGAGCAGGACACAGAGCCAAGCTAAGCACATAATTGGCTTTGTTGCTCGTTAGGTGAGTTTCTCCCTGGTGCTGCAGAGCCCTGCAGGTGAGGGGATGCTTTCGGCGCAGTGCGGACACGAGATGGACAGGCAGGGAGCACCAGCAGGTTTCCAACCCTGACAGCAGCAATTGTGAGAAATGTTACTGCTGCTATCAGCCTGGCTTCAGACCAAGCTGCTGCTGTCCAAGAAAGCTTTGCCTGCTAAGTTTTTAATGGTGTGTCAGTTCTGGATGTGACAAAGGCCTCTGAGCATCACTTACAATCTTTTTTTTTTTTCAGCAAACCTCTCACCTTGTCCTTGCAAACCCTCCACTCTTCCCTTGTTTCCAATGCAGGTTTTCCCTTACAGGCAGTCTTTCTCCTGAAAAACAGCCTGTGAGTAGCAGCAAAGGCTTCACTGATTTATTTACTGTGCTAGTGAGCTGGAAAAACCAACTCTAATTTTTTAATCAGCATAAACCTGAGCTTGGAACTACGTCAGCAGCTCTGTCTCCTTTGCTTCCTTTCAAAGGAAAAAACAATATCCCATCAGTGCCTCCCCTTCCAAAGTCAGCACAAGCCAGGAGGTGCCCAACAGAGTGGGACTCCATCTGCACAGCACTTGTACAAACTCATAATTGGCTCCTAAATCAACATAATTACATCAGCACCTTCCCTGAGCTAACAGGGCTGTATGGACTCAGCCCTGGCATGGTTTCTGATCCCATGGAATCATCTCAGAGAAATCTCAGAGAGGTTTTTATTTTGCCCACTCACCTCTTGAAGCAGAATGTGTGAATGCCTTATTCAAGCAGTCTCATGCTTACCTTTGTTAAATAACACACCCTGTCATAGTCACCAGCCCTACTTCTCAAAACTTTCTGAGATGACCTCTCAAATAGCACAGAATTTCCTCCACGTGGCAACCAAAACTTGAAACCCCTCAGGCTGTCACCGTCACTGATGGTATCTCTGTTGGAGTGTTGTGAAGACAAATTGCTTTTGCTGTAGTGGAGGTTTTCTGATTCGTGAGAAAATGCATAGACCTCTCATGTAAAAACTTGGTAAGAGCATCTTTTTTTGCAGTCTGTGATGATCCTTGTATTGAAAATAGCACAAATCCTTAGAATATTTTTTTCTGGAGTAGCCGAAAGCAAAAAAAAAAAAAAAAAAAAAACCCACCATGCAAGCTCTCTGGCATTTGAAAGAGGAATGAGGTAAATCTTTTGGGAGAAAGGAGTGCTTCTCAGCTTGGTTTACTTCTGCAGATGAGACAGCTATCTTGAATAAAATCCAACAAAAATTCAGCAGTGATGTTTCTCCCTGCAGGTAGCCTGTCGAATTCATCCCAACCCTTCCCATACCTGAAGCTGACCTCTGGAATAAGGCTGAAAATGCCTGTTGGTTTTTTTTGCAAAGTGTTTTACATCAGCTTAGTCGTACTGAAATAATGATAAATTATTTTTATTCAGTGTTGCATTAACTCAGAAAATACTCCTTTTTTTGGTAGGATGTGTTGCTTATTGTAAATATCACAGTAAGTGATTTTTAGCATTTGTTTACAAATATTTATTTGAACTGACATTTTCTTAAATGTACTATACTAAATAATTCATTAGAGGGTTGGCCATTAAGAAAAAAAAAAAGACTGAGGAAGCTCTGGCTTAAATTGCAGCATTCAGGTTTCACTGGGTGCTTATTATTTCTGTGCAAACTCAATTTTCTTATACAGCAAGTTCTCCTTTCTTAAAAATTGCAGAATCACTGAAAGGTCAGGGTGGGAAGGGACCTCTGAAGATCATCCAGTCCAAACCCCATTTTTAAAAATGCATCAGAAAACTGTAGTTTTAGAATATCTTTTGTACTAATTAAGCCAAAATGCATGAATTATTAAACATGCTCATTTACGGTGCTCATGCACTTGAAAGGTTTGCTTTCATTTCTAATAAGGCACAAACATAGCTGAAAAGAGGTAATTAGAGCATCAAAGGCAATGAACCATCCTGAAACTTCATGATGTTTTGCCCAAAAAAAAAATCATTCAGCTGAATAGCAAGAAACCAAAAAAATGCCTACACTGCCGTGTCCAGAGGATAAGAACCAAAGTCTTCCCAAGCAGCTCCAGAGACAGAGCAAGAAGCTTTTTTTTTCTGCTCAAAAATACCTTCAGAATTGATGTAGGAATGGCAAAGGTGAACTCCTGTGGTTATATTTCAAAGATTGTGTTTTCAAGTCAGAAACCCATTAGTTCTCCTAAATCAAAGACTTTTTTTTTTTCCATCCTGCGAGACCATTTCAACCCTAGCACAGAAGAAAAAGTTCCATTCTCAAATTTTTTTCTTTGCCAGTGATTTTAATTCTGTTTTATAAGCAGTTGCAGGGAGAGATGCTCCTTGCAGATGAGAAGGAGTGCTGACACTTTTTATGATGGGAAAATGTGTACAGCACATCAAATAATGAGGGCCCTGCATAAGCCCTGTCAGAGACTGTGCTTTGAGTACCCAGCTTTGGAGAGCAAGTTACACTCTGTGGTTTCTCATTACTGAAATCCTGCTGGAACTTTGCCCCCAGACATTTAGAAAATTGCAGTAAAACGACTGCATATTGTTTACACAGATTATTGATTGTGCTTTCTTATGTAGATTTAAGGAGGAGGGGGGAGAAAAAGTCTTTTTTACATAGCTCAGAGCTCCTAAATACACTTGAGAAATGTCTAGACAGCAGCTTGAAAACCAGCCTCCATCTCTGTAAGGTTCAATGCTCATCTTTTCTGTAGTCCACTGATGCCCGTGGCTCTCAAGAAGCAGCAAATGTGCCAAGGCACAGAGGCAGCTCCGTGAGGTACCCACGGGGAGCTGTCAGGGAGCCACGCTCCAGCTGCTGCTCCACACCAGCTCCTTCCTGGGAAGTCAACCAAAAAAAGCAGAAAATGCAGTAGAAAGAGGGAGTGGGTGTAAAATGTCCTGGCTGGTGTTAACAAGGCAGTGGCAGCCCCTCACAGGCAGTGCTGGGTGACAGACATCTCTGGGAAAAGGCCAATTGTTGTGGGAAATAGAAACATGGAGAGGTTTGGGTTGGAAGGGATGGCAAAGATCATCCAGTTCCACCCCTCCTGCCATAGCAGGGACACCTTCCACTGTCCCAGGCTGCTCCAAGCCCTGTCCAGCCTGGCCCTGGACACTTCAGGGATCCAGGGGCAGCCACAGCTTCTCTGCCCACCCTGTGCCAGGGCCTGCCCACCCTCCCAGGGAACAATTCCTGCCCAATAGCCCATCCATCCCTGCCCTCTTTTAGTTTAAAGCCATTATTCCTTATCATATGACTTGATGCCCTTGTTCCCAGTCCCTCTCCAGCTGTCTTGGAGCCCCTTTAGCACTGGAGGGGACTCTGAGGTCTCCCTGATCCTTGTCTTCTCCAGGCTGAACAACCCCAGCTCTCCCCTCCTATCTCCACAGCAGAGGTGCTCCAGGACTGGCTTCAGCACAGAAAACTTCTCCTCTTCTGCTGGGGCTGAGGGACCCCAATGGAGCACAGGAGAGGGAGAAAACCCCCTTTCTGACCCCAGCAGTCTCTAAACATTCCTGCCGAGAGGGAAGTCGTCCCTTTGGCATTATGACTAGTCCCAAAGCTCTCCCACCTGCTGTTGCCATCTCTGAGGTGCGTTTTGCTGGCCCTGACAGTGAAACCCCCACACCTGAGGCAGCCAAACCAAGCTCCTCAAAAGCTCCATTAGACAGAGGGCAGAGAGATGTGGGGAGCACCACTCTCACTCCTTCACTCCTGCCTCTCTCCCGCTGGGGAGGAGTGGGGTGGGAACAGAACATAATTCTCTGGGATATCACAGTGCTGCACAAGACACAGCCACAGGGAGCTAGGGACACAAGAACTTCCCATCCTGGCTGTCTCCTGCCCTCAGGGAATGCTCTTTGGAGCAAACCAACCCCACAACTGCATTTTGGAAGGACCTGGACTACAAGGGGATGCAGAAGCAGAAGAACTGATGTGAGCAGGGGGTCTGGGTGCCAAGGGCAGGTGTTGGACAGCACCGATGTGCCCACAGGCAGCTTGGCTCAATGCCTGGGGTGAAGTGCCGTGAGTTGGTGCCTCCCTGCTCCTGTGGCCATGTCCTGCTTTACCCCAGCAGCAGCAGCAGCAGCAGCAGCATTGCTGTCTCAGCTGAAACAGGTCTGACACGCAGAATTGTGCTTGCCATGAAAGGTGCTGTAGAAGAATCAGGCAAACCAACGAGTAAAACCAATTAAAGTTAACACCACTCCTTTCTCAAGAGGCAATCAGTGTGATTATCATGACAAACCTCCCCCTCTCCCTCCAACTCCATGGTGTGTGTCAGGCTCATCTTGAGATACTCCCATCTTGCTCCACGGGGGTAAGACACCACGTGCTGTGAGCCTGTGCTGGAGATGCATCCAGAAAAAAACATATGGTGTTAGACTGTGCCTGAGGGATTTCTATAGGAATAAACACACATTCTGGCCAAATGCAACTCCTCAGCAATTCTCTCTCTGTGACCTGGAATTACAGATAGAGCAGATGCTGTTGGTCTTTTAGCTAAGACTTGCAGTGCCTTGACTTACGTGGGAAAGCAGAGAACCTGTTTTATTTTAGGTCATTGGACAGCTTTTAGCTGGCTAGAAAAAAACAAAATTGTTACACATTGTTTTATTACGAAGAACTGCTTTCCTGGTCTGTTGTTTATGCCACTGGCACAGGTCAGCCTTAATTTCTCCTGCTGTAAATAGCTCATGGAGAGCTACACAGGTGGTGTGGTGCCAAGAGTCTCCTACTTTAAACATTCAGGATGCATCCCATCTGTAGTTGAGGCTCTGGGTTTGATATCAACCATAAAAAAAAGCAGCTCCATACCTGCAGAGATCTGTAAAGAAGGGAAAATACTGTTCTGAATGCTCCTGTAACTGTGCTTTTTTTTTTTTTTCATACATAGGTGAGGTTACACCATCAAATATTTTTAGAAGGGAATGTCATTATGTGCCTGATTGCCTCTCATTTCCTTGAAGGAACATCATGAATGCCTAACAGGTCCAAGAGTCAGGGGGAATAATGAATAAGAGGTTTTCTTGACAATACAAAGCAGAAAGTTAGTGCAAGAGCTCAGGTGCCAGTCCCAGTGCATTTTGTCCCCACAAAACCAGCAGCATCTTGGTGGTCACAGTGGTAAAAAATTATTAGTGAATTAAACCCAGTGATGATGGTTGACAGTTAAATTTTGTTATATGAGGACAAGAATGTTTCTGTTTTATTGAGAAATCTCTTGAAGACTACAGCCTTAACACTCTTGCATCCATTTTAATCATTCCACTCAAGACTGGGGCTTGTTAATTGGAATTGTGAAGGTTTCCATTTAAAATGGAAAATAAAAATCGGAAATTTACTGAGCCTCCACATTTTCCAAGTTTTTGACAAAGGAAAACCAAGACCTTTTCAGATTTTGAGAAAAAGCTCCTGGTCTTTCCATTTTATCTCCTTCATGCCGTAAGTGCATGTAAAGAACATTGCACTTCTCCTTCCATTGTGAAAACAAATACTAAGAGTGAATTCTTGTGGATCTGCCCAAAAGGAGTTTGTTGCACAATTCTGTAAGACCATGGCACAGTAAATGGCTGACAAATAATCAAAATCAATGATAAATTCTGATCAAAGATGCTCCCCTTTGGTGGCCAAACCAGCTCGAGCCACTCCTGCCGGGTGAGCGCCATGCGCCGCATGACCCGGAATCAAGACTCACTTCTCCCTTTTGCCTCCCCAGGTGATCTCATGCATTTGCCACCCTACCTTAGGATGGACTTTTTATTGAACCGCGGCGTGCAGGGCACGAGCAGAGACCTGGGTTTGGGGCAAGCCTGCTTGGAGCCACAGAAAAGCCGAACCTTGAAGCGTCCCACCGTGCTGGAGCCGATCCCCATGGAGACATCCTCCACGAGGGATGCTCAGTCATGGCAACCTGGTGCTGTGGCAACGTTACCTCAGCGAGAAGGAGCTGAGCTAGGACAGGCTCAAGCAAAAATGAGCAGCTCCCAAGAATCCCTGCTGGACTCCCGGGGCCACTTGAAAGGAAACAATCCCTACGCAAAATCTTACACCCTGGTATAACGAAAAGAGCATGGCTGGACAGTGGCTGTAAATATTTACACTGAAAAACAAAACAAACAAACAAAAAGTCCAATGAAAGCTACCTTTTTTTTATTGAATTCCAATATTTATAATTAAAGAAGAAGATTGCCAAAATATTTGACAAAAAAAAAATAATATGAACGACAGACAGTGCAAAGACTCTCTTGCTTTTTTTCTGTCTGAGTGTGAGCTTCATCTGACTGGACATCTGAATTTTTGGGTAAAAGAGTCCAGTTTTCTGATCTTCACAAGCGTTTGTGTTTTTACTGATTTTCTACGAAGTGCATGGAGACTTAACAAAAACATTTTAACTGGAAGTTCCATCCGACACAATTTAAAAGGGAAAAAAAAAAATCACAAAAAAAAAAAAAAGAAAATCACCCTCTTTGTGAATTCAACAGGAACATTGATTTGGAAAAACAAAAAGTCTTTTGTCATGTTTGCACTTTTTTTTTTTAATTAGAAAATGGGTCCTTGATTGTTCTTTTTTTGTTGTTAATTAGGATGAGTGATGTCAGTGGAGTGAGGAGATTGATTTGGGTTTTTTTTTTTAATATTAATTTAATGAGACACTCTTTGCATTTTGTCTATGCGAAATAAAAGGGTCTTCTGCCTTTATTTGTGATGTCTGCTTCCGTCACCTTTTGCTGTGGTTTCCCCAAAGTGTGATAATCATGTCAGTGCCATCCTCTGAGTAATGTCTTCTTGTGCTTTAGAAAAAAAGAAAAGGAACTCGGGGGTCAAATTTTTGGAAAAAAATTGGGGTTCACTCACCTTTTTTTGCTAGCATGGGGCAAAGAGGCAGAAGGGTGCAAGCCCTGAGTGCTCTGAACCAAACCCACCCAGGACTCTCAGCATTTGGTCCATCTCACACCAGGAGCCTTTGGTTCAGCTTCAATATTTTTTGGATCAGAAGACATGCGTTGACGTTACTTTACTTCCTCTTTAGAAATGGATCTTTAGTCCATTTGGGAGCAGCTCTTATGGAAATTCTTTGCTTACGTAAGGACTGAGGTGGAAAAAAAATGACAACTTTTCCCATAATAGGAAAAATGGGAGGAAAAAAGTTATTCCAGGTTTTTCTCTAGAGGAAAAAAAAGCTTGTTACGTGGGAGCTGTCAGCTCGTATTACTTTGTTGCATCCTTTGGTTCCATGAGAAGTGATATTGCTTGTTTTATGCAGAGCATAAATGATTGAGTACCACAGTCGTTGTTTTTAACACAACCACCTCGCTAAGTGCCTCCTTGTGTCTGTCCTGGCCACTTGTGTGTGCCCTGGCCAAGGGAAGAACACGAAGCAGAGCATCCCAAATTGGTGCCAAAACAGTGTTCAGCACTGGCTGGAGGTAGCAGCCCTGCTCTGGCAGCAGCAGGGCTGGGAGTGCTCGGGCAGGGTGGGAACTCCCCGCAATTTCCGTGGCTGCGGGCACTGCTAACACAAACATCTCTGCACTGTGCTCAACTCGGGTTGTTCTAAAGCAGAGAAGTGCAGCAATGCGTGGTTGTTTTGTCACTGTTTTTAATGAGATTATGCTGTTGAAAGGGCACTAAGTTAGCCAAGTGCTTTAAGTGTCTTGAAATTAATCAGGTTGCACTTGCACCCGTGGCTTTGCCAAGCCTGAGGGCTAAAAGTCTGCAGAGTTGAACAGAAGAGACCAAATGAAGACATCCTCGAGGTATGTGCTTCTTCTAGACCTGCAGATTGCTGAGACGTCCCTCAGTTAAGGGATCATTTCCCATCTAGGCTGCATGTCTGACCAACATAATCATAAAACATTAAAAATTTTTTAAAAGTACACCAAAAAATAAACAAACCAAACCAACCCCCCAAAAAACCCAAAAGAAACCCCAACAGCCAACCTTTGCCTCCAAACCAGAAATTAAAAATAAAACATTAAGAATTACCCATGAAATATTTCCAAACAGAATGAAGTAACTATCTGTTAGCATAGATAACATATCTGTTATATGTTTTAGTTGATATGGGGGTGTTTGGTCAAAGGTTGGGCTCAATGATCTTGGAGGTCTTTTCCAAGCTTAATGATTCCATGAAAAAAAGATTTAAGCTATTCATTTGCTTTGATTTGATGTGTTACTTCTTTTTTCCATAGAGAAAAATGGTGTTAATAAGAACCTAATTAAAACATGCAGAAAGAAATTTCTTTTAGTATTTCCCATTGAAAAAGCACAGAAAATGAAACTTTTATAGAAGATTTTGGGAAAATTCAGTCCTATTTTATTCCCTCAAAAGTCTTTCTGCTGTGCTCAGCTTGAAGTGGATGGGGCATTAGCACTGCATGTAGAAATAAAAATTGATTTACTCAGTAGCATTCAGGACTTTTGAGTCTCCAAATACTTTCATATTCTATATTCAAAGCTTCCTCCTTGTCCTCTGTAAAAAGGTGAAGAGCTTTTGGACAAAATTGAGGTTTGATGCATTTGTTCCTGTGGCTCTTGGCTTCCCTCAGGCACAGGGGTGATGGGTCCTGTGGCTGCCCATCAAAACTTCAGTGGCAGGCAAGAATGAGCCAGCAGTGGAGGCAGGAAATAGCCACACTTTAAACTCCTGGTGCCTGCTGATAGTGGAAATATTCCAACATCTCCCTACATCTACATTTGGCTGATGATCTGGAAAAGTGTCAACCGTCCTTGACTTAATGAGACTTCCTCCTCATCTGTATTCAACGTGCCTGCTAATATCCATCCTCCTTAGGAACTGAGGATGCCTTTGGGGGGCCCATATTCAAATAAATTCCCTGCAAGTCTCCTGCTGGTTGAAATCAGAGTGGAACCGGGCTGCTGCTTCCCACAGGAGGCCGGGAGCAGCGGGAGCCTGGCGCGGTGCCCGCATCCCCGCGGATCTCCAGCTGTAAACACGAGCACGGTCCCCTTGGCCTGGGGCTTTCATGGGCTTTTCATCTTCCCAGCAGACAGAAAAACATGGAGCAGGGGCTCGGAGGGACTGCCTGTTCCACTCCCATCCTGCCCAGGCAGAGGAATCTTTTCTCGGGTCAGCGCAGCCGGGAGCAGCCAAGGCCCTGCTGGATGCACTGAGCTGCAAGACCCAGGTGACAGGGAAAGAGCTGATGTGTCTCCATTTAAAACACTGCAAGAGAACCATCAAAATCCATGGATCCTGTGTGCCTGCGTCCTGGAATGTGATATGCTTAGAGTCGTGGAATCAGAAAGGTGGGAAAAGCCCTCCCAGCCCATCAAAGCTGTGTCTGATCCCACCTTGTCCCCAGCCCAGTGCACTGAGTGCCACCTCCAGGCCTTCCTTGGACACCTCCAGGGACTCCAAAGCTCCCTGGGCAGCCCCTGCCAAGGCCTGAGCCCCCTTTCCATGGGGAAATTCCTGCTGCTGGCCAAGCTGAGCCTGCCCTGGCCCAGCCTGAGGCCGTTCCCTCTGCTCCTGTCCCTGTTCCCTGGCAGCAGAGCCCGACCCCCCCGGCTGTCCCCTCCTGGCAGGAGCTGTGCAGAGCCACAAGGGCCCCCCTGAGCCTCCTTTGCTCCAGGCTCAGCCCCTTCCCAGCTCCCTCAGCCCCTCCTGGGGCTCCAGCCCCTTCCCAGCTCCGTGCCCTGCCCTGGACACGCTCCAGCCCCTCCAGGGCTCTCCTGCAGGAGCCACAACTGGACACAGCCCTCCAGGGGCTCTCAGTGCCAGCACAGAGGGACAATCCCTGCCCTGCCCCTGCTGGACACACAATTCCTCAGCCAGCCCAGCTGCCAGTGTCCTCTTGCCCACCTGGGCACACTGCTGGGCTCACAATTTCCCCCATTGCACCAAATGCCCTCTTGGAAAATATTCATAGAAGTGAAAACAGCAGTTGGCATCAGCAGGAGCTCTCCAAAGAAAAGCCCTGAAGGTATCAGAACATCAAGGTATCAGTGTGAGCACATCCTGCACAAAACTGCGACTCCATCTTAGTCCCGAGGGCGATTGGAGACTTCACTTCAAAAGATGAATTTAAGAACTAAAATTCTTCCCTGTCTTCTGTCTCCTAGAAATCATACCTCCTGAGAGAGACTCACTCTTTTCCTTGTTACACTTTTCCTCATACCCCAACCTCAGCTAACCCTTTAATGACTCACAGATAGCAATTAAGTCTCCCTTTTTGTCTCAAGTGAGTTAGCAACTCCCTCACTCCTGCCTTTTCTAAGAACCCTTTTATCCTTTATTCCATTACTGTTTCATTTAAATTGTCTGATTAACACAATTGCAGTTTAACTCCGTAGAGTTTTTCCCCTCTCCTTGTTTTCAGGTTGAAACTTGCTTTTCCTATCCAGAACCAAAGAAATTTTGACTGTTTCAATGTTTATCTTTTGGCCATTTAGTTTTATCCAGGTGAGCTCCACGGCAGTGGTGCCACAGCTAAGAAGAGTTAGGAGTTATGAGAAAGGTGAGGTATTATTCCACCAAATAACACAGCTGAAAAACAAACAAAACCATCCTGGGCTGCCATTTGGGACAAAAGAGAGTCCAGAGGAGCTTTGTGCAACCAGATTTCCCATTTTCCCAGGTAGCTGGAGGGATGATAGCCATCCCTGGCTTGCAGGTGGCCAATAAGTCTCTTCTTGAGTCCATTAATTCAGTGATTAGGGGTAAAAGTCTCCAGACTTTGACACTCAACCCAGCCAGGTTGGGTTTTTGCTTGGCTTTTTATTTTGGGGGGTGTCTTTTTTATTCTGAAGATGTGAACAGCCAAGAGGTGGGAAAAAGGGGCAGCTGGACAGGCGAACTCTGCCAGCACATTTTCCTGAGCAGGCTGAAAAACTCTCCCAGGGAAGGAAGCTTTATTTTAAAAGGAAGGAAAGGTAAAAAGAAGGGAAAAAAAAAAACCAACACATGAAGCCTGCTCATAGTTTTAGTGCTAGTCAGGTTATTTTAGGTCACAGCAGCTGCTTAATGGGCTCTCTTGGTTGAGTATGAAGCATTCCAGCAGGGAAAAGAGAGTGCTTTTCACCATTAATTTTCTCTGAGCTTGCCTGAGCCTCCCAAGGGAGAGCTCTCCTCCCTGCCCAGACTGGGAATGGCTTTGTAGGAAGTGCAGGAGCCCGGGACACCCTGCTCACCCTGCTGGGGGGTCTGCAGAGCACCTCCCTGGGCAGGGCTTGGCCCTCCCCAACCACTCCTCCTTTCCCCACTCTGAGCGCTGTGCCCAGTGGTCTCAGGATTTCAGGACAGAAGGTGCTAGAATGGACACAAAAAAAAAGCTCTGTGACTATTTTCAGGGTTGACAAGGGCTCTGCAAACTTCCCAGCAGGAATTCAGCATGGGGGAGTTTGGCATACCCTGCAGCACACTCCTCCTGGCTCTGCCCTCCCAGATGAAGGGTTTTCCCCTTCACAGGCACCTGATTTTCAGGCCAGGTGGTGGCCAAGGGGACAAGTGACAGGGAGGACCCTGAGACAGGGCTGACCAAACAAAGCCAAGGTGAGAGGGGACAGATTTCCCTCCTGTTGGAGCAGCCATCTGAGCATGAAATGCAGGCCTGTGTCCCTGCAAAGTGTTTGTCAGGGGAAAGCTGCTGCGGGTATTTGTTCTGGTGCTGCTGGACACACACTCAGAATTTCTAGCCAGTGATTCTTTAAATTATTTTTTTTTAATTAATGGGATATATATGCAGATAAAAGATCTTTGAAATCTTGAGAGAAAATGATCCCTGCCCTTGCCCGTGGGACAGTAATGCCAACACCAGTTTCTCACAGTACCTAAACTAAAAAACTTGCTTTAAGAGAACTTGGCAAAGTCACTGTTTTTACATTGGAGCAGCCAAGATTTCATCCTCTGAGCCTGTCAGAAAAACAGAACCCACCCCCTCCAGAGCTCAAACCTTTGGGCTCCTGTTTAATTGGAAGTGAGAAAGATAGGTGTTTCATAAAAAGGTAGCACATAATGGTGAGAGAAACCCGCAACACAATGGCAAGGAAGGTGGGAAACCTGAAGAAATGCTGTCATTAAGGCACCTTGTCATCATCACAGCAGTAATATGATTTTGGAACGTTGCCCAAGCTCAGTCAAGCCACATCTTTGCACCTTTTCTTTGCACCTGAAGTTTCCCTGTATGCTTTCTTTAGGGGTTCCAGTCTCAGTGGGATAGCAAAATCACCTGATTCAACACTCTGACAGAAAAGGCAGAAGTTTCAGGGCTGTTTGTAGTGCAGTGGATGCTCTGGATGGTGCGGGGAGGGAAGAGAGCATTGCAGCAGGGGCTCGGAAATAACGAGCACACACTGAAACATTCATTGCCATCCTTTCCCCATTGCTTGTGGCTGATCCTGCAGATCTTCCCTGAAGAAAACACACTAACAGCTTGGCAATCATCTCTCCTCCCACACCCTTCCAGGTCTCATCCTTTCTCCCATCCCATCCTACCCTCAATTTTCAGAGGGTTGAAGGAACCCAGTGCAGCTGCGTCTGGATCCTAGGGAACATCTTCCCTTGTCTCTGCTGGCATCCCCAGCATCTCCCAGTCCCCCCCACACCCCAGGCTGAGCTCTTGCACCCCTGGTGCCTCTTCCTCTGGCACCCACCTAGAAAAGCAGAAAAGTGGGGCCAGAGGCTCCGCTGTGGCCAGGACAAGTCTCAGTGCAGACCATTCCCAGAAACCCTGGAGCCTGAAGCACAGACCATTCCCAAAACCCTGGAGCCTGAAGCACAGACCATTCCCAAAACCCTGGAGCCTGAAGCACAGACAGCTCAGCTGTGATGGAGAAGGGTCCATCCAGAGGCTGGAAATCAAAGAACCACCCTGCCTGCAGTGCCTGCCTGGCCCAGCAGCTCCCAGCTCTCCCAAGCAAAGCACTTTTGTTTAATTGGAGAGGAAAAACAGCCTGGCAACATTAAAGACCTCACCTTTATGACCAGGTGGGCTCAGGTCCCGCTGTCCCCTCTGGTCTGCCTGGAGAGCCAGAGATGTGCAGGAAAAGTGGGAACTCACTAGGACTCTGGTGGGTTTAAATAAAATTATCCCAAAAAACCAAGGCAGGGATGTTTCTGCTCATGAAGAGGAGCATTAGAGAGTTGTAAGGTTCTGCTCTGAACCAGATTCTTCACTTCTGTGTAATTGCTCCAACATTAGTAATAGTAAAATTATATGCTTCCATAAGGAAATTTAAATTAAATGTAACCTAAATCTATTTAAACTTTTAAACACTGAGCTTTTACCACCTGTTCTTCCTATAGAACAAATTATATTTAAGCCCCAAGGTCAGCAGCAAAGGGAAAGCTTAATTAAAGTTGATAGCAGACTACATAATGACACTTGAACCTACATACAAATAGATGAAGAGGCACCAGGAGCCATTTATTTTATTCTGATATCCTTGCCTGGGCTTTAATAAGATTTTCCTTTTAACATGGCAACACCTTCAGTTGCATTTCATCTCACACAGTGCAGGAGGGAATGGATACCTTGGCAAGCTGCTCTTCACCAACCACAAAAGCTCCTTCATTAGTCTCTGACATGTTGGGCCATAGCTCTTTGCACTTCTAATTAAAATATCACCTCTGAAGGTGAACCCTCTCCAGTGTTTGTAAGCAGAATCACCTCAGGTGGAGGAGCCTGAGGGAACACAGGATTGATGAGGTGCTGCTAAAAATAACCCTGCAGCCTCCTGTCACCTCAGAGAGAGCCAAGACAACACTCCAGAGAGGGGGTGTCCTGGTTTAGGGCAAATTTGGGAGAAAAAACCTCCAAAAAGGGGTTTCCCCAGAAAATAAACCACACGGCCCCTCTCCCTAACCGGTTCGGGGAAAAATTCCTCAGAGAGAGGTGGGAAAAAACCTGTTTATTTAACAGGCAAAGCACTGCCCCCGCACAAAAAAATGAACAATATCAGGTTACAAAACTCATTCACCACTCAGACGAGATGACGAATTCAGAGAGTCTCTCCTGTGGGGTCGCTCCGTTGTCAGTCCCTCAGGCCAAGGCCGCTGCCCAGAGCAGGCCCGGTGGGTGTGGGCCACACAGTGCGAGCTCTCGGTGCTTCCCTGGGTCCC
>VWZV01003816.1:66255-218404 GCA_013397155.1 Irena cyanogastra | reverse complement strand
GCCACGTCTTTAGAATTGGAAATGAACTCCCTCTGGAATCTGTGGCAGATGTTGCAAGCATCCCCCTCCCCCTGGATGAGTCTTGTTAGAAGTGTGGCTTACACATAATTCAGTTCAGCACTTTATACACATTCGTATATTATATAGCTATATACTTTAGAGGCACGAATTAAACATATATATATATATATAACAGTTTTAGCAGTTCCAAGGAGAGGGAGAGGAAAACAGTCCAGGGAAGACTTCTCTGCCTCAGCTAGCTAACACTAACTACCAAGCAAAGGAGAGCTCTGTTCTGCTCCGTCCATGCCCAGACAGCACAGTCCAGGGCAGAGTGTGGAGGAGTCAGTGCAGTCTGTGATAACAAACTCTGTGCTTCTTCTTCTCCCCACCTTCACTCTCAGAACCAGTCTTGAAGGCACAGGATATAATATCCATAAACAAAACAGATGACTGGGGATACAAGTGTCATAAAGTCACTCTAGGACAGGGGATGAAGCTCCTTTCAGGCTTTATTTGAGGAGGATTTGGGACTGAGCAGCTGGAAAAGACTGGATGTAACCCCACAAGGAGGTCAGCTTGTGACACCTGGGGTGGGTTTGGGATTTAGGGTTTGGGATTTAGGATTTGGGATTTGGGCTGCTCCTCCTGGCCCTGGAGCCCAGCACAGCTGGATGTGGTTCTCAGGGCAAACAGGGGGAGGTGGAGCACTGGGAAGGGGTGGGATTTGATTGAGGGTTATTTGTGGTCAATCTGGCCTTGCAGAGCCAGGTGTCACCTGGCTCATCTGTGATCAGGGTGTGGGCATGTCCCCACACTCTCTGCTCCTGGCCAAGATCCAGTGACAGTGACCATCCCAGCCCTGCACTGCTGGGCACGGGGGGAAGGAAGCAGGGACAGGTGCTGGAACCACAGCATCAGCTCCTCCCAGCCACATCCCTCTCCAGGGTTTGTGTCAGCCTGTGTGTGCATAAAATCTGAATTTTTCTGGCCCACCCTTTAGCCAGTATTGCCCTATCCAGGAGACAGTGTACCCTGGTTATCTTTGTAAATTTTTATTCTGTTCTTTCCCCCTCACAGCAAAAAGTTGAGCTCCTTAATCCATTCAGCAGCAGATCACAAGTCAGGGACTTATGGAGACAAAAGCTCAGGGCAAGGTGAAGGGAGTAATTTACACTGAGTGCAGCTAGAAGAGAAGAAAAAGAATTGGATGAAGTTTAAATGCTAGAAAGTCTCTGCATCAAAGCTTAAAGGTATAGAAAGCCCATGGTCTCCCCTCACAGCTGTGAGCCACTTTTCAGGCCCACATTCTGCATTCTCTGCATCCTTGTCTCTGATGAGAATTCCCACATTCACATCTCTGCATTCAGAGCTGTCCCATCCCTTCCAGAGCAGACAGGAGCCCCACAGCCATTTCCATAGGTGGCTAATGGAGATGGGCAGTGTTTTCCACCCCAGAAAAATGCAGAAAGCTTTATGCCAGAGCTGCCAGTGTCAGGGAGAACAGCTTTGGTACAAAGATTACTGCTACTAATTATGATTATTCTCAGTAGATTTGTTCTAGCACAGCCTGATGTTCAGGGATCTCACTGGACAAGTCCACACAGTGGTCCCAAAATTTTTGTGCCAGTCTCTCGTTTTCAGTAACAACCAGCTTAAAAACACCCTGGTTTCCTTCCAGTTCAATCAGCAGGCCCAAGATGAATGGGAGTCATCTTCATCTGGGGTTCTGAGGCCAACAAAACCTCTCCTGGCATTCCAAGGCATCTGCCTGATGGAAGCCTCTTTCTCCTGGATTTGGGGTCTAGCAGAGACTTGCGGGGATTCAGCTTCTAGGTGGGGCCCTTGAGAGTCCCTTCCCAACACCCAGGCAAATCTCCACCCTTTGGGTGACCTTGGCCACGTCCCTCAGTTCCCAGGAAGCAGCCCAAGCCACCATCTGTAGCCACAACAGGCTGGGATTGGAAAACAAACATTTGCATTCATGGTTTTGCAGGGTTTTTTTCCTTATAAAAGGAAGCAAGGCAAATTTCAGGATGCCCATTCTCCTGGGAAGCTGCAGAGCTCTTTTCCCTTAGAGGCAAACAGAGGATTTCCAGCACTCCCATTATCTAATCTAAGAGGAAAGAGTGGGTTTGGCCACATCCAGGGGTGAGCACACAGATTTTCTCTGTGCTGCTTTGTCTGGAAACCAGAGCAGGCAGGACCAGGCTGGGCAAGGCTGGGGCTGAGCAGGTTTGGTGGAATCAGCCCTTCCTGAGCACCAACAACTTCCCTGGAGCTCAGTCAGGGTTCCCAAGCAGCATTATTTTTTTAGATGTCCATGCTGGGTGTGAGAGAGCCCTGAAATTTTGCCATGCAAATGAACAACTGCCCAAGGAGCTGGAGCTGGAGCTGGAGCTGACATGTCTGAATTTAGCAGGGAGATTGGGACACCCACAGAGCTCAGGGCACATCCCAGTCCCAGGGGCAGCCTCCAAACACAGCAACAAAAAACAGAGTTTCTGGAGGAAAACAGCACATTGTGTGCATGAGAATGAAACCATTTCCAGCCCATGAGATCTGAAGCAGTCTTTGCAGCTCAATAAAGAGCATTAACCTGGATCCTGCAAGAAAAGAGCAATTCTTGCCCAGTACCTAGCAATACATTGACTTGTTTCTCACGTGGTTCCATAACAGAAACTCATCTCCAAAGCCTGCAAACTTCCAGGTTTATTTCCCAGTAAAACACACATCTAGTTCTGACAGGGCAAAATCCATCTTGCTTTCACAGTCACTGAAGTCCCAAAGTCTTTAGTAGGGGTTTATGACGAGAGAAGCAGCAGATAAGTGGGTGATAAAAACAGAAATTGACCCACTTGGGGAAGAAAAATGGCAGAGACCAGGAGTTAAGGCACTGGCAAAACTCACCACAACTTTAAATTCATGAAGGTGTGCACAGCTGATGTCTGGGTCAGGATGTTGCTTGATAACACAGCTTCTATCTTTTGCAGTTTTAATAAAAAATTTCAGCATTTAGTAACAGGGGCAGTGCTAAATATTAATGTGACCCTGACAGTGACGTGATGCAGCCTCCAAGACAGCAAAATGTTAATGTCAGATGTCTCTGAGCTTTTATTTGGTCTTCTTTGCACTGAAAAATAAGGTATTATAACCCCTGCATAGGCACAACAACATTTCCTGTAGTAAAGGCTCAGGAGGGCAGACCTCAGAGGGGAAAAGCTGCAGGTAAAGTAAAGGTAAAGAAAAAAGGTAAAGTAAGGTAAAGGGGTATAACCAAATAACTCAGGAGCCTTTCCACATGGTGGTTGTGGAAGGAAAAGCTGCAGGGATCAGATGATTTCCCCAAGGTCATTCTGGAGATTTCAGCCTTCACTGCTTTACACAGAGGGCATTTGGCTCAGCCTGAACCTGGTGGCAGGCTGCCCAAAGAAGCTGTAGATAAAGAATATCAGGATCTTGGAATGGTCTGAGTTGGAAGGGACCTTAAAGATCTCTTTAAGATCAACCTGGCCTTGGAGGCTTCCAGGGATGAGGCAGCCACAGCTTCTCTGGGCAACCTGTGCCAGCAGTTGCTCAATAAATGAGGGAGAGGACCAGAGGAAGGAGCCTTCAGCTGAGACAGGGGAAATTCAGCTCACATATCAGAAAAAAAAATAAAAAATTCACTGTTAAGGTGTGCAGGCATGGAAATAAGTTGCCCAGGGAGGTGGTGGAGTCACCATTCCTGGAGGTGTTCAAGAGGAGGTGGTGCTGGGTGGTGTGATTTCATGGTTATGGGGTTACAGTGCTGGGTTCATGGTTGGACTCTGTGATCCTAAAGGTCTCTTCCAACATGATGGTTTGTTTTGTGATTCCATGGGAGAGGAGAGGGAGAGGGAGAGGGAGAGGGAGAGAGACAGGGACAGGGACAGGGAGAGGATGTTCCCCATGCCATTCCTCAGGACTCTTCTTGCCTCACTGACTGGCAGTGACGTGATCTTGGCCAGCCCTGCTTGATCTGTCACAGCCATTTGCCTTGGCCTTGCACATACAGAATGCTCCAAGAATTTCCATAAAGTGAGGTCCCAAAAGCCAGGTGGGATTTTGTCTTTCCCATGCAGGCATTTGTGGCTCCATCTCACTGTGACCCCACGCAGAGAAGCTCAGGAATCTTTGTGGAGCACTCGGACACCCTCTGACAGCGTCCGTGAAATGAAATTAGAATCAGGAAATCTCCAGGGAGACAATGAATAATGTTATGTTCATTTCAGCCTCCCAACAGTGAATTCTGAATAAAATACAGGTAGTAGAAAAGAAAAATGTCCCTTTTCCTATGAATAGGAGTGGGCTGGGGGAGGGAGGACAGAGGGTGGTGGAGTCAAAACCTGTGTCATAACACATTTCATCATGGAAGAGCAAGAGCCATTAATACTGCAGGGGGATCTAATTCTGGCCTTTCTCCACTTCAGATGGCTGCCTTTGCAACCCAGTTATTTTTGATGTGCTTCATAGTGTGCAGAAACTTTCTGATGGGTTCCTAACCAATGACCTTGACTGAAAAGATCATTGGTGGTATTTTAATGACTTTCAGACAACTTTTATAGAGCTGAGGTTTTCAACCAGCAGGGTAGTCTTGGGTCTATACCTAAATATATTCTGTCTGAAGAAGTGTCAACTTTAAAAAAGCAGTGAAGGATGCCAATTACATCTCAACACTCCCCAGAGTGCTGGAAAATATCAATACATATATACATTTGTTAAAAAAAATCACAACAAAACAGCAACAAAGTATGTTACACTGGAGAAAAACTTGCAAGCTTGACTTATTTATAAAAATTGAAATATTTTCTGTACTTTTAGGAAAAGGTTGCTATTTATCCATCTTTTTTTTTTTTGCTACAGTATTTAGTACACGATTTCTACAGGCATTATTTGCCTTATGGAAGTAATTTTTTATGCTGTCTGAATATATACAGAACATTCAGTATATGAACATAACCAGAATATCCTGTGAACATATTCAGGATATATTCAGTAGGCTTTTACTGCAGGACACCTTTATTCCAGCACTCTCCATTATCAAAATAACATTTTCACGTACACAGAAAACATCCCAGGATTTTCAAAAATTGGTCCCATCAGAAGATTTCAGGTACAAGTTTAATTCTTGAAACAGCTGAGCAATTGCCTTAGGAGATTTAAAGGACAAAGACAGAAATTTCTTTGACACACGCAGCCCAAACGCCTTCCAGTTGCAGAGACAAATCTGTATTTATGATTTTTCCAGCATTAAATGTCCTGATGGGGTGGTGCTGTTGGCTGGGCTGGGTTTTTGCTGGGCACTCAGCTCCAGGGATGGTGGGTGGGACAGTGGTGCCAGCCTGGAGCTGGTGGCACTGGCTGATGCCACCCTGAGGAGCCAGCAGGGAGCAGAGGCCGTGGTGGGGAACTCACTGAAGTCATGGGAATGCTGCTGCAGGCTGCTACAGCCACGTGCTTTGGGTTTGTTTGTTTTTTTTAATGCAAAACCATTTTAAAGGTTCCCATCTCTGTGGCATTTACATGTCTCTCCTCTCGCTGGTGGTGCAGCTGACAGACTGAAGCCAAAGTGTAATTGGAATTACTCTGCTCTGGAGTGCCCTGGTTTCTCCTCTCGGCTCCCCCTGAGAGCTGGGCAGTGCTGCTGGGGCTGCTCAGAATGCTGAGGGCTCAGCTGGACCCCTCACAGCCCAGAGAGCATCTGTCAAGTGGCAGAAAGCAGCTCCTGACCCAGGGAAGAGCAAATAAAAATCTTTTAAACCTCCGTGATCATACGGGAGAATATCCAACGAGGCTGTTCCATGTTTTATGAAACCTTTCATAATTGTCATTACACTTTTGGAGGGTCTGTTCAGAGCTGTTCTGCCTCAAATTTAACCTCCAAAGAAGCTACAATTTCTGCAAGAAAGCTTTCCCTGAACATCTCCTGCAGAGAGAGATCCCTGCCTCCCTTCCCTGTGTCCCAAAAAATGAGAGCTCAGGCTGCAGGCCACATTCCCAGCCAGTAAAATTGAAAACTTGATCTCCAGCTGAGGACAATTTATTGATTTACACTGCCAATAAAACCAATCTCCTCCTTTTTTTTTTATTTTTAGGGGGATCTGCCTACAGATACAGAAATATTTTTGTATCTCTCTGTACGACATGCACTCTTTAAGTTACAGGCATGCACACACGTTTACATTTATGTGTGCTTGTAAAACAAACAGCAAGTCTGCAGTTCAAATGCAAGTATTAGGTAATATATTGCTTTATACATAAAAGTATTTGAGGTAAAGTGTATATGGAATAACTTTTGTTAGACCAAAGACTGGAAAAACAGAGAGGTTTCAAGGCAGGTGAGTTTTTTCAGGGCTCATGTACCTCAAAATTTGTCTTTCTTCCCTTTTTAATGTCAGACAAGCTAAAATTAATTCTGGTTTTACCCCCAACCCTTGTTTGACCTCATAGCCTTAACCCATCCTGGTTAGCCAGGGCTGAGCACAAATTGGTTCTTTCTCCTGGACACCTCACAGGCCTGAAACAGCCCCATTTCCTCTCTTTGTGACTTTTCTGGGGTGTGTTTGGGTTGTTTGTCCTCTCACAAGCCCAGAAGCTGCAATGCACAGCACAGCTCTTCTGTCTGGGGCCTGAGATTGCTAACTTCTGTGGTGACTGAGGAGAGAAGGGTTAATTAAACCTGGCCATCAGGAGGTGAAAACTTCCCCTTTTGTTGGGTTTTTTTTTTTTTTTGATTTCTTGTTTGGTTTTTTTGTTTGTTTTGTTTTGTTTTGCTTTTGTTGTTTTGGTTTGGTTGGGAGGTTTTTTGTGGTTTTTTTGTGGTTTTTGGGGGTTTTTTTTGGTTTTTTTTTTGTTTTTTACAATGGGAAGATGCACAATTAATTGCCTGTTCCTGTGTTCCTGTGTCCTGTTCCTGCTGGCACAGGGCAAGGAGGAATTTCCTTTGGGAGTCAGAGAGAAAAGGGGAGCAAATGTGGGGGATTTGCCCAGTTTTGGAAAAGCATCTGGAAATAGCCTGGGAGAAACTCATCAGTTCTGCAAGATGAAGCTCAGAAGCTGAAGCCTTTTTCCTTCCCTGAGAGCTGGCTAAAAGTAAACCAGATTCTGCTGCAATGAATTATTAAAAGCAGTTCATTTAACATCATTGTGACTTGGCTGAAGTACAGACAGGACAAAGTGGTTTCTCAAATCTTATTGACTTCCCTAAGTGTCCTATTAGAGGACAAAAATGGGAGTTTGTCAGCAAAAAAATCTGCTGGACAAAACAACACAGAGTAAAATGCTCTTTGGAGAAAGGAGAGAATTGAATTGGAGCTCCTGGTGAACAAGCAAACAAACAAACATTTTTTAAATTGCACTATTTTATTTTTAAGTGGCTTGATAAATAAAAATGTGCTCTGGCAGTTGTGTCATACACCAGATCCCCCCTCTCCTTTGCCCTTTCCTGCCCTGGTCACTATTTTCATGAGCCATATTTCACCACCTGACTTGAGAGCTGACTGTGCACTAATGTGCATGGCAGAACTCAGGGAATCATGGAATGGTTTGGGCTGGGAGGGACCATAAAAATCCCCCAGTTTCCATGAGCAGGGACACCTCCCACGAGACCAGATGGCTTTGGGTCCCATCCAGCCTGGCCTGCAGTGTTTCCAGGGATGGGGCATTCACCACCTCTCTGGGCAGCCTGTTCAGAGCCTCAAACTGTTCATCATAAAAATTTTCTTCCTTCTATCTAATCTTAATCTACCCTGAGTTAGAAACTATTGCCCCTCACCCTATTGCAACAGGCTCTGCCAAAATGCTGCTGTGATTCCTCCCAATTCTCACAGCAGAATTTTTACTTTCTCCAGTTGTTCCTTCCTTGCAGTTCCATTTCTCACAGCCCTGCTGGCTTTGTCTGCAGGGCTTTTCACTTCTGGGTTTTGCATCCACGAGTCCCAGATCACTGAGCAAAACCAGGGAATGCCCAAAACCCAGGCTGGGGAGTTCAGTCTCCATCAATTCAGGGTGGCCAGAGCTTCTTGTAATGGATCTCACATAAAAATGTGCAGGTAACTCACGTTCCTAAGTGCTTTAATAAATGGATAATGATGCAGAAAGGCTTTAGGGCTCCTCTTTTCTCTCCTTCCCTTTTTCTGTTCTTTAATATATGACAGAAAATAATAGCTATCTCTAAAACAATTAATTAGAAAGGAAAAAAACTCTGTAAATACCAAGTTACCAAGTGAACTGTTTAACAGAGAAAATTTAAATACACAATCCCTGAAGACAGTTCCAATATGTTTTGCATTGCTGCTACTACCAGGAAATAAGTAAAATATGCAGAGAACCACACTCAGTCCATATCTGACTACAGATTTGAAGGGCTCTGTCAAAAACTATTACCACAAACATTTGTTTAATTTTTGTTTCCTTCTAATTTCCAGCAGGACGGTCCAAAAAATGTCTGTGAAAAATTGTCACATCTTTAACACGAATTGTTGTCTTCAGCAAGTCTAATCATGGAAAAGGCTCTGGATCTGTAGAAATCATGCTGCTTTCTCCCAGCTGAGTGAAAACAGCTGCTGGAATTCTCCATTTTCTCTTTTTTTTTCTCATTTTTCCTCATATTTTATTAGCATTTTGTGCAGTACTAAGTAGGAGGATCTGTATGAGGGGTCTGTTCAGGTGAGACCCCACCTGCAGAGCTGCCCCAGCCCTGGCCCAGCCCAGGGAGGCCGTGGAGCTGCTGGAAGGAGCCCAGAGGAGGCAGCAGGATGAGCAGAGGGATGGAGCAGCTCTGCTGGGAGGAAAGGCTGGCACAGCTGGCATTGTTCACCTGCAGAGGAGAAGCTTTGGGCTGAGCTCAGGGTGGCCTTGCAGGGCCTGAAGGAGCCCCAGGAATCAGGGTGTCATGGATTAAAAGATAATTGTGTATTCTATTTGCCATCTGTTAAAGGTGTGACAGTTAATGTTCTGTTCATTGGGCAGCTTTTTCTTATCTTTTCCACAAATCAATCTTCCCTCCGGGAAATATCTCCCGTTAATGGGCCATTGAGTGTCATTCCATGACTGATAAAATTCCATCATCCCACTGGGAGATGCTCTGCCCAAGGGGGAGGAGCCANGGCTGGATGGGATCTTGGGAATCAGGAATTGTTCCCTGGCAGGGTGGGCAGGGGCTGGGATGGAATTGCCAGAGCAGCTGGGGCTGCCCCTGGATCCCTGGCAGTGCCCAAGGCCAGGTTGGACATTGGGGCTGGGAGCAGCCTGGGACAGTGGGAGGTGTCCCTGCCATGGCAGGGAGTTTGAACAAAACCATCTTTAAGGTCCCTTCCAACCCCAACCATTCCATGATTCCATTCTCACAGGCTCCTTTTTAAAGCATGATGGGCAGTCAGGATTTTTGACTTCCATAGGCAGGAGGATTTTTGGGAAGCACCACAGCTGTCCATGGAATGCTGCACACACTAAGCCTAGGACAGGTAGAAGAAGACATGTGCTGCTTTTAATTTCCCTGCTGGTGCTGGTAGTTCCCTCAATCTCGTCAAGAATCAAAGGAAATTAGTTTCCTAGAGAACTGCATTTTGCAGCTAATGGAAATCCTTGGTTATGATTATTTCCTAAATGGAAAAAAAATGCACATTAACATGAATATTCAAATGAGACTGCGAATCATTAAAGACCCATTTGTTCTACAAATAGAGCTGCAGTGGCTTTTTGAATACATTCCTCGAGAAAAGCAGTTTTCTATAGATGTCAGAGGCCAGAAATTATTTATTTATTCACAGAAAAGGGGAGGTATCTGTTGTTTTGAAAGAGAGCAACTAAACAGACCTAGGAGATCAATATTTTTTTCTGCCTAGGTTTTCATAATTGCTGGTTTTTGCCATTTTGAACAGGATAATCAAGTCCCTAGGTGAACTTGAATAAAATTCTGTCTTCTTTTGAGTTTGATGGACTGGTTATTTTTAGTCAGGTTTAGATGCTAGAAGGAAATTCAGGGTTTTTTTAGCGATTTTGCACAGATCCTTAAGGATTTTTATAACACTTTAGATGCACAGGGAAAAGCATTCTACTGCACTTACGGTGCTTCCAAAGTGTTTTAAAATGCTTTAATGAAAAACTTTACAAAATCTTGCCAAGAAACAAGGAGGATGCAAGGAAGGTGGAGAGAGATGATTTCCAAGGGATGGAGAGACAGGACAAGGGGGAATGGCTTCAGACTGACAGAGAGTGGGGTTAGGTGGGATATTGGGAAAAAATTGTTCCCTGTGAGGGTGGTGGGGCCCTGGCACAAAAAAGTTGTGGCTGCTCCATCCCTGGAAGTGCCCAAGGCCAGGCTGGACAGGGCTTGGAGCAGCCTGGGATAGTGGAAGGTGTCCCTGCCCATGGAATTGGATGATGTTTAAGGTCTTTTCCAGCCCAAGCCATTCCATTATTCTATACATCTGTATATACATATATGAGTATTTATATTCACGTGTCCATGTGCACTGTAATACAAAAACTGTTGTTAAAAAAAGAGGGGAGCCCAGGTGAGCATCCTCAGACTATTTCAAATTATTTTGGTCTGCAAAAATGATAAATTTGGGCTGTACCCTTGCATATCCAACAGTGTTTATGTGCAGCCTAAGGCTCTGGGCATTTGTAAAGCACAGCTCTCAGCTAATAAACATTGCACAGACTCCTGGTACACCCTGCACATTTCCCTTCCTATTTCCTTCTCCTTTTCCTCCTGATTTTGCTGAGGGGGTTTACACGTGAATGCTGAAGCACTAAAACACGAGATTTGCTCTTTCCTTCACCGAGGCAGGCTGGAAGTGTGTGTTCTCCTCTTTAGATGGCTTCTGAGGCTTGGGAAATGGATATTGCACTCTCAGTGCACAACTGATGCACAGATGCAGAGCCTTGGAAAACATTTGCATTGACTGTCATGATGCTTTCCTAATTAGATGCCTCTGCATACAGATCTATTTCCAGCGTGCTTTTACGTCGAACTGCACAACAAATCCAGTTCAACTGGCAGCTTGGCTCATCCAAATGCCATCCACGGGAGCTAGCTGAAATGAATTAAAGAGGCAGGAATGTGCTCCTAGCGTTCACATTAGCATTTCCTGGCCTTTAGCTGGCTGGGGCAATAAACAAACCCGGGTTGTGAGAAGTTTCCTGCTTATGTGGACGGAAGGGTGTCTGAGGGCTGAGGGCTCAGTGCCACTCCTCATCAGGCCCTGCTGTCACTGCCCTCTCCTGACAGGGCTCCTGAGAGCCCTCAGCATGCTCACAGAGGGATTCACCCTCCAAGACAGGGTTAAAGATGGGAAATCAGTGGATCCGTGAGAATTCCGTGTGATTTCGAGACTGGTGTAAGGTGCTGCAGCTGGATTGGGACAACACCTGGAGACAGCTCAGGCTGGGGATGCAAAATCAAGAGCAGCCCTGCCAGGAAGGACTTGGAGGTGCTGGAGGGTGAGAGGGTGGGCATGTCCCAGCTTGGCAGCCCAGAAACCGTGTCCTTGGCTCATCCCAACCTGCAAGTGAAGGGGGAATTCTGTCCCTCTGTCCCACTCAGGTGAGAGCCCACCTGCAGAGCTGCCCCAGGCCTGGCCCAGCCCAGGGAGGCCGTGGAGCTGCTGGAGAGAGCCCAGAGGAGGCAGCAGGATGAGCAGAGGGATGGAGCAGCTCTGCTGGGAGGAAAGGCTGGCACAGCTGCCATTGTTCACCTGCAGAGGAGAAGCTTTGGGCTGAGCTCAGGGTGGCCTTGCAGGGCCTGAAGGAGCCCCAGGAAGCATGGAGAGAGACAATTGCCAAGGGCTGCAGGGACAGCACACAGGGAATGGCTCCACACTCACAGAGGGCAGGGCTGGATGGGATATTAGGTAGAATTTTTCCCTGGAATGGTGGTGAAACACTGGAATAGGTTGCCCAGAGATTTTGTGGCTGCCCCTGGATCCCTGGCAGTGCCCAAGGCCAGATTGGAGCCACCTGGGATAATGGAAGGTGTCCCTCCTCATGGGAGCAATGTTAGGACAAAAGGATCTTTAAGTTTCCTTGCAACCCAAACCATTCCATGATTCCCTCATTCCATAAAACAGAACAAAGGGAGGCAGGATGGGAATGGGTGTCAAAGGAACCCTGCTAAGGAGCTGATGGATGAGCAGCTCAGCAGCTGGGCATGCTGCAGGTCCCTCTCCCTGGGTGCTGGCTGCAGTGAGGGAGCTTTGCTGACAGAAAGCAGCCGGGGGGGATTGCAATTAAAGGTTTTCCCCTCTGCTTGTCCTTCAGCAAAGAGCTCGTGTGAAACAGCGGCCGCGGGGAGAGCGAGGCCTCCTCTGCCAGGACTCGTGGGGAAATTCAGGAGAGGCATCTGTGTTTTCTCATATCATCCTACTCCTTCCATGGCTGATGGAAGCAAAAACTGCTCTGAAGTACCTGGAGATATAAATTACAGCTGAGTTAGGATTTGAAGTGCTGCCTTGGGCTGGTTTCCTGGAGTCTCCAACAGGCAGGGACACATGTGGCACAATACTTGCTACTGACAGAAAGTGGTTTTTTCTAGAAATTGCCCACCATAGGGAGAAACATGATTTTGCTCAGTAATTAATGATGTCATGACTTTATCAAATTGTGGTACAGGAAAGGACGGGACAGTGCAGAGCTGGCAGGAGGCACAAAAGGGATGGAGGAGATCTGGTGGGACAAAACAGTGCCAAAAGCTGAGCAGAGATAGAAATTACATGAGGAGAGAAGGAGAAAAGGAGAAATCTCACCTTTATGAAAGTCCAAACTGTGTGGAATTGCTGTCATTTTATATCAAAGTGCCTCCTTTCCTTTTTCTTCCCTGAGGAACATGGGTTACCTCAAGTATTGGGACTAGAGAAGTGCTGCAGCAAAGGAAAAGCTCAGGATGGAGTTATTTAAATAGGTGAACCCTAGGCTTCCCCAGGAATCACAGAATCCCAGGATCACTGAATTGGAAGAGACCTTCAAGATCATCGAGTCCAGCCCAGCCCCAACACCTCAACTCAACCCTGGCACCCAGTGCCACATCCAGGCTTTGTTAAACACACCCAGGAATGATGACTCCAGCACCTCCCCGGGCAGCCATTCCAGAACTTTATCACTCTTTCCGTGAAAAAATTGTGTGCTGGAGCCCCAGCCTGGGGTAAAGAAGGAGAGCTGCTTCCTGCCATGCTTGAAGCAGATCTCCTGCCCCAGGTTTAACCTCAGATGGACAGGAATGAGGTGGGGCTCTGACAAGGAACCCTTGGGCAGAAGGGAGCAGGGGACAGGGTGTGGGTTTGTGCCCCTGGGGCCTCTGCCATGCCCTGCTGCTGAGCCTGGGCTGATGGAGCCCTGGAACAACACCAGAGAGGGGCAGGGGCCTGGGATGAGCCAGAGAGTGATGGGGAGAGCTCCCCCCACCTCCCCTCAAATCATGGAATGGTTTGGGTTGCAAGGGACCTTAGAGATCATTTTGTTCCATCCCCTGCCATGGCAGAGACACCTTGCACTGTCCCAGGCTGCTCCCAGCCCCAATGTCCAACCTGGCCTTGGGCACTGCCAGGGATCCAGGGGCAGCCCCAGCTGCTCTGGCAATTCCATCCCAGCCCCCGCCCACCCTCCCATAAAATAATTTCTTCCTAATATTCCATCTAAACCTGCCCTCTTCCAGTCTAAAGAAATTTCCTTTTGTTCTGTCAGTAAACGTCCTTGCAAAATGTTTCTCTGCACCTCCTGAGTGTCTGAGCTGGCCACCACATGCTGCTTTGTTTCCCCCAAATGAGGTCATTGCTTGAGAACAAATTCTAGGATGTTATCACAAAAATTTTACATCTTGCCACCAAAGACTCATCAGTATTTCCATTAATTTATATAAATATGCCTTCAGCCACCACGAGGGCTGCAGCTCCAAAGAGCAAACATTTTAATCATGTTCCAGAAGATTGCAGTTTGCTCAAGCACCTGCCAGCTTTATCCTGGCAGGCCAGGCTAGGATTGCTCTGGCATTTTCCTGTGGCTTGCTGTTTGATGATCAATTTATCCCATAATTTTTATATTTTTTCAGGCAATAAATACTCGCTGTGTGTGGCAAAGCATCTGGAGCCACTTGTTAGTCCAGCACACAAGGGATGCAGAGCAGTCAGCACAGCCACTGTCTAATTTTGAATCTAGAATTTATTTATGTCAGCTGGTCAAGCTACATCCTTTCCTGTGCTGGGACTGTAAAAATAACTTTTTTTAAAGCAGTAATGGCCCATCAGTGAGGCAAGCAGCACCCCAGAAAGGAGAAAGGGCTTTGCCAATCCTGCAGCCAGCACGAGGACAGGTTTGCAGGGCAGAGCAGAGCCCTGAGATTGAGCCCAGCTCCAGCTGAAGGCACTGACAGCTCCTGGGCATGGGGCTGAACCAGGGGGGCTGGATCCAGGCAGAGCAGCTCAGCAGCAGAGCTCCTGTCCTGCACTGAGACAGAAGTGTGTGTTCAATTCCATCTGTCACACCTGGGGCAGTTCTCTGCTGTTCTTTGGGCAGGTTTTCCTTTATCTCTCCCACAGCCAACCCTCCCTCCAGGAGATCTCTGCTGTCCATGGCCACTGAGTGTCCCTGCATGGCTGAGAAAATTCCATCATCCCATCGGGAGAGGCTCTGCCCAGGGGAGGAGCCAAGCATTCCCACCTGGATAGAATCTGCCCTGGAACAGCCCAGCAGCCTTTTCCCACTGCATTCCCAGAGTTTCAGCTTTCTTCTGCCCTGCATTCCCAGAGGGAGCCCAGGCCCATCTCCAGCAGCCCTGGAGCTCCAGAGGAAAACTCCAGCCTTGTGCAGGATCCCTGCTCCAGCAGAGCCAGCCCTGGCACTGCAGGAGGGCTGAGCCACCATGGAATGGCACTGCCACCAACACCCTGACACACAGGGGGGCAGCTCCTGTTCTGGCTCTGGCAGTGTTGTTTTGTATTACTGCATTGTTTATTTTATTCTTTTTTAAAATTTTTCTTCCCTAATAAAGAACTGTTATTCCTGCTCCCATATCTTTGCCTGAGAGCCCCTTAATTTCAAAATTACAATAATTCAGAGGGAGAGGGTTTACATTTTCCATTTCAGGGGAGGCTCCTGCCTTCCTTGGCAGACACCTGTCCTTTCAAACCAAGACAGCTTGGGAGAGCAACAATTCAAAACCCACTTTTGTTGCCTAGAAATGTGGGAATACAGCAGGCAGCATGAGTGCTGTACCATAGAAAATACAGCCTAGTGTTGTCCAGGCTTGACCTTATCTTTTAATTAGACAATGACAACAGGTTGTTTGCCAAGACACGCACCTTAAAAAATTTTACACACCTTAAAAAATAATTTACACTCCTTTTACACACGTTAAAAAATAAAAACCTTGATAAGATGTATTGCAATTGCATTGCCAGCAGTGTGTGAGCTGAGGAAGGTAGCAAAGTCCTGTTGAAGAGAGGGGAGCTTGGTTTGGTGTGGTCACTGCTGACTCAAGTTAAAGCCATGCCAAAATGTTCCCAGAGTCTGGTGTACAATTATTTCAAAGGGGAATAGGTTTGAATAAATATTTCCAAGACTGGAGTGGATGGTCAGCACTGTTTGCAAACACAAACACTGTGCCACCAGAAAACTCTCTTGCTTGTGCAGCTGGTAGCACTAAAACCAACTTTTGAAGAGATCCCTGCGTGTTCAAATGGAAAAGGGAATTACTGAGAGCTTGTTTAGCTCAGGCACTGCAGGAACAGCAGCCACACTCCCTCTGAGACAGGAGTTCAGCTTTTAAAAAGGCAGGACAGGAGGTTTCTGTCACATCTCCCTCCCTGCCAGCAGATTGCTCCTGTCAGCCTTGACAAAGGGGAAACCTTGAGGCACAGAGGGCTCAGCTCTGCACGTTCTGCAGATCCAGCACGTGACTCCTTAATGTTAATTTATGTTTGCCAAGTTGTGACTCTTAAGCCTCTTGAAGACTGTGAAGATGCAGATGGGCAAATGCTGATTTTTTTTTTAACACTAAAAACTATGACAATCTTATAATTAGAACAATCTCATCTTGCACGTGCTGAAGTTTGACATGGTACATTAGCTGAAGGTTAAATTACAACAAAGTACAGCTGAAAAGTTCAGAAGAGTAAAACTTCTCTAAAAAAATACATAAAATTATTTAATCCACTGCCACACATTTGTTCACCAGCAGCTGGATTCACATTTTGATTTCTGGGAGGGAAATTTTCATTCTCTGTTCGAAGTAGTTTTTGAAGGAAGGAAAAAGGTCACTTTGAAAACTGTTGACGTCTGCAAATGGGGGGAAAACTCCTGATTGATTTATGTTTGTTTGTACCAAGTGTGATGGGAACTGAAATATTAAGTAAAGGGTGTGGAGAGGGCATCAGGAATCCTGTATTAGAGAAGGTCGGGTTCTATTTTCAAACATCTTAATTTTTCAGGACTCTGGCTTTCTCTCACACTTAATAGTTATGGCATTTGCTGTGTAAATTCCTAACTCAAATATATCAGCAGAAAGATGACCTTGCCAGATTGCAGAAATATGCTAAATATTAAATCCCTTAAGGCTTAGGCTTCGCTCACACATGGAAAGAAGTTTCAAGAAATGATTATGAAATACAAATATGCATCACAGCCACACTGAACTTACATAATACCTTAGACAAGAAAATTAACTTTTGATAACTGACTTTTAGATGCCACTGCCACAGGAAAATTCAGGAAAAAAGATCATCTTGGGATGCTAAGGGAAACATACTCCACCAGATCCTATTTTTCATCCAAGAAAGGCAGATGCTCACTTAGTTCCCCTAAAGCTTGAGCTGAATCAAAATACCAACTCAAAATGCTTTTATCTCCCAGAATTCTTTAAATGCCCGCGTGTTTGTGCCCACATGGGCAATATCTGGAGCTAAACACAACAACTGGATGCCCTGGGCAAAGGTTCACCTCATACCTCCATATCTCAGAGCTGGTACCATCTTTAATTGATTGATTGTCCAGAAAAAAAGAGCTGGAAATAACCTGTGCTTTGACTGACAGTTCAATTAATGAGCTTAACTAGATAATCCTGCCAGGTCTGAAGGTAAATACCACAGCTAAGGAAAGGTATTACCCCTGTTTTTCTCCTCTCTCTGACTTTACCAAGTGCACAGTTCCAAGACAAAAGGCAAGGGGCACAGCCCAGTGCCCAGAAAAAATCCCAACTACTTCAGTTGTTTTGTTAATGAAGAACAAGGACAGTCAACATCTCAACAAAGTTTTAAAAGGTGGCTTCTCATTTTTTTCTAGGAGAAACTGCATGACTCTTGAAACTACTCTAGTAAACAAAAAAAATAGAAAAACTCACAAACAATAGGAAAAAAAGAAAGAACTTTTAACCCCAGGGACTGCAGCTTGCTTCTTATTTTAGCAACGCAGCTCTTACCAAGGTGAGGTAGCAGAGGTGCAGTGCACTTTTCTAAAACTTCAGCTGAATCCAGAATTTCTCATGTTGCACTAAGTGGGAGAATAACAGGGTTATTCTGCTGAATAGGGTATTTAGAAAGAAATCTCTCCTAGATCAATTAACTTGCTTGACTGTATGTAGGCGAGAAACATTTCTCTGAAATATTTGGCCTCAGTTAATCAGAGAAGTGATCAGGCTGTGTCAGTGTCAGGCTGCAGCAACGAGCTCTTTTTCTTTCTTTTCAGGTTAGAGGAAGAAGGCTCCTGTAAAAATTGTCAGTTTTCTCAATTATGATTCCCAACTAATTTTTGACTGCAGAATGAAAATCCCTAAATTGCCGTGAAGTCATAAATACCCTGGGTTATATAACAGCCTCACATCCTCATTAAAAGTGATGTCTTCAGCATCATTTACTAATTCCTCTTTTTTCCCCAACTTTGGTGAAAACTGCCTTGCAAGGAGTCCACCTCCAGCATCCAGCCCCTGTCACTGGGGTTTTATTGGATGTGCTTCCAAGTCTCCTTTAACTGTGACTTTTCAGTCTGTTAACTCTTTGCCTCTGGTGCCACATGAGCTTTTCTGCCATCAGCCCTGCTGCAGTGAATGGGGGGGCTCGATAGAAATGAGGAAGGAGCAGTGGATTGGATCAGCCCCATCTGGAAATGGGATCAACTCCTCTCTGTCTCACCAAACTCAGGTGATTTTGCTGCAGAAGGAGGCTGGACACTTTCAGGGGTTGGAAGCCAGACTAAAGCCTGAGGAAAGGCTTAAATAGGCAGTGGGTCAGCTTGGTTTGCTGTCCAAAAAAGGGAATTTCAACACCAGGAAAAGGTCCTGCTCCTCCAGAGCTGCTCCAGACTCTCTCTGCAGGCAGTTCCTGCACAGCAGATAATAGATGCTGATATGTAACCAGACAGAATTTGTTTGGCTTTGTTTCTGATGCAGCAGACATATCAAAGAACAATCAGATGTCACTGCAGCTATATTCACAAATGGATGGCTAATAACTGGGAGCTGATGCAAATTAAGTCAGATTTATTTGGCTCTAGGTGAGAGCTTGTTAATAACAGTGAAATGCACGAGGAAGAGAGGCTCTGCTAAATCTCCCTGCTTGGCAGAAGCCTCATCCATCAAGGAATTGCTGCAGTTGAATATGGCACATTTACACAGCCTGTGAAAGATTTGCAAAAGCACCCAGGGGATTAAAGTGCACGAGTGCCAATGGCTTTAAATGGTACTTGCTTTTGCAAATTTCACCCCCTGAGACATCAGTAAACTTAATAATGCACAAAAATACAGTCTGAAGTGCAATCCAGCTTCACATAAGCTGGGCAAGTCTTGCTTTTGTTTTAATTTGGCTAATATTTTAAGGGGGAAAAAATGACTGGGTTTTCTGGTTTTTGGGTTTTTTTTAAGAAATGATCAGACTGGAAAGTAGATTTTTTAACAATACTTAACTCCAAGGCTCACAAATACAGAAGTTCCTAATAGCCAACAGATCAGATTTTTTTTTTCAGTGGGAATCAACAGGTTTTATGTCAGAGAAGAGACAAGCAAAACGAATTAAGTGGCCTTGACTAATCATCTCACCTAAAGAATATCCCTGCTGACAGAGCACAGGAAAAAGGAGCTACAAGAGGGAACAGAATAGCCTAAAGCACACAAACAAAAGTAACCTTTTAAAGCTGATTTGCATCAGAGGCTGTGGACCATTGTCTAAAAATACTAATGTTGACTCCAGCAACCCAATCAAGCCTTATGCAGTGCATCAGGAGAAAAGCTTTTCAGCTGGGAATGCTTTAGCAAGGAGCAGCAGGAAAACTGAGAGTGAAATTCAGTTGCTAGGACAAAGAACAAGCAGCCCAAGTGCATGCCTGCTCATGCCACAATAGCTGAGGCATGCCCTGAAAGCCTGGAAGAGCTGAGAAACCAAACTTTCTGTGTGCATGAGCCCTCCTTGGCCGTGTGGTGTTATATTCCTGAGCTGCAAAACATTTTTCAGTGGCGTTTTCAAGTCCCAGATCCATCACCTGCTTATTGTCAGGTCTTTCCAGGGCAGAGAGGGAGAAGGACTCTCCAGAAGTGGCAAGCAGGTGGGGATGTCTCCAAGGTTTTCTGAGGAATTATCCTTTTGAATGAAGCAGTGGCTTACACACACACACAGAGGGTGACCTGGTTTGTATCATTTATCCCAATTTCACTGGGATCTGGCTGGGTGGGAACACAGCACAACTCACCAAAGCAGCCCAAGGGCTGCCCCCTGTGCCTGCAGAGTCACAGAATCCCAGCATCAGCTTGGCTGGAAAACACCTCCAAGACTGAGTCCAACCTGTGACCCATCCCCACCCTGCCACCAGCCCAGAGCACCGAGTGCCACATCCTCAGACACCTCCAGGGATGGGGACCCCACTGCCACCCTGAACATCTGTCCCAGTGTTTTACAATCCCTTCAGCTGGATGTCAGAGGAAATTCCTCCTGATGCCCATCCTGAGCCTCCCTGGCCCATCCTGAAGCCCCCTGCCCTCCCCAGCAAGGGAGGCTGAGCTCCAGAGGGCTCTGTGATAAATTCTGAGGTGATAACTTCCAGCAGCAGGAGCCAGGCAGCAGCTCCAGGAGTTGTATCTCACCTTTATGGAGCACATCCTCCCTCATGCTGCAGCCCTGCAGTGAGGTGGCACCTGAGGAAAACCAAAACCAAGGGCAGGAACGAGGTTGATGTCGTGCTGGTGCACCCAGGGAAGCAGCTGCTCATCGTGAGCCCAGCTCTGACTGTGCACTGGCACTGAGGGAAATCGAGGGAAATGCTGTGCAGATGAAAAAGGGATGTTTACCATTTGGGGATTTGTTTCCTCAAGGGAGAATTATCTGTTTCTGTGCAGACAAAATAAAAAAAAGTCATAGGGAGAACTTCCCCTCCTTGCTGGAAACTTTCAGGATTTCCTTTATTCTTTTTACTTTTACTTTTTGCTTTGTTGCTAGTCCTTGAAGCTTTGGCAGCTCCAAACTAAAAATACTATTGAAAATTAGTACCATTGACTACAAAGCCTGCAGGATTACAATTGCAGTGTGCAGCACAGAATCAAGATAATGGACTTTTAATTCAGATGACAGGCAGTAAGTCATGTACATCTGTGAGAACGAAGCAAAAGCAGGTAGCTCTCTGATGCCAAGAAAACTTGTATTAATGAAAAGTGCTTCTATGAAAGGACCATTAACTTCTTCTGTATAAAAGTAGGGAGAATATGATGCATAATCCAAGCTTTCCCCTTGTGGGCATCCACACAGCAGTTCTGAAAAAGAGCAGAAATAGAGGAGCTAATCATCCATCTTTTTGCTATGCAGCAGATGTCAATAAACTGAAGTTTGTGTTCCATTCCACTGAAATCCCAATGTCCCAGGCAATAACCTGTCCTTCAATAAAGCCAGGGCTAATGTCCATTGAGATGGGAGCTAATGCTGAGTGGAAAATGACTTCTCTGTTTACCTACATCCAAATTGCATTTTATTCATTTTCATTTGCCAGATAAAAACAATTGATTGCCTCAGCTTATCCTTTGTAAAGAAAAGGCCTTTGTAAACAGGGGAACGTCGGTGGCACAAGAATTCTGGCGGAACAAAATCGCTTTTCCCGCAAACAATGATTTTCATTTCTCCACAGATGATGTCTCCCAATTTTTTTAAGCCCTGGATGCAAGAGGTGGATTGGGTGCTCTCCAGAGGCTGTAGGCACCATATGTCAGGGGGAAGTGTAGAGGGCAAACTCCGGGCTGGCTGATCAAGCAGTGAGGCTGTTATTTTTAACCCTGGCAGAATCTGCACTGCACAGCTGTGATCCTCAGCTGCCTGGCAGAGCCCGGGCCCAGGTATCCCTGCAGGCACCACACGTGTCCCGTGTTACATAACCAGAGGGGAAATCTCTGAAGCAGCTCAGCCCATCAGCACGAGAGTGAGTGGGGATGAAGAGCTGCAGCTCCTGGGCACCAGGCAATCACCTCCTCCCCTCCCTGCCACATCCCCGCTCCTCCTGCCCTCTCTCTGCCCACACCTGTGCCTCCCCTTGAAGCGCTGAGCTCTCCCCTCCACGCTCCCCAAACCCTTCCCTTCCCTTCCCCTGCAGAATTCCCCTTCCTTGCTCCCAAGCTCTGCTGCCATCTCCCTCCATGTGGTCCCCACAACCTTGCTCAGAGAGTGAGAAAACCAAGTTTCTCAGGATCTGCTTGTGAGACTCTGAACGTCCTGGCCCAAACAATGATAACTTCCAGTCTAAACAACCTGCAGGTGCTGTTCTTTCTTACTTTCTATCTTCTTGTGCTAAGACTTGAGCTAGCTAGCCAACCAAGTGGAATGTATTGACCAAGTGACCAATCTGATCCATCTGGATCAGAACAGTGTATAAAAGAAGAAGATGTTGTAGTAATGGTAGAGATTCTGCAAAACCCAGCCTTTGAGTCAGTGTCTTTTGTTATTATAATGACAACACCCCCACCCCCTCCCCTGCCCTGACAGTGGCACCCATGCTGGGGCTGCTCTGGGCTTTAGGGTGGTGACTCCACAGCCCCCAAAGCTCTCATGCTGATGCCTCTTTTGGCCTTTTTTTTTTTTTTTTTTTTTTGGCTGGTATTTTGGCAATGAGATTTGCCTGTTCATGTTCATTATTTCAAAAATAACTGGAACTATTGCAATTCTTGCCTTATTTGAAGAAAAAAGTGCTACAATAAAGACATTAACCAGGCAGGCAGGTTGTTCCCCCATCAGCTCCTAAAAGGCTCCACCTCAAGGTTTGCAGGACTGGTGTGAGCTTTGTCAAAACACCTGATAATGAGAGATTTGACACAAACAGAAGAACGCCTAAAGGGCACTGCTATATCCCCATGTGATCTTAAAGTGGGGAGCAGACACTGGGCAGAGCTGGGGAAAGTGGGATGGTGCCAGCACAGAAGGGACCTGGCCAGAAATGTCCCTGGTGCCAAGGGGAGACAATTTGCTGCCACTGCAGCTGGGTTTGGTCACAGCAGGAGGAGGGTGACAGCTCTGCCCATGGCACACAAAGAAAGTCTCACTGTGGCCTGTGTGTGTGATCTCAGCTAAAGATTTGGAGAGATCAGGGAGTCATGGGGTTGGAAGGGTTCTTACAGATCGTGGAATTCTACCCCTGCCATGGCTGGGACACCTCCCACTGTCCCAGGCTGCTCCCAGCCCCAGTGTCCAACCTGGCCTTGGGCACTGCCAGGGATCCAGGGGCAGCCCCAGCTGCTCTGGGAATTCCATCCCAGCCCTGCCCACCCTGCCAGGGAACAATTTTTCCCTAATATCCAATCTGAACCTCTTCTTTCCCCCTTGTCCTGTCACCAGCTGCTCTTGTGATGCCAGTCTTCTGGAAATCTGTCAATTTTCCCCCTGCTGTAGTAATTATTGTTTCTGTTATTAATCATTGCCATCATCTGCTGGCTATTTTATTTTTCAATAATTCACTCTATTAAATACAGGCTTGGCTCCCAACAAGAAATTACAAGGGCTCAAGGAATACAGGGATATAATTTTGCCAAGATCTGCAAACCAAGCACAGAAAGTCACTGTACTTGGTGTACTTGATGAGGCCAACAGATCATGTGCTCACACCCCCTCCCTTTGTCACATTAATCCTGAAGATTTCTGCAGGAATATTCGTGCTGGAAACCACCACTGAATGTGAGTAATAGTAGAAGTTTGGCCTTTGTGAAAAGATCATTAAATCACAACGCAATGAGAAGGGACAAGAGTCCTCAGGCTTATTTCAGAAGCTATTTTTAGCTGTGGATATGAAGACTTTTCCTATCAAATAATTAGTCATCACCAGTAAAGGCAAGTTAACTTTTCAGAATAAAATAGGAAGTAATTGAAACCTTTTCTGAGTTTCCAAAAAAGGTTGATTTAGAGATCATTGAAGCCTCTGCACCTGACTGTAATTATTTAGTAACAGAAAATGGGAAAGCACAAAAAGAAATAATTGAAACTATTACAATTCCTGCCCTATTTGAAGGAAAAAGTGCCACAGATAAAGACATTTACTCAGATTTCTGTGTCATCCCAGTATTGCAGAGGTGCAGGGGAATTATAAAATTTAAAAAAATAAAGATGTTTTACAGCCAGAGTAGTCTTTTGCAGAAAAATAAAAAAAAAAAAGTGAAATCCTGGCCAGCCAGAGAGATCACAGAGCAGCTCCACATTCTTGGGAAATGATGTTCTGACTACAAGCTAGCAAAATAATGCTGTCACAAAAAAAAAAAAGCCAAAAACTGTGTAAATTCGTGGTGGGGGGCTCGTCACTTGTAAAACAGTGGAGATAATTATGCTGCTGTGCCTGGCACTGGGTGCATTTCATCTGGATGGCTGCATTTCATTCCAGGCACACAGACAAACTGGCAGAGTTCAGAGGAGAAAAATGAAAAACAACAAAAAAGGTTGAAAAGGAGACCTACAAGATAAGATTAGGGAAAGTGGGTATAGCTGGAGTGGAACAAATTAATCTAAATGGCAGGAGGGAGGATTTAGGTTTTAAGTACAAACCAACCTTTATAGCTTTAAGAAAAGTTCAGCCATGGAACAAGCTGCCAAGGAAGGTTTTAGCCTTACCATCACTAGAGATACTAAAAGGCAGGAGACCATCTGTCAGGGAGAGTTTAGGGATTAAAAAAACCAGAAAAATGCACTGCCTTAATTTAAGAATTGAGCTAAATAACCCGTTCATGACTAGATTTTAATGGATTAGAAATGGCAGAGCTTCTCTTCTGAGGGGAACTTCCTGGGTCTTTCCACTCTGAAGATTGTCTTGATCATATAAACCAATACAAGGGATTCCTGCTGTTTTCAGATTGAGAAGGATATTTGCATTTAAATGCTTCCAGGAGATAGATGTCTAAATATTAATTTCATCATATTGATAGTACACTCTGCTTTTTTTATCAGGCTTTGAACACTTGTATAGAGCAAATATTGAAAAAAGAATTACAGAATCATGGAATATCCTGAGTGGGGAAGGACCCACAGGGATGATCAAAGTCCAGCTCCTGGCCCTGCACAGACATCCCAAATTCCCACCCTGTGCCTGAGAGCATTGTCCAAGCACTCCTTGAGTTCTGGCTGTGCCCACTCCCCAGGGAGGCTGTATAACAAATTGTCACCTTGGTTTTCTGTGGCACCTTTTGTTCCCACACCTCAGCTCCTCTAAGAGGCACTCAAGGCAGTCCTGTTAAAACTTCTGGAAAATCTAGGTGCCCCTGGGTTACCAATTCCCACCTCCACCAGGAGCAGGTTTGGGAATCACAGCTGCCATGTGGTGATGTACCACGGCTGTATCACATCATATCATTGCTTCTCTCTCAGAACTCCTAATGAAGCTGCTCTTTGGAAATCCCTGAATTCTGCTAGAGCCCTTTCTAAAGAACATTTCTGAAAGATGTTGTTAATTTTCGCTGGAGCTGAGGCCAGTGGGAGCAATGGTTTGAGCAAGGCAGATGTTGTGCATCTGAGCTCCTCCACCAGCCACGGGTGAACCTCGTGCACTCCTGGTGATTTGTTGGTTTTAATTTGTTGATACTAAGAGGGTCAGTTCAGATGGGATATTGGGAATTAGGAATTCCTCCCTGTGAGGGTGGGCAGGCCCTGGCACAGGGTGCCCAGAGCAGCTGGGGCTGCCCCTGGATCCCTGGCAGTGCCCAAGGCCAGGTTGGACATTGGGGCTGGGAGCAGCCTGGGACAGTGGATGTTCACTTCTTCTGGAAAAGAAGGTCAGAAAGAGCTGAGCTTGAAGAAACTTTCCAACCCATTCCATGGCTCGATTCTATGATTCTGTGATTTTACCAGGTTGCTCCAAACTCTGAGTTGTGGGAGCCTCTGCTCTGGGCACTAATCCAAAACTCATTTCTACTTTCTGTAAAACCTCCACTTCCCCACTTCCCCCACAGGCTTGGCTGTGGCTTGCTTTTCTCTCTTTAACTTGATAGACTCCACATTCTCTGCTGTTTTCCTCGTGTGGGCATTCTGTGCTTTTTGATGGCTGTTGGNAATGAGAAGGGACAAGAGTCCTCAGGCTTATTTCAGAAGCTATTTTTAGCTGTGGATATGAAGACTTTTCCTATCAAATAATTAGTCATCACCAGTAAAGGCAAGTTAACTTTTCAGAATAAAATAGGAAGTCATTGAAACCTTTTCTGAGTTTCCAAAAAAGGTTGATTTAGAGATCATTGAAGCCTCTGCACCTGACTGTAATTATTTAGTAACAGAAAATGGGAAAGCACAAAAAGAAATAATTGAAACTATTACAATTCCTGCCCTATTTGAAGGAAAAAGTGCCACAGATAAAGACATTTACTCAGATTTCTGTGTCATCCCAGTATTGCAGAGGTGCAGGGGAATTATAAAATTTAAAAAATAAAGATGTTTTACAGCCAGAGTAGTCTTTTGCAGAAAAATAAAAAAAAAAAAGTGAAATCCTGGCCAGCCAGAGAGATCACAGAGCAGCTCCACATTCTTGGGAAATGATGTTCTGACTACAAGCTAGCAAAATAATGCTGTCACAAAAAAAAAAAAAAAAGCCAAAAACTGTGTAAATTTGTGGTGGGGGGCTCGTCACTTGTAAAATAGTGGAGATAATTATGCTGCTGTGCCTGGCACTGGGTGCATTTCATCTGGATGGCTGCATTTCATTCCAGGCACACAGACAAACTGGCAGAGTTCAGAGGAGAATAATGAAAAACAACAAAAAAGGTTGAAAAGGAGACCTACAAGATAAGATTAGGGAAAGTGGGTATAGCTGGAGTGGAACAAATTAATCTAAATGGCAGGAGGGAGGATTTAGGTTTTAAGTACAAACCAACCTTTATAGCTTTAAGAAAAGTTCAGCCATGGAACAAGCTGCCAAGGAAGGTTTTAGCCTTACCATCACTAGAGATACTAAAAGGCAGGAGACCATCTGTCAGGGAGAGTTTAGGGATTAAAAAAACCAGAAAAATGCACTGCCTTAATTTAAGAATTGAGCTAAATAACCCGTTCATGACTAGATTTTAATGGATTAGAAATGGCAGAGCTTCTCTTCTGAGGGGAACTTCCTGGGTCTTTCCACTCTGAAGATTGTCTTGATCATATAAACCAATACAAGGGATTCCTGCTGTTTTCAGATTGAGAAGGATATTTGCATTTAAATGCTTCCAGGAGATAGATGTCTAAATATTAATTTCATCATATTGATAGTACACTCTGCTTTTTTTATCAGGCTTTGAACACTTGTATAGAGCAAATATTGAAAAAAGAATTACAGAATCATGGAATATCCTGAGTGGGGAAGGACCCACAGGGATGATCAAAGTCCAGCTCCTGGCCCTGCACAGACATTCCAAATTCCCACCCTGTGCCTGAGAGCATTGTCCAAGCACTCCTTGAGTTCTGGCTGTGCCCACTCCCCAGGGAGGCTGTATAACAAATTGTCACCTTGGTTTTCTGTGGCACCTTTTGTTCCCACACCTCAGCTCCTCTAAGAGGCACTCAAGGCAGTCCTGTTAAAACTTCTGGAAAATCTAGGTGCCCCTGGGTTACCAATTCCCACCTCCACCAGGAGCAGGTTTGGGAATCACAGCTGCCATGTGGTGATGTACCACGGCTGTATCACATCATATCATTGCTTCTCTCTCAGAACTCCTAATGAAGCTGCTCTTTGGAAATCCCTGAATTCTGCTAGAGCCCTTTCTAAAGAACATTTCTGAAACATGTTGTTAATTTTCGCTGGAGCTGAGGCCAGTGGGAGCAATGGTTTGAGCAAGGCAGATGTTGTGCATCTGAGCTCCTCCACCAGCCACGGGTGAACCTCGTGCACTCCTGGTGATTTGTTGGTTTTAATTTGTTGATACTAAGAGGGTCAGTTCAGATGGGATATTGGGAATTAGGAATTCCTCCCTGTGAGGGTGGGCAGGCCCTGGCACAGGGTGCCCAGAGCAGCTGGGGCTGCCCCTGGATCCCTGGCAGTGCCCAAGGCCAGGTTGGACATTGGGGCTGGGAGCAGCCTGGGACAGTGGATGTTCCCTTCTTCTGGAAAAGAAGGTCAGAAAGAGCTGAGCTTGAAGAAACTTTCCAACCCATTCCATGGCTCGATTCTATGATTCTGTGATTTTACCAGGTTGCTCCAAACTCTGAGTTGTGGGAGCCTCTGCTCTGGGCACTAATCCAAAACTCATTTCTACTTTCTGTAAAACCTCCACTTCCCCACTTCCCCCACAGGCTTGGCTGTGGCTTGCTTTTCTCTCTTTAACTTGATAGACTCCACATTCTCTGCTGTTTTCCTCGTGTGGGCATTCTGTGCTTTTTGATGGCTGTTGGTTCCTTCTATTGGTCTCCTCTGTGTTTACTTCCACAGGTTATTTTACAGTCCAGGCAACGAAGTGAACTAAGGATTTCACAGGCTCAGGCAATTGCTCTGATCACTCAGCTGTAGGTTATTCTCTTTTGGGATCAGCTGGCAGCAATTTGGAGCAGAGGCAGCATGGATGTGTCTGGGGAGGGTGTGGGTGTCAGTGGTGGGACCCATAACCCCATTTCCTGCAAAATCTACTGCTCTGAACATTCTTCCATGTTACCTATGGGAACTTTTGGGTTATCCACCCCAGATATCCCCCTAATTTAAATCTTTCTTTCCATTGCTGCATTACTCACAGTTAGGCAGAGCTCAGTGAGTGTCTGAAAGTCAAAAGACCCAGATTATCCCTGGAATATTTAACTGTCCTCCTTCACCCATCCTGGTTGAATCCAACTCCTTTTCTCGCCTCAGCCAAACCCAGATAGGTCTTTGAAAAGCATGAGTTAGTGGTAAGAAAAGAAATTAACAGCTGTCACCTTGGATGTGGGCAAAAGACAAGTGAAGAGCAAGACTCAGGAGCAAGGAAGCTCTCCTAGGAACATGAATCTGTGTGCAAACACATTTACATTAAAAGGAAGTTGTCTGACAGGGGCAGCCACAATTGTTCCAAATTTCGTGCCAGATCACTGTTTCCTCATTGTGTTTCTGTGTACATCAGGGCTGTGTCTATAAGATGCACTCTGAGCTGCACACTGAAGGAAAGCCCTGCTGCTCAAAGAGCCATAATTCATTTACTAACAGCCCCTGTTGCTGTGCTTCAATAATGCAATCATTTTCTCTGTGTCCCAACCATATGATTATTCCCGTTGTGTAAGAAATTTAAGTCCAAGGAATGTCAGATCAAATATAAAAGCCTAGTGCTTACCCATAGTTTTTATTCAATTAAGTAGCCATTACAGAGCTCATGCTGTTTCAAATGACATAATGCAGAACACAAATGCAGTCTTTTATTACAAATATATGTTTATCTAAACAAAATGACACCAAAACAATCCAAAGCCATTACAATTTTTAGATTATTATGCTGAGGCTATCATTATGTGGTGAGCAGTTGCTGTGAAAGACAAGTGGGGGAACTGGGGCCTCCACAAACCACCCTTTGAGCAGAGCAGCACTGTTATTTGAGGTTTATTTGTGAAATTCCTAAATGCAGAGGAACAGTGCTGATGAAAAAAAACAATGAAAGCACTGAGCTGCAGCTTGGAGGACACTGACCTTGCAGGTGATGAGTGGGAAAGTCATGCCTGGGACCTGACACAGACAGAGGTGACACAGCAGGGTCTGGGTGTTCCTCCCCAAAACGACTCCTAAAAACCTCTGAGCCTTCCCACCCAGTCTGAAGCAGCTCACAAGTCATGTTTGCACATGCTTTCTTCACTGCCCACAGGATTTTTTCTGCTCAGCATCCCTGAGGGCTCCCCATAACCAGCGCAGGGCCAGAGCTCTTGGCACCACCACTAAAATGATGCCCAGCAACCCAAGTGCCTTAACCTGCTGAAGGTTTTTCCTTTTCCTCTGTAATCCCACAGCTCTGCACCTCTCCAGCAGTGCTGCCCTGATGGCTACTGTGGGATCTCCATGAGATCCCTCCTTTCCCTCTGTTCCTGCCCCTGCTCTGGCTTTCTTTGTAAAGGTGACTGAGGATGCATTTGTCCCTTGATGGTGATTGAACACTCCTGTGGAAGGTGGGAGAGGAAGAAAAGGATCCCCCTGGGCAGAGCTGGGAATGACACCTGGATCTGTCCCCCCTGAAGGAGTGAAAGGCTGGCAGGCTGTCACCTCTCACCTCCCAGTTTCAGACACGTCATTGTAGCTGCTTTTTGTTGATCCAAAGCTGGGTTAACACAGTGATTAAAGGGGCTCAAAGCTGAATACAGAACAGTGCAAATGGGCACAGGGAGCCTGTTATGATTTACTCCTCAAATACTGAAAATAATATGGAAATAGAAAACATAGAAACAGTTGCTGATTATGAAGAGACTGAAAAACTGCATCAAGAAATAGAGCTTAGTTTCTATTTTTACAGACAAAAATCAATCGCAAACTTCCAAAGGTATTTTGTGTCTGGTTTATTATTTCCTTTCCATAACAGTCAATGAGGTCCAAGATCTCTGAATGTTATCATGCAAAGAGGAAGGACAGGCACAATTTCCCCACTCAAACCACTTTATTGACACATTTGCAAGACAAAAATAAACTGCTCCCTGCTTCCTACACCCCTCATGCCAGCTTCTGTCTGCAACATTTATTATTTTTTTTTTTTTACTTTCAACTCATTACGAGAAAGTCATTTTATTTTCACATTTTGCTGGCAGCTGGAATTCTCCAAATGAGGGAAGCAGGGCTGAGATGCATCTATCTCATCCCTCAGCAAAAATCCCTGCAACATACGGTGCTGTTACGACTCCAAGCTTTAGGTGGAGAGGGAAACAGGCATCTGGGCTGGGTTCATTTGTAACGCTGCACTTGCTGGATTAATATGGAAAGACAGATGAAGGCAGACACTTTAATTACTTCACCCTAACTTTTTATTACAACATCAAGTAAAATGGTGAGTTACAGAGGATAATGGGCGTGAAACATCTGGGATGAAGTCGCGCACAAGCTCACGGGTTGTTATCTGCCAATGGGGTTTTAAATATTGATAATTTCTGTACATGCATCTTTGTGTTATTTCTGATCTTCTTGATAAATCATCTCAGGATTACTTTGTTTTGAGCTATGAGGTAGCTACTAGGACTGGGACCCCGCTTTTTTCTTCTGGAATTTTCTGAACTGGGACTGTATCGCCACGGCCGCCCGTTCTGTCTCTGGCGCGTCCATGTCTATGTCAAACTCCTCTTGGACCTTCTTTTGCCCATCTGCTCAAAGGAAACAGAACAAAAACATCAACAGGTTTTTCAGACAGGGATAATCACTGAACAGCACAGGTGGAAAATTCTGCTTCTTTCTCCTTCTTTCTAAGGATCCTTGTTAAATACCGAGGTAAAAGCACTTTATCCCTTAACCATATCTGGCTCTCAATTTTCAGACCAAGGAAAAGGCATCAATAGACACAGCCATGGCAATGGGGAGCAGATTCAGGGAAAAAGCCTAGCACAATTTCATCAAACCCCTCCCAGTGACAGAGTTTGTGACAGCCCCTGGGGAGCTGGGCACTGAGGAGCAACATCCAAAGGGTGCTCAGCACTCATCCAGCATCTGGGCAAGGCCCCCCAGCCCAGGGAGCCAACGGTGAGGGACAGAGGGACTCTTCTGTGCCACCCAGCAGGGAGAACTTAAATGTCTTTTCCACCCTAAATTATTCTATGTTCACTCTAAAAAAAGAGGCAGATTAAAATACTTTAAAGTAGAGGCATTAAGACCCCGTTCTTATCACACCTCCAACATGAGAGGAAGAGATAATACTTCCTAAGGCTAATTTCCATCCTTTCCTCTCGTTTCCTGCCTCATCCCTGCCAACACGCACAGCTCTTCCCCTCTGAATCATTTATGTCCAACCTCTCCACCACTGTGCTGCTTCCCTTACTTCTCTCCAGGCTCTGCTCTTGTCTTTTCATCCTGGATCCCTGGCTCTTTGCCTTCCTTTACTCCCAGGCCTCAGCTTTCCCTTCAGCTGCATTTGGCCTCCACGTGGCCAACCCAGCTGAGTCTGCTGAATTTTCCTTCACCCACCTACAAGTTAGAAGTGCAGCCCTGGGAAAATTCCTGCCCTGGTTGCAAAGATAACCCTAAACTGTCTGGGCTGAGTTGGTGGGAGCACAATTCGCCCCACTAACCTCGTCACAGCACAGAGTCTTCCACCATAAACTGGTTTGTTAAACCCACTGCTGTAACTGCTGTGTGCCAGCCTGCAGTGCACAGCACGCCAGGAGTCTGCAGGGAGCTCTGCTTGGGGGAATTCACCCACTCTGAACCACTTTGCTTTTAGTTCTTGACATTAGTACCTCCAGGACGCTCATCCCCAAGCAGCGTTCATGCACATATTGGCAACACTTTCAATGTATTATTAAAATGAAAAGAAACTTATCCCCCATTGTCTCTGTCCTGCCCACTAGAAAACAGGGATGCCATTCCATGATTTTAGCAGGAGTCCTGCAGGATTTCTTGCCTTTACTTCTCGTTCTTACTCAGAACTCAGTTTTTGTGTCCATTTCCTATGGACCACTCTGAACTGAGGAAATATTTAAAGGGAAGGTTTTGCAATATCCCATATTGATTTTATTTTAACTACAACAACCAAATAAATGCAGCTATGCTAATGTAAGAGAAATGTTCACTTAGTATTTTGTTTTATTTGGAAAACTTTTAAGAAGAAAGATGAAAATGGAACAAGAAAGAAAAAAATCTGGATAAAAAGAAGAGCTTGAGAGCTCACCAAGTTTTATTATACAGGCTAATGAAAAGCTAAGCTATCAAAACAAAGATTTTTGTGGAAGAAAATCAATCCATTAACTTTATGTCATTAAATCCAAGAATCTGTATGGTTTGTGTAACTATTCAAGCAATACAACCACCCTAAGTACAGAAATACAATTATAGTTTATCTTCCGTGGGGAAAGGGACGTGAAGGTCACAAGTGACACAGCCAAGGAGAAATTGGAACCCATTTTGATTTGGTATTTATGGGTTAAAGGCAACCTAACAACAAAAGTGGAGTCTATCCATTGATTTTAGCCTTTCAGTGCATTAATTACTGCCCTTTGGAAATGCCAGTTGGGAAAACCAGATGGGTACAGACACAATTGGGTCTGTACCTCTTGCAGAAATCTGGCTTGTACAGCTCATTTCCTGTCAGAGCTAAGTTTTGGCACCATGTTAACTTGCAACAGTGACTCAGCAATCTCACGTTAAGACTTAAGAAAATGCAGCATCTAGTGTAATTTGTCTAAAATTTCCAGGACACTTAAATCTTTGCTTGATGTGTATCATCATCACTGCCTTAAAATCAACTGTAATACAATAACTTACAATGTCTTAAGGTTTGACTTCCTTTTATTTTTTTTGCCATCAAAACCAAAATTCCAAATGAGCTCTTCCTATATTTCTGTTTTTCTATCGCTACTGAGAAATGGTAGGATGAGAAGTTTTCAGCCATGACTTAAGACTTGTAATTAAGAAATCAGAAGTGTTCAAAAGGGCCAAGACATTTATATGAATAAAGAAGAAATTAATAATTAGCAGATGGTAGGGAAATATAATGATTATACAATGTGCATAATATACTTTATAAAAGAACATGTGCATTAGCTATATATGTAATGGGATGGAATAGACATCTGTATAATTTTTTTTCTCCCTATGCCCATATTTCACTTTTTTATACATGTATGGTCCACCCACATTTGCATACATAGAGAATATATATTAATATATAATTGCACATACATTTGCTTAAAGAGTTTAAGTCCTATGTTAAACTGAAAAGAGCTGGATTGGGTATTTCCCAAATTTTGAGAATGGATTTTCTTGGAGTTCTCCCCCACCATTTTCTGTTGATACCTGTCACAGCACAGATACTTTACCAGATGGACTGTCAGTCTGGAGAGAAAATTCAGTGGGGTGCCAGCTCGGGCTTTGTCTAAGGGAATAAAATTTTAACTTTTACCTTGAGCTGCTTTCCTAAAAGCAGCCTTGTGATTTAAAAAGTATCACACCTTGCAAACGACATGGTTTTACTGGTTAGGAGCAGGAGTTCCAACTCCTTTGTGACAGGGGAGCTGGAACCAGGGGATCTTTAAGGTCCCTTCCAACCCACACTATTCTATGATTCTACAAATTAAGAATGAACCAATTAATTACAATGAAAACCCAGCCTGGGCTCAGGACCTGCACAGACTAGAAATCACCTCACTGCACTGATAAAAAGATTAAAGCCTTTTTGTACCCTTCCTACCCCATATCCACCCATGCCACACTAACTTTTACCTGTCAGCAGTTGTTCACATATCTCAGGCGTGCAGGCTGTTGGATTTGAGTCCTCAAATCATTAAATTTCTGCAGAGAGCTGAAAGCAAGCCTGTAGAAATGCTCCTCTTTCATGCACCATCTCCCACTCCTGGTTTTCCTTTCACAAGGGATAATTAGCTTGGAAATGGTCTGAAAACCCAGGAAATTCTTGCTCTCAGCAGGCCAGAGCACAGGTAGGCACTGGCACAGGTTTTACTCCTGGACTTGATTTTTTCATTCCTGCTGGTGGGGGCCAACCATTCTGCTAACAAACCACCTTCTTCCAAGCTACTTTTATGTGGCAATAAATGTGGATCAGGATTCCCTCCCCACCCTCTCACACACAACCTTTTGTTGGTATCTTCACTTTCTAAATTACATGATGATTCCTTCCACGTGGATATCTGAGGACACCTGGACTGCACCCACCCCCATGAGAAAACCAGGGAAAACAAAACTGCTCTCAGCAGACTTAAACACACGAGCTTCTTGTGACTTAACAGGATTCAGAGATGCTTGACAAGCCCTGGCCTGCATTTTTCTGCTTTCTGAGGGGGGATCTGCTTTCATTAGCACCTTAATAAATAAATCCCCCTAACCCTTCCCATTAATCTCAGCTATTGCAAGGCTTTTCCTGAAAGATTTCTTCATACTTTGCTGGACTCTTCTGAGCACCTTGACAAACCAGGGCAGCCAGTGCACATCCCTGCTGGCTTCTGATCACTGCCAGCAGGGGAGGTGAACAATCCCATGCCAGCAGTTGTTGGCCATAACAAAAGATTGTTACCCAGTGAATGCTCCAAAATCACTTGTTTAACCACAGCAAATCTGATCAGTGGTGGGACAAACTCCTTGGGGCACAACATCCTGACAAGGGGCACCCCACACCCCAGCACCATTACACTGCAGGGCTGAACTCAGGGACAATTTATAGGACACAGGTTTTCCCTCAGCACAGGCAGCACTCATCCCAGCAGGAGAGCCTGAAGCAGCAACTAATGAGCTGCTTTCCATGTCTCCCATCATCTTGCACTGTTGCAGCTGAAAAAAAGATCTGTGTTTTCCCTTTCCAGATGAAACAGCATTAGAATGCTGTCTCCATGATCTGCTACAGTGCCTTGTGATCCATGGCAAACACTGGATGGATAATGAAGCTGAAGGAAAACAATAAAACCTTACACATAAATCTACCCATCAAACTCTGAAGAAACGTGGTGCAAGTGTAATTATTCACAAATGTGCCTCCAGCTATTTCTTTCATTTACTTTTCAGCTATGAAATAAAATGAATTGTGATAACGCTGGGAAAAGGAAACATTGCTTATTCCATACAGGCCAAAAGTTTAAAGCAGTCTTTTGTGACATTTGAACACAGCCTAAACAGACCAGTCCTTCCCAAAACTGCTCAGGGAAAGGAAAAGGTTAGTGGGGTGGAAAAGGGGACTCAGTCTTTATACTCAGAAATTCCCGTCTTCCAGCTGAAACAGAAATTGCTCATCACATTCTGGAAAACCATTCAGCCTGAAAAATCTCACGGGCTGAAGCCTCTAACTGGCACTTCATGTCTCAGGTGCCAGCCTCTGCCCCTGCTCACCTCTAACAGGAATCATGGGACCAGACTGAAGATGGAGTACACTCATAAAAATACTGCATTTTTCAGGGGCTAAACTGCAACGTTTGGGAAAAAAGATTCAATGGAGTGTGGACAGAATCACAGTGCCCTGTAACAGGCCAGAAGCTGTATTCTGCCTCAGGCAGCATCATTACCTCCCACTGCTCCAAAGATTTTTCAAGCTGTGACAATCTTTATCCCAAGCTATTACACCAGCCTGGCCAATGAGGCAGAACAGCCCCTAATTAAAGAGGACCAAAATGGGCAGGAATCACATGGATGTTGACATCCATGTGCAGCATTATCTTTATGTGATGGGGAGAGTCATTTTGTCTGCCCAGACTCCACAGAGCAACCAGCCAGCTGGGGAAAACATATGGATGCTCAAAGGTGTGGAGGCCACACTTAACTCCTCATAAGCAGCAGTTTTAAAAGCCAAGAGTTGATGTTGGCCATTCTTTTCCCTCTGTACCTACTTGAGGGTGAGGAAGTAAAAGACTCATTTTTAGGGAATTTATAGAATCATGGAATTCCCTGAGTTGGAAGGGACCTTAGACATCATCCAGTGCCAGCCCTGCCATGGCAGGGACACCTCCCACTGTCCCAGGCTGCTCCCAGCCCCAATGTCCAACCTGGCCTTGGGCACTGCCAGGGATCCAGGGGCAGCCCCAGCTGCTCTGGCAATTCCATCCCAGCCCCTGCCCACCCTGCCAGGGAACAATTCCTAATTCCCAAGATCCCATCCAGCCCTGCCCTCTGGCACTGGGAGCCATTCCCTGGCTGCTGTCCCTGCAGCCCTTGGCAATTGTCTCTCTCCATGCTTCCTGGGGCTCCTTCAGGCCCTGCAAGGCCACCCTGAGCTCAGCCCAAAGCTTCTCCTCTGCAGGTGAACAATGGCAGCTGTGCCAGCCTTTCCTCCCAGCAGAGCTGCTCCATCCCTCTGCTCATCCTGCTGCCTCCTCTGGGCTCTCTCCAGCAGCTCCACGGCCTCCCTGGGCTGGGCCAGGCCTGGGGCAGCAGAACCCCACATCTCTCCTGGCAGGAGCTGTGCAGAGCCACAAGGTCCCCCCTGAGCCTCCTTTGCTCCAGGCTCAGCCCCTTCCCAGCTCCCTCAGCCCCTCCTGGGGCTCCAGCCCCTTCCCAGCTCCGTGCCCTGCCCTGGACACACTCCAGCCCCTCCAGGGCTCTCCTGCAGGAGCCACAACTGGACACAGCCCTCCAGGGGCTCTCAGTGCCAGCACAGAGGGACAATCCCTGCCCTGCTCCTGCTGGACACACAATTCCTCAGCCAGCCCAGCTGCCAGTGGCCTTTTTGTCCACAAACATTCAGCTTCTTCATTTATAAGCACAGAATTTTTCTCTAATTAGATCAGGAACAACAATAATTTTCCTTCCTGCTCATTAGAAGAGCTGCAGGGTGAGATGCTCCTTTTGTGACAAGGACGCCATCCCTAAAGCTGTTCTTGTTTTGTCACTCCAAAAGGAGCCCAGACATTCCAGAGCCACCTTCCAGAGTCCAAAGCTCCCTGTTCTGATTGTCAGGAGAGAGGCACTCGATGGTGGGGAATTACAGCTTTACACAAAGGGGTTTTGTTTTCAGGTTTTTGAAGGTGGAAGATGCTGGGGAAATGGAAAATCCACAAAGGAACCATCTCTGAAACTGAAAAGCAACCCCTGGAGCTCAGCAGTCTCCTAAGACTTCAAAAGCTCCATGTGAAAAAAAAAAAATAAAGGTTATCATTAATGATAAGACTAAATGTAACAGCTATTTTTATCTGAACTACACCAACTGGCCCCAGAATATCACTCAAAGCAAGCCAGAAATAATTAATATCATTTGATTCAACTGTAAATTACAATTTGGTATAAAGAACATGACCTTATTAGGCAACCAGAATCTTTTATTTTTCAAATTGACCTTTACTTTCAGAATATGGTGTTGCTATCTCAAACTCAAAAAATTAGTTTTGCTGTAAAAAATAATGGTTGTTCTTCTATAATTTTAAAAATGTTATTTCAGCATGAGGCTTTTGAAATGTCTGATTAATCTTTTTTTTCCCCTAGTTGTAATAATGTTCGAGAACAGGAATATTATTTCTGACATAAGATAAATGAAGTAGCTCAAAAAATATGTACATTGGGGTAATATAATGGAACAGAAAGGAATAGCAATAAAATTCAGTTTACAAAAATTGTATTCTCAAGTAGATTGTAGCCAACTACAGATGAATTGATTTTGCTCAACAATTAATATAGAGACAAATATTGTTTTTTCTTAAATGCTAATATTATTTAAGCAATTATTCCTCATCTTCAAAGTAATTAATGGATCACTGCCAGCCTTTTAAAATGGTTTACAAACGCATAACTGATGCACAGATAGGTACATAATTCATGGGAGGCATTCTGGGAATGAAACCAGAGGCCCTAATTCACATTCCCACGTGGAGATCAAACCTTGTGCAAGTTTAACTGGGAACCTAGCAGATCAAAATGGCCAGCTCAGCTCTGTAATCTCATCTCCTATCAGCTAAAGCTGTGTCTGAGGGCTGCTAAACTGGCAAATTCAGTGGGAGCCTCTGGGAGCTGAAAGGAAATGGTGCTGACACAGAATCACAGAATTTCCTGAGTTGGAAGGGAGCCCCAAGGACCACGGGGTCCAGCTCCTGTCAGGTCCCTGTGTCCCTGCAGAACGATGCCCACCAGCAGGGATAACACACCCAGCCCTAACTCAGCCTCTCCTGCAGGTCAGGATGCCAGGATCCCCCTGACAAATTCATCCCAGAGCTGTGGGAGGTGGTTCTGCAGCTGTCCCTGATGCCCAAGGCTCCAGCCAAGTTTTAAATGGGGACTGTAACAGCATGGTTTTAATTTCCTCTGCCATTTCCAGTTCTCATTTCCCAGTTGAACGCTGTGCCTTTAACCAGCTTTGCTGGGCAAGGAGCTGCATTTCAGCAGTGCATGAAGCAAGCTGCCCTCCTGACTCGCTCCTCGACTGCTTGATTAATATATGATCAGTTATTTCCCTATTATGGTAGCATGCAGGCGCTCCCAGCCCGAGCTGGGAGCCCTAATGTGGTTACAAATGCAGAACAATAAATTCTTTCCCCTCCGCCACCCCTCAGTGCTGTGACCTTTGCAGTAGTGTCTTCAGCAATAACATTTAAAATAACAACGGGAGAACTTCCTCGGGGCTACCTCGACACCAGCACATTATCCAAGGCCCCAGCACAGCTCAGGCATCACCCACAGCTTCCCAAAATATCTGAGAGCTGGGGCATGGCTGGGATTGTTCCAGACAGACTCTGCCAAGGGACTGTGGTGGCAGAGCGTGGGAGCCCTGGGGTGGTGAGGGAAAGAGGGTTTAGCCCTTTTGATTCAAGCCATGCTGCACCACTTTGCATCAAAACCACATAAAAGGCTCCAAACCCATTTTGTTTTCTAAGAGGGATGTTGCCCCCAGCACTTCCAAACACTTTTCTGTTCCAGACTGCTTCAAAAGGAGTTGGCACTCGCTGTTAATTGTGGGATGACCGATGACACCTGAGAGCACTCGCCAGGAAAACACAAACCAGAGGGTTTTATCTTCCAGTGTAGCACTGTCTCCCTCAGCTTTTGCTTTCCAGGGATGCTCCCTGAAGAGCAGCTGGGGAAGAAGCTCAGAGAAGTGGCAGTGATCACAACATGCCACACAGGAGTGGCAGGAAAGGGGGATCAAACCTGTGCCTGCCAAAGTGACAGGAGCTGGGGAAGGTGGCACGGGTTACAGAGCAAAACCTGTCAGTCACAGAAAGGAGAGGAATCAATCAAAAGCACCCTGGTATGGAGTCAGAAGGTGGTTTTTTCCACACACAAAGAAGAGCGAGACTTTGCCCTGCTCATCTTCAAAGTGGAAAATAAAGGCATTTTCTTGCAGTCACTGGATACCAGCATATCTGTTAGTAACTAATGAGAGGCTATTTTAAGCTTACAGGGTGATTTTAATAAAAACTATTTAATGAGCACTTGGAAAGTCACAGTGAGAAAACACTCTCCTCTTGTAAAATCTATCACAGCTCTTAATTACAAATGACTTAATCCCACACTCAGAGGTAAGGTACAGGAACTGAGCTTTGCCATTCAATATCACATTCTGCAAAGGAGATATTGCAGAGAAATTCTCCCCTGGGAGGGTAGGCAGGCCCTGGCACAGGGTGCCCAGGGAAGCTGTGGCTGCCCCTGGATCCCTGGAAATGTCCAAGGCCAGGCTGGACACTGGGGCTGGGAGCAGCCTGGGACAGTGGATGTTCCCATCCTATGGAAGAGGTGGTTGGAAGGAGATGAGCTTGAAGAACCCTTCCAACCCAAACCATTCTATGATTCTATTTCAGTATCTTCTAAGCCTTGTAAACATTATCAGTAAGAAGCACTCACTTTACTGCACAGATTAAGTGCAAGAAACAAACAACTTTAATAATGGCCAAACAGTGCAGCTTTTATTTGCACAAACGTGGGCGTTGCCCCATGCTGTGATAGGATAAATTAATTTATCAATCACACCACAAAAAAAGCCACTGCTTTAATACATGTACCATGTTTTTTTAACATCTTGCACAACCTGCCAGTTTGGGGATGCTTGTGGAGGGAGCATAATAATTGAGTAGAAGTGTTTTCTTAAACATCATCCCTGGATGTGTTTAACAAAGCCCGGATGTGGCACTGGGTGCCAGGGTTTAGGTGAGGTGTTGGGCTGGGTTGGACTCGATGATCTTTAAGGTCTCTTCCAACCCAGTGATTCTGTGTGTGAAGTGGAGCTTGTGAGGTTAAAAATGCCCAAGGAAGTACCCAGAGTCCTTTAGTGACAGAACAGAATTGTCAGAGGGTAAAAACAGGCTGGGATGAGCAAACCTGCTCTAAGACATTCCTTTAGGAGAGCATTTGGCAAAAGGTTTGTCACCCCTCCATAAAACCAAACTCATCCCTTCAGGAGAGCCCCTGAGATGTGGTGGATATAAAATCCAGGCTTCTGGAGCAGCTCCAAGGTAGTTCAGCCTGAGCAAAGACGAGGAACCCCTGATGGACATCGATTTACCATGAAGCATGGCCTGCCTGTGGGTCTCACATGCTCCTGCATCACTTGGCTTTGTCACTTCTGCTCCAGCACCCACAAGTTCAGCCAGAGTGCTGGACAGATTCAGTCTGACCAGAAATTTTACTGAATGTCCCACAGAATGAAATTTTCTCACAAAAGGCACAGAATTTTAACATCTCTGACTGCTGAAAGCAGTCACCCAGCTGTAGTTTTCCACCACAAAGCAAAGAAACCCTGTTGCAGGAGGGTTGGTTCTAGGAAATTTCCACTGTTTTCTTTTGCTTGGGCTGTTACCCGAACAGAATCATTAATTTGAGTTTACGTGTCTCCACTGAACGCAAAGAGCCACATTCTCTGTTTATTTCCCCTGCAGGCTGGCTTGCTTAACTTTCTTAGGAAGAGAGGAGGAGCTGCTCAGGAGAATGTAGGATAACACTGGAACAGCAGCACAGGGGAGATAAATTAAGATCCAGTGGCAATGTGGCTCTGAAAGAGGATGAGAAGGAATTAAATGCTGGAGGGAACTGTGAGTGTGTGCCAGGCTGTCTTGCCCAAGAGCCACTTGGAAAGCCATGTTACATGTCCTGCAGAAGCTCATTAAGCCAAATATTTCAAAACCAGATTCTAGGTAAAAAGCTCTGGCCAATTCCTAGTGGGGGAAAAAAATCCTAATCTAACTTAGAATCATAGAATCATTTAAGTTGGAAAAAATCTTTAAGATCATCAAGTCCAGCTGTAAAGGAAGCCAAACTTGCAGGTGTTTAGAAATGGAGAAAAGCAAGGATTCCAAGGGTGCAATTCCAACATTTTTTGGACAGCATGAACGTCACCCTTGAATTCCCTTCCTGTACTGGTTAATTCTCTATTAGTTGTAAAGGCAGCTCAGAGGGACTGGTTCAGATGTAGGTATTGTTCTTTAAATGAGGTACACTGCCTGAGCCTGAGTGGGGCCTGAACTACACACTGTAGAGTTTCAGATGAACACACTTATCTGCTATTTCATGAGAAATTCTTTCCCAGCAAATGAATTATTTAGCCCTTATGAAAGGTACTACACTGAAACTGCAGCAGCTAAGAAATCTTGTTTGCTCCAGCATCCTGGTTTTGTCCAGAAAGGAAGAAAATAAAATAAAGGTAGGCACACTTTCTCACACAACTCCATCCGTGTGCTCTGATCCCATGGGATGGAGAAAAAGAGAACAGCTCACCTTCAACAGAGGGTCAGAATGAATATTTGTTCCCTCTGCCAGTTGTGGAGCTGATCTGGATCCTCTCATGCTCCCTCAGGAGCTGACTGAACAGTGTGCATACACTTTTCTTTTTATAGAAATATAGTTGAGCAGACAAAAAAAAACTGTATCAGCACCTCTCGCTCTCCTTTCAATTTAATTCAGAGAGAGTGAATTTTGTGTACACTCTGTGCCTTTATGTGTACATCAATAAGACTCCTTCTATACCTCTAATAAGGGATTACAGCTAACCCCACGACAAGCAATATCAAATGCTTCATGTGAACAAGCAGCCAAATGACAGTTTCTGTGAGAACTGTAATTGAATTCACCAGCTACAGCAAACACCAAACCTCTGCTCTGCTGCTTAGCTAAGAACGAGCCAGGTGATGGCTGCTGGAATCCTGAAGGGTGGAGGTGCTCCAAGGAACCTTGCTGCACCCAGCCTGTGGCAAAGGCAGCCAAAACAGCACTGAGAATGCAGGAGGGGTAAAACGTGGCTGTCAGATGGGCTGGCTGGCCATCTGTAGGACACAAGAACACTTTAAAAGGTACTGCCATGATTCTCATGGCTGATCCAAGCCGAGGAGCACTGACATGAGACTGGGACCTGCATGCAGAGCTCAGAAAAACACAGTGACCACCTCCTAGTGCAGCTCCCCAGCATGGTGCACTCAATAGAGAACTCGGATTTCCCAGCACGTTGCACTCACATGTTCCTTACGTGCCAAAGCACACAAGTTACTGCTCCATCATTCCTTCATGGAAGAAATACAGCCCCATCACACATCCTTGCCATGCTTTTCTCTTTCCCCTCCCCTGCTGTGGAAACTGATGCTGAGGTGGACACGACTCTGCTCTGACACAGAACTGGAGCACAGCTCTGCTCTTCCACTAATTTCCTGTCCCAGAGTAATAAAAAAGACCCTATTGTCACACAGGACAATTTACTGTTTAGCATAAGGGAGTAAAAAATGGCAGTGAGCAGATCCTATAAAAGAGGGGGGAATGAATCCAGAAGGACAAGGTGTCCTTCTGAGCAGCCTTTTCATTACCTGAAGGCAGTTACTGTACTGGGAGGCTAAAGCCTGGAATTCTAACAAGTCAATACCAAAGCTCTGTGGGATTTCTTGTCCCTGCCTTTAGCCTCTGTATTTATTGAGTGAGGACTGATGGCTGTAGGGTAATGTAATTTTCCAAGCCTTTCCAAAGCAGCAAAGATAATGAGCAAGGCCGGGCTCCAAAGCCACTAGACAGTACTTCAAATCCTGCTTCTGCATTTTCTTTCCCTTTCCCCCCACCTCATAAAAAACCAGAATTCCAAACCTTCTAGGTCCTAGGCACTGACTCAGCAACATCCTCTTTTGAGCTCGATGCTATTTCAGAAAAGGGTGGAGGGGTTGTTCTCCCCTAAGAGTGCAGATCTGTGTTCTGACAAGCATCTGACTAAAGTGTAGATCGTTAAGGATGCCTTGCAGTGGGCTTATTCTCAGGTGTGTAGCAAGGAGGAGTATCCACCTTTTTATAGCCTGTGTATTGATTAATCACACCCACAGCCCTTTTTTTTCTAATGTGGGTAAAAGCAAGCATGTTTTTCCAATAAAGCCCCTGCAGAAGGAGGAAGCAGGTCCATATTCTGAGCTCTTTATCTACATCAGGAGGTTATGGAGCAGGGAAGTGAAAATGGTCTCATTATCCTGACAGATGGTGCACTTAACAAACCCACTCAGAACACTGAGGACACAGAGGAAGGTTGTACGTGCTGGAAGTGTGGTGCATTTCTGAGCTGCCAGCCAAGTGGAGTGTGAGGTACCACACTGGCCCTCCAGCCTTGCTGCTTTCCAGTCCTCAGAGCTGCAACAAATCCCTTTTGTCATCCCCTGCCTCCTTCTCCAGAAGGGACTGTCCCCCCATTTTAATCCTCCCATCCTGCAACATCTCAAAGGAACCTCTGAAAGATTCCTCTGTAACTTTGAATTTTTTTTCAGTGCAAAAACATGTTAAGGCGAGACAAAACAAAAAGCAAGCTTTATTAATATGAGCTGTCTAGAAGAAAAGGAGGGTTCCTATTCATCTTATCTTGGTTTTCACCTCACTGAGTTTTCACCTGGTGCCTTTTAACAACGGCTATTTAAAATCAATTTTATCAGGAGGGGTGGTCATTGATTTAGCTAAGTGCTGCAATTGCAATTAGAAAGTTATTAAACCCTGTGCCAGATAGACTAATTGACATGAAAATCTAACTGAGGCCAGGGGATAAAGGTTTCCCTCCTGCTTCAGCTGTAAGTTTATTGCACACATAAAGCTATCTTTAAAGAACATTCAGGTTGCAAAGTTGAACAAAAGAAAGTTAATAAATGACAAAATGAACTGATACCATTAGGCAAAATTAACTGAATCATTGAGTGGGCAACTTTAATTTTTGACATTGAAACTTTCATGGTCTTAGCAGCACAGTGTTTCCTAGATTTAAACCAAAAAAAAAATGTATTTTGATGCAACATATGGACACTCACATGGCTCCCCAGCACAGCTGCTTGGAAGTGTTAAATCAACACCAGTTTTAATGGAGTAACTGGCAGTGGTGGGAGGCTGCTGTCCTGTCCCTGAATCAGCAGGAGAGGGAATGCCCTTGACTGTTTTTTGGGTGGGATTCATAAAGCTGACAGGAAAGGAGCAATGAGAGAGCTGTGATGCCCTCAGATGTGGTGGCTGCTCCTGCTCCACCCCGTCTGTCCCAGCTCTGCCCCAGCCCTGACAGTCACCACGGCTCCCAGCAGACCTCAGCAATGCTGCGTCTTTATTTGGCTCCTCCTGCTCCCCAAAACTGCTCCAGGACATTCCCTAACCTCAGAATTCCAGCCCAGCCCCTTCCCACACCAGCTGACTCCTGCTCTCCCCTGCAGCTCTCACATCCCAGTCCATATTCCTCCCTCCCAGTCCTGGTTCCCATCCTAAAAGTATCAAATCCTGCCTAATCCTCTGTGGCTCCAGCTTCCTGAGGAGCCTTCCTGAACTCCTGGGGCATTCCATCCTTTGGCCTCCCTGCTCCAGCTTCTGGGACCCCCTGCTTCCAAGCAAGGAGGCACATTTTTTTCCTAAGCAATTGTGATGTTTTGGGAGCACAGAAAGGGCACGACCCTGTCTCCCTCTGGCTTCAGCTCCTGGCCAAAGCATCGCTGAATGTAGCAGCAATTAAGGAAAACTATGATTTCCTTAAGCTTTTCAAAGACAGTGTTGGTTTAATTGCTTTAGTGTTTACTATTTGGCTCAGTGATGTTGAGTTTTCTTGGAAAAAAAAATAATTAACTGCTTCACTGAGCTCACATAAATGTAAGGCTTGTATAACAGATAGAAAAGTCACATCCCAGATGACAAATCTTACATTTCTGTTCAAAATTACAAAAGCTCAAAGCAGTCAGACAAAAGGCCACCAGAAATTGTTTTAATTTCTTGATGTGCTAACATTTTGCTCAAGCCTCATTTTTGGAAACTACTGGAATGACTTTGCTGAACCCTTCCAAAATAATTCTGCTTGAGGCAAGCAATCAAAATGACAAATTTCAGCCTGAGCAATTGGATTTTGGCAAGGTTGTGTACAACTGAAAAGGGAGCTTTTAACCAGCAGAATTCAGCAGCTGTTAATCGGCCTTGCCACCAGTCCAGATTGCAATAAACAAAATAAGTGCATGTAATAACAGTGAAGGAATGTAAACTAAACAAAATAAAAGTTATGGATAGCTGGAAAATCTTTAAAAGGGATCGAAATCAGAGGGTGAATGTTACTCTGTTGGTGTTTTCAGAGTTGCCAATGATTTCTTGAAGATTTAAGCACGGGTAAAATGTTGAAAACAGCTGAGTGACTTAAAATGATTACATGGAAGACAAAAATTAATCTGAGTAGTGTTTGCACATTCTGTGTTGAGGTTTTCTCTCACACTTACACCTGCTACTCATTTAAAAATTCTCTAGAAAACATTTTCCCTTGTGTGAATTGAAACCCTGACAGGAACTTTTTAAGGTCTGTCTGGATTTACAGACATGTCACATTGTCAATAGAGCTGATCAGAAAGAGCATCTGAGCTGACACACACGGCTGGCCAAGCTCAGATCATCGCTCCAGCCCCTGTTTCTGATCTAGAGAGATCCATTCTTCCTCCCCCTGTTCCTGAGGATTACAAGGACATGAGCTTGCAAGCATCTGGAAGAAGGACTAAACCTTTCATGCATCTGCTCTGTTTCAGAAAACACAAGCTGGGCTGGTGCAAGGAAGGACTTAAGTTGGGACTCACATCCCTCACTGCCTCGGAAGTGCTGGCATGGGCAGAATGCACAGGATCCAGCACACTCAGTCCCTGTTCCTCTAAAACCCAACTGATTGTTTTTACTGCTCAAATTTCAGATCTGAATGTTAACAGAACCAATTAAATTTTTTTCTCCTCTTTTGCTCAGGAAACCCAATTTCCTTTCCCCTTTCCTTTCCTTTCCTTTCCTTTCCTTTCCTTTCCTTTCCTTTCCTTTCCTTTCCTTTCCTTTCCTTTCCTTTCCTTTCTCTTCTAATTCTGCTACTTTAAAAACTGCTTTGTCTCTCACACGTGTTTCTCTCCTTCCAGGTGACTCCTCACCTGGCCCTTGCTTAAACCTAGTCTGGGAAATTGTTTCTGGGACTGGAGAGGAATGAAAAACTTCAGGTGAGGGTCACTATGACCCCAAATCAGAGCATTAGTCAGGAATCTTCTTTTTGGCAAATGATTTTTCTTTACTAATGATCCAGACTGCAAATTTACCTGGGAAAATAGGAGGGGAAAATAGACAGTCAGAGGGAGAAACAGCACTTGACCTGGCTGTGATGAGAAAACACAAAATTCTCTGGGGGAGGAGAAGAAATGAGAGGTGAGACAGAAGAAATGAGGGAGACAGGAAGAGAGGCAGATAGAGAAGACCCTACTTGTGGAAAAGAGGAAAGGCAAAGCTCAGGTTTTGTGGAGAAAGTAAGGAAAAACTGACTTGGCCCATCACAGCAGCCTGGCCTGCCTGGCAGGAAGGACCAGGAGTTTGGATTTATCCTGGAGCATCCCACTGCACCACAGGCTCCATCCACTCCCATGGCACATTCACTTGTTGCCTGTAACAAGGGGTCTCAGTGGCAGGAAAACATCTGCTTACACCAGCCAGTGACTGGTTAAAAGCTTCAATATTGTGAGTGAATGTCTCTTGGGCCTTGCAAAAGCCAGCAGAAACCACTGCCAGGAGAGCTCTGGCAATGTGCACCAAGGATCTGAGTGTCACCTCAATCTGTGCAGCCTTTCCTGACTAACAAAAAGCAAAACTTTCTTCTTTTTTTTTTTTTACCAAATCGATCAGATTTTCTCCTGAAACAACTCACTGGTGGGGGCGGAACACCCTGGGGGTTTTTAAAACTGCCTGGACTGAAAGTCCACATTGCTTTTTGTTTTTTTGTTTTGTTTTCTGGCACGCTTGGCCAAGCTTATCAAGTGTTTTGTCACATTCAGACAGCATCACTTACAACAACAAAAGGTATCTCTGACACCAGCAAATGAGGCTGGCAGCTCTGGGCTGCATCACTCCATATCTCAGCAATTACACTGAAATAAAAAAAAATAAACTCAGCCTTCTGCTGCCAGGCCAGAACACCCAGAAATCCACAGCAGAATAGAAGCAGCTGCTCTCTAACTCAGCTCAGCTTAATTGTTGGTTTCTACTCTGCAAGTTCAGTCAAGAAATTCAGCCCCAAATGTGCACCACAGTACTACAGAATCCTGCAGAAAACTGCTTACAGCCACAGAAAATTACTGTGATGTCCAAAGAGTTCTGGGAGACTCAAAACAAGGGTCAAATTTATGGTAGTTATAAAACCTTTTCATGCCAAGTTTCAAGTAAATTTGGATATATTTATAGTTTAGAGAGGAAAACAGTAACTTCTTAGTGGACTCACATTGTACTCACTCAAAAATAATAGCAGTTGTGGATGTGCTTATATTTATTTTCATTTAAACTTGAAACTTAGAACCAAACTGAGTTGGAATTAAAAGCTCACGTAAACAGTTACATGAGGAGAAACTACAAAGCACTGGTATCCCTTGATGCAGCTTTCTTCACTGGCTTTTTTTGTGTCCATCATCTTCTACTGCAGGAAGAAAAAGAACTAATAAAAGGAAAGAAATAAGTATTCTAATTCCAACTCAGTCTGGACTTCAGCCAGTCCACCATGTAATAGCAAAAATGCTAATGTTAGCTGCAGTAATCTTCTTAAGATGATGAATAGAGACCAAAAATCCACACAACTCTGCTGCATCTGAGAGCAGGCAGCTTCTAGACTGTGTTGTTCCCAAGGTTTGCCCGTGGCATGGGGAGGAATGGGGGGGAATTGCCATAAATTACATTTTCTTTTTGATGTTCTTCCATAATGGAATGGTTCTGAGCTGAGGAACCTCCAGAGCATTCCATCTCATGACTTATGCCTTTGGCTTTTTATTTCTGTGGTCCCTCCTGTGCAAACCATACATACTTACCCAGGAATTGTGACACTTTTCTCTGGCACAGCTCTGGAAAAGCTTCAGAGAGGCCCAACAGTGAAAGCAGACAACATCACCAACCCTCCCACACCTGGTCCTGCTGGGCAAGTGGCATAGGAATTTGCACCATTGTTTATGGATCATTCATCTCCAAACTTCTTCCCACTGGGGTCTAGAAAAGCTATTTCTTGTTCTGTAATTTGACAGAGGAAGGAATTTAAGCCAAAGAAGTTTGTCTGAGATGAGACCAAGTGGTGCTAATGGAGAGAATGATTGATTGGCAAAGCCAATGTCTTGCCCTCTGCTGACAGCATCCATCACCCTTTGACAGAAAAGGTCCAAACCTCCACATCTTCCATTTGTCTTCTTACCTTCTTGGCTAAAATAAGCCAGGCATGCTTTTTCTTTTCCCCTAGTTTCTCCACATCTTTGCCTGCCAGAGGCAGAGCTGACACGAGATACAGAGTTTTGTTGTGAACAGATTCACTGGAAAGGTCACCAAGAAATTTCTGCCAGTGACAAACACAGCCGCCTGCTTGATGAATACAACCACTAGGTGAGATTAAAATACACATTTTCTGCTAGGAATTATTCTGCTGGCTGCTAGACCCAGAGGTGGCTGCTTCAGGACACCAAACAGCCTCGGATCCAGCTCAGCTCTGTCTCAATGTCCTTCCCTTGATGTGTTCTGTCCCTTGAGAGGGGAAAGGAGCTTGTCTGACCCTCACCTGTGCTGTTTGAACCTGGATAAGCCAGGATGGGGTTCATGTGCTCCCATCATTCCTCAGGATGGGACCCAAATGCAGCTGGAGGTCTGGAATACACACAGGTGTATCCACAGCTTCCCTCAAAGGTACCACACCTGATAACTTACATTCAGCTCTGAAATCAAAGGCCTGAAGAATAAACAATTCTTCAGGCTTAATTCATCTCACTTTTCCCACTCTTCTGTTTGGTTCTATCACACAGGAAAGGATGTAGCTCAGAATTTTCTCCACAGCTAAATCCTGTAGCCCAGAATTTTCTCCACAGCTAATTCCTGCAGCCCAGAATTTTCCCCACGGCCAATCCCTGTTTCCTGTCAGACACCTGGGTCAGAAATTCCCTGCAGTGTCTGTGGGCACTATAAACTAAATTTTAGGTGTCTATCAATACGAGATCTTTAACTTAGATTAGGAGCTGCAGTGATAGTTACTGCTGGATTAGCACAGGCACATAATGAATTCCAAAATCCTGCAGTAACGTGTTGTGCTCCTGGCTATTAGCCTGGGTTTTAATTAGTTTGTGCTAATGAATATATTTGTACATGTCCATCTTTTATTGGCAGCTTTTAGAGGAGCAGTAAATTGGTCACTGCAGAGTGCCAGTGTTTCACTAAAACCTAAGGAATAATTAATGCTTTCTCCACCTAGAGTCAACCAGCAGTCTCAGGGGGTTTTAGGTATAAATTAGAATGAAAGATGAGATACTCAAAATACAGTTAGAGAACTCATTCATCAACGATGATTAAATAATGTCACTGTGAGACCCTGGAGAAGTGCTGAGAGCTGATTTCCAGCTCTGGAATGCCCACACCATGTCCCAGGAGCTGCCAGAGCACCCTGCCCTATTTTTTTTCCACTGTGACTTTCAAAATGCCTTTTCCATATCCGGTACTATCCGACTTTCTTCTCTTCTTGGAAATTCCTCCTTGGAAAATATGTATTTTTCTCAGTCTTTCCTATTCATAACCCACTGTGGGCTGGGGGAAAAAAGAACCAATACTAAGAGTGCTTGGCTAAAGCAAATGCTTCCATCAAATCCAGTGTCCTGGCTAACAAAATCCTCAAGCCAGAAAATATTTGGATGTTTTTACATCCCTATTTCCACAGATAAAATGGCTGTGAGACCTGGCACAAGATGGTCAGGATAAGCCAAATCTGGATAAGGATGGAGTGCTTTGAGATGGATTTAAGGAAAAGTTAAATCCCCAGGTACAAATCAGACATTCTGAAATACCCTGCTGAGCATCCACTTAACTCCAGAGATAGACAAAAAGCTCTTACATTTATGATTTATTTTATTACATTATTTCTATTATTTTGTAATGCTAGTATTACCCACAAATTACTCAGCCTTGAGAGAGCTAAGCAAATTAGAAGCCTAAATCAAATTAAGATCTATGAACACCAGACTCACCAGAGGAGGTCGTTCTGATAAACACAAAAAATGTCACCAAAAAATACATTTTTCTCTCTTGAGAACAAACAGAGCTTTAGGTCTCTCACATGGATGTGCACCCAAAGAGCCAGACATGAAGAATTTCACCCCAAACTTATAGAGAGAGGCATAGGAACCCAAGACACATGTGAGGCTGACTTTGAGACAACCCTCTCTTCCCTTGGACAAGCAACCTAAGCATTTTATGTAAGGTCCTGAAATACTCTGAGCACAGGGACTGAAGGGGAAGTGTTGGGCTGGTTCCTGATGCAGCATCCACTTCCTTCCTGCTTTTTGTTCTGGCCACCAGTTGAGCCAAGGACCACATTTTCATCATGTCTGTAACACTCCTGCTGTTCTAAATTCTGGTGCCTGCTTACACAAGGGAGCCTGATAACACCAAATTACAAGCTAATTTTGGAGCATCGAGCTAAGTGCCTGAAGACAGCTGTGTGCTACAAATTAAAATCTTAAAAACTTTCAGAAAAAAAAATATGATTAATCATTTACCGATTGCTAATGGAGGAGCTCTTTAAGCAGGAAAGTATTTCCATTGCATTTACAAACCCAAGTCAGAAGAAAACAGAAGCCTGTGGTGTGAAGTAAAGCAGGTCTGTGCACAGTCATGTGTGTACAGTCAAAAAGAAAAGTGATGTTTCCACAACAGTAAATCCTGGTAACCACTGTTGGGCATTGATTGTGTTCCTCTTTCATTTTTCACTTCCACTAAATTAAAAAAAACATGCTGCTCAGCTATCTGCACCTCTTGTAGCCTTTTAATCATCTGTTGTTAGTGTCGGGGAACGTGGAGAATCTCCAAGTTGTGCCCTGCTCCATGGATTCCCAAAGTAAACATTCCAGCTCCCACATCCCATTGACTCCAATCCTGACCCACCCCAAACCACCCTCAGTGATGCAGGGGCCGATTCACTTCAGAGGTAACTTCAGTTCTTTTTTCAAGATTATTGAGGAGCTGGCCTGAGCTGTGTCCTCCCTTTGGGTCAGCACCAAAGCAGAACAAAAGGCTCCTGCTCCCAAGAAAACCCATTTTCCAGGCAGTGCACATTTGTGGAAGGCAGCCAGTTACGTGCCAGTCACGGAAAGAAGGCTCCTTCTCCCTGGTGCACAGTCAGGCAGCTCTCTGATAATTACAGACTGATTTCCAGAAGAAATATGGCACTTGTCAAAGGCATCATTTCAATTCTGTCTTTCCTCGTTAACACTTGATGGGAACTCCAGCATATTTATGACTCATCCAAAAGGCAAAGCCCACCAGCATCACCACAGCTTTATTTTCTTTTGCTTAATTTAATTTTTTCTTCATTTCTAATCACTGACTTTTTTTTCCCACTAATGACCTTGGCTGATTTTCCAGACAGTTTCTCAGAAAGGAGCTGGGCTACCACCACCTTTCAGGTGTTCAAATGCCCCCTTGAATGAGGCACCTCATGATGATTTCCTTGGGCTTCTCCTGATCTCAATATTGCAGGAATGCTGCACTTCTACTGACTTCTACCTCCTGCAAAGGAGCAGACTGTGAGGGACCATACAGAAATATATATAACTCCTATACATGTGCTCATCTCTCACATTTTTAGAAATGCAGCCGGATTTTCGGATGCACTGGGTTTGAGAACATCGCATCCACACAGGCACACAAGGTTCCCAAGCTGTGTGCAGGCACTGTGTGCAAAACAAAGATCCCATAAATTAATTAAGTTGTTCTCCTGGCAAGCTGGAAAGAAAGAGGTGGACCAGGGCAAGAATTGTTATTGTTATCTCTATTTTTAAATACTTGGAAGACTCTCAGTTACTATGGTGGTGAGGACCATATAAGTACCTAGACAGATTCATTGGTAGCACGAGTATTGTGTGAAGATTCTCCACATCAAAGGTATCAGTTAATAGAAGCTTTATATTTTGAAATAATTTCCCATTGTTTAAGTCCTTAAAAAGCAGGTTTAAAAAGCTGAAATTTTTGTTCTATGCTTGTGCTGTTCTGCTCCATATTCTTTTCCTTGTGGGACTTCTGCATTAAAAAAAGAAAAAAAAAAAGAAACCCAAAACATGCAAGAAAAAGCTGCATAATTAACATTATGTAGCAACATACTGACAGATATCCTTCATGTGGACAGTGCTGTATTCTTTGTGTGGGAAGATGGACTTATTTGGGAGTCATGAGAGTGGTTATAAATGATACACAAAACGAAAACTTGCAGGGAATTCCAGAGCCAGGGCACAAGCCAGACTACAAGAGCACTGCTGTTAATTGATGAAACTTTTAATACAATCTTTATTTTTTTTAAAGATGCTTCTGCCTAAACTTTTAAAAAATGAAAAGCTCCTCGATACCAGATGAGGTGCAGCTGTAATGCACAGTGTCAAAGCCAACCTGACAGATAACAGAAAAATAAGAACGATATCTACTCTTTCAGAAGTCTTACTTCAGTTTAGATCAAACATTGATTAAACTCCCCCAGAGGCTCCTCTCCATGAAACCAGATGGTCACTGCACATGGCCAGGCACATGTGGGTGTAGGTGAAGTTTCAGTGCAGAAGGTGCCCACATTATCTCAAACACACATAAAAATCATCACTTCAGAAGTTTTGTTGCTAAATAAACACCAAAAATTGCTGATCAGAGAGTTTTTGTGAACAATCCTTCTCTGCCTTCATCACCCCAAATAAATAAGCACACAGCATCCCTCTGGAGAGGACTCATGCTCATCATCCCTGTCCTCCACAAATGGAAATTCACCTAGGAGAGGAAATAAAGTTCATGTCTAATTCCCTTCTCTTCCTCTCAGCATCCTCTCCAGGGAAGATCTGTGAACAATCCCAGAGCCTTTTATTAAAAGCTCAATCTGCCTTTAGCTGAGCCCTGCTGGCTGCTGTAGGCTGCTGTATATCAAGGAATGGGCACATTGATAAACACACCAGGATGAGCAGAGGAGAAGACCTGAGACACCTTTGGTTTGGTTCTGGGCAAACTTTATGTGCAGCTGTCCCAGGGAAACGCCTGAACTGAATCCCAGCAGCTTCCTGCAGTGTTTTTGCCATGCCTTGAGATGGGATTCATCTGGAACTGTTCACTTGGGACTTTTTCTCCTCTCGTCTGATCCACCCTCAGCTACAGATCACAGTGTTGAGTTCTCACAGGATTTTTACACCTCTCTCAGAGCCTCAGTGATCTGTACATGACCGAACACAACTAATGTAACCATGCTGAGGGTTCAGACACTTTTGGATTTAGGCTCTGTGAAGGTGTTATGGTATTTGGTGGTTGCAGACACGTCTGGGAATGTTGCTGAGGCACAGACTTTTTATTTTAAGAGATGTGGGATGAGGTACAACAAATCATTCTCATTACACTTCCCAAATCCCCACTAGTACTGGCTAGACTGGATGAAATAGGGCAGAATTTGGCTTTGGATATAGGCTGAGAGTAGAATAAGAGACTGCATTACTGGGAGATCATATCCCTTGAAGCACCACTTAAAAGAGATGAGAGAATTTTAGAACACCACAGTGAAAAAGAGACAACAAGGAAAGCCAATTTCCCTGCCAGCTCTCAATCTATCACCCAGGAAAACTCAGTATTAATTACCTTCATCCAATCCTCCCCATCCTAACTTCTGATTAGTGCTGTGGGGGTGAAATATCAGAGAGCAGCAGTTTGGAAGGGTTGGGTGGGTTTTTTTACATTGATTCAGCAGTTGCTTGCAATACCAAAGATTCATCTCTTGCCACACGAGCAGTGTTTTGTGGGAAAGAAAATACATGAGCATTGCAATGCAGCAGTTCAGGCTCTGTCCTTTCCTTGGACTAAAAAATGTGACCTCTAGACCCGGGAAGACAGAGCAAACCATGTTCCATGAGGGCCTCTGAATATTTATACAAATTACCCTCACGCGTTCCCCTCCCTCCTCAGGGTCGTTTTTTCCACCAGTAAGTTTATTTGTAGGGCTGTTCCCAAAACCAGCACATTTTTTACGCAGTCATTGGAGAGTATTAGTGGAAAATTAATTTTGAGTTCTTAAAGACATATTTATATTAGCCCATACTACAATAATGATCCTGGCCTCTAGCCAGGAATTGAAGCTCTATTAAGCTAACCACTCTACATAAATAACTACGAAGATTAGTATTCACTCTGTCAGATCTGGCAAATTTTTTTTTATTCCTGAGTGCAGTGAGCAGAATTTCCCAAATTTCTTGAGTAGAGGGAGTGGGTGAGTGGACTGTTGATAACACTGCAAGATGCCTAGCCCTACACCAGGAAAGCTTACTAGAGAGAGATCTCTATTCTCCCTCACAGAATTGCTTTGCAATTATTTACTCTTATCCCTGATGTTTTTTAGAAGCATTCAGACTGAAGTGACTCCGTTTTAGATGTAAAATATAAGAATTTACTTTATTAAATCTACTGTATCTTCATCTTTTATGTAGAGGCATCCCATGGACAGGAAGAAACACAGAATATTTATTCATGTATAATTTTCTGAATGCCCCAAAGCAAGGCTCATATACTGACAAGTGTTTGGGAATGAGAAGAAACTGAAAATACAACTGACCATCTTGCTGTGATTGGATTAATCCACCATGACATCTCAGTTCATGCAAAACCTACTCATTTTCATTTCACTCAGAGCCAGGAAAGCATAGAATTCATCCCATGAAAACACTTACTTTGTTATCATAAATATTCATGTTACTGAATGATAAATCTCATCTTCCAAGAAAAAATATTAATACCAATTAATAATCACATGCTTTATGTATTTTGAGAAGAAAGGGCGAGATCTATTAATAGGAAAAAGAGCGATTCTAAATTTGAAGACAGAAATAATTGCTTCTGATGCAATTGTTTCCCTGGCAGTTGTGCTGGGCTATTAAAGAGTAGATTGCATGAGAGCAGCTTGCAAATTACACCACAAGAAAAAAAAAACAACACAGGGCAATGTGAAATAGAACAAGAAGTGACAAGTGTTAACCTACAAAGGAACTTTGTGACATTGCCAAGGTCACAGAGAAGAGTCACTTATTCACTAAGATAGTCAGGGGGGAACATTCTGTTTTCATATTCGCATCTGCAAGTATGATTGTCCCAACTAATCAAAGCAGGTGAGCATAAAGGAAATTACAGCTTCTTATCCTACACTGAGCTGTGTGGGAATAGTTTTCTACCACAGAGAACAGCGTTATGGAACAGGTTTACAAGTTACATTTGCAGTTGCACAATAAGCATCTCTTGGAATTCAGGTAGACTGAGGTCCTTCCAGGTCCCAGTGAGGTTATGGGGTCAGTACTGGGCCCAGACTGTTTAACTTGTTCACCAATGACTTGGATGAAGGGGCAGAAGGCTCCTCAGCAATTCTGATGCTGGCACAGAGCTTGGAGGAGCGGCTGGTCCCCCTGAGGACTGTGCAGGCTTTCAGAGGGACCTTGACAGGCTGGAGAGATGGGCAGAGAAACTGTCTGAAATTCAACCAGGGCAAATACAGAGTCCTGCACATGGGAATGAATAACTCCAGGCACCAGCACAGCCTGGGGGGACCTGCTGGAGAAGGATGTGGGAGCCCTGAGAGCCACCGAGCTGTCCCTGAGCCAGCAGAGTGTCCTGGGGGCAGGAAGGCCAAAGGTGTCCTGGGGGCATTGGGTTGGGCACTGCCAGCAGGTCAGGGCTGATCCTGCCCCTGTGCCAGCCCTGCAGGCACCTCTGGGTGCTGTGCCCAGCTCTGGCTCCTCAGCACAGCAGGGACAGGAGCTCCTGGAGCTGAGCAAGGGCCTGGAGCATCTCCGTGCCCAGGGAAGGCTGAGGGAGCTGGGGCTGCTCGGCCTGGAGAGGAGCCCCAGCTCAGAGGGGCCTCAGCCCTGGGGATCCCTGGGTGTGTCTGTCTGTCCCTGGGTGAGTCTGTCTGTCCCTGGCTGTCCCAGTCTGTCCCTGTGTGTCCCTGTGAGCAGGAGGGGCAGAGCAGGCCCAGGCTCTGCTCCAGGCCCAGCAATGGCCCCAGAGCCCCGGGCAGGGCCTGAGCCCAGCAGAGCCCAGAGAGCCTGGGGGGGTCTCCTCCCTGGGGACATTCCAGAGCCACCTGCACACAGCCCTGTGCCCTTGGAGCGGGGAGGTGGCACCAGATGTCCCCTGTGGTCCCTTCCAGCCTCACCCATCCTGTGTGTGCAGCAGAGCAGTCCCTGCTGCTGAAGGGAGGCTTGCTGAGAGCTGCCACTGCTGCTGTGGGGGTAGGAACTAAACACAAATTAAGGATAGACTGTTCCTGTCCAAGGAAGGTCAAACAAGAACATGCATTTGTATCTACCCAAACTGTTCCTGCTATAAAAGGAATCCTCAGAGACTGAATTTCCCTGAGTGCTGCACGGTGACAGCAAGGCCATACATGTCTTCAGAGAGGGACACTGCTGATTGCCATGGTCATTATTTTATTTTCTTCAGTTTCAACCTAACCTAGAGGCCAGCACAAAATTCATTTTCTACTGCAATGCACGAACAAAGCTCGACCCCACAGTGTCTCACTGTGTGAATCAAACCCTGAGAAAAGCCAAGCATCTTTGCTTGTTGTCTGAGCCAGTTTTCAGCAGCTTTTCCTGATCTGTAAACAAGAGCAAAGACAGCAACCAGACCAGTTTGCCTTTGCAAACATTGTCAGAGCGTGACTTTTCTTTTTTTTGTCCTTTCTTTTTATAAGATGAAAGAGTTTTCTGTTTCTCCACCCTCTCTCCTTTTCAACAAGAGGGAAACAAGAGGGAAAGTTTCCTTTCGTCAGGGAAACACACAGTCGAAGAAAAGGCTAATAACATTTAAGACATGGACACATTGCAGACTTCTGGCCAGAAAAACATGCAACAGAGGATTTATATTATGTATGTAGGTTTACAGCACACCCCAATTTTAAAAGCAATAAATCACTCCTTGAGTTTTAACCACACAGAGCTAATAAGGACAAAGAGTTACACATTTCTGCTTCTTTGATTTAGCATTCAATCTCAGGTTCAAAGTTCTGATTCTGCTTTATTTTTATGCAAGCATGTGGGCTGGGGAGATCAGAGGACTCTATTCCATCTCCCCTGCTGCTCTCCTGTGTTTTATGTAGGTGACAGCTTTTCTGCTATAATTTCATTACAAAAAATAATTGGTATATATTTACTGAAGATTAACTGTGCATCTGTCTATGTTATACATAAAATTATGCTACATCTAGAACCATATATATTTTTGAATTAATGATGCAGCCCCTGCTCACTCAAAATCCCTCAAAATCAGTAAGAAAAAAAAATTGCTTTTAAAAAGGCTGCAGGATCAGTAAATCTAAGCTAAACTTGACAACAGGATGATTTTATTCGGGAAGAAATTTTTATTTGGAAAAGAAATTCGAGGCAAATGAGCTGAGTTCATAATGTGCTCAAACAGAAAAGAGAAAAAACATGCTCCCCATGCTGCCCGAATGGCTGGCATAATTTTGCTTGCTTTCCTTCCCTGTTAACTTGAAAATGCAAATTGCTTTGCTGTCAGAGTACATTTGTTCCCACTAATTCAAGACACTATAACAAGCCAAAATATTTATTTGTGGGGTTTTTTTTACCCCGCTCCAATTTGTGTTTTATTATAGTGGGAGCATCATCTATGGATTTCATTTACTGAGACATTATGCAAACAGCCCTTATGGGAAAGTCACCTCCCTGTAATAGGAGAGCCATCCATAAAGAAGGCTCTTAATGCTTTAGGATGTGCTGCCTCAAAGGCCCTAAAAATTCTACTCTGGCCAACACTTAAAAGGCCAAAACACATATCCAAAATAACTGCTCAAATGACCCATTGGAAAAGCCTTGGCTTTCCAGAGAAGGGACTTGGATCTTTCCTGCTTTGCAGGGGATGGGATGGACACAGAACACGTTCTTCTAATTAGAACTGGATGGGCAAACAGAAGAGAGAGCACATTTTATAGCTCAATCCTCTTTCTGATGCTGCTTTTTTCAGCTGGGTGTATTAAAAAAAAATTTAAATATTTTCCTTTGAAAAATCTTTCTGATGGTAACTGGCTTTTAATCAATTACCACCTGTGTGTGAAGCACTTCTGCTCCTATAAGAAATAAAATGAGATTTCAGGAGATAAAACCCCATACAATTACTGTTTTTCTGAAAATTCTGTTTTGCGTTCTTCTGTGGGGAAAAAAAATCAACGTTTTTAATTAGAATTGTTTGTGTCACTTAAAGGGCTGAGATTGGTCTCTGCCAGCCCCTTTGTTAAGGTCTGAAAAAGACCCATGAGTTGCCTCTTGGAGGAGTGGAGATGAGTCCAGACTCACTCCAGTGATGAAATTCAGAGCCTCTTTGCCATCTCATCCTTCCATGAGAGCTGCTCCATCCACAGCTTTTCTCAAGTGGTATTTTCCACTCCTTTAGTTCTAGGCCTAAAGTTAGGCAGGATTCATCAGACTACAGGAACTCTATGCGCAAATCCTTTGACCCTTTATTTCTCTTCACCTTCCTCATTCATGGAGCAGCTCATAATATCCCACCTTGTTTTTTGGTGTCCTTTTCACACATATCTAATCTTGTTTTAGCCCCATTTGCATCTGCTCTGACTTCTGTGAAGTCCTTTGGTTTACCACAGTACACACTCAGAAAAGAGACTTTACTTAACAAAGGGTTTAAACATGCAAATAAAAAGAAAACAAAGCCACTGAAGCCTTTCCAGTTTCTCAAATACAACCAAAAGATCAGTTATGAAACCAAAGACTTTGCTACAGACATCTGTCATTACAGTAAAATGTATTTTGGCTCCATTTTACTCAGTATTCTCCCTCCAGAAATATAGGCAACCCTTACCGTTCTCACCAGACGTCTTGTCTTTCCCATTTGTAGCCCCGGTTCCTTGTCTCTGTTAGGGGGGACAAAAAACACAAACAGAGAGGTTAGAACACACTTGAACATGCATTTTTCCCTTTGAATTCCTGGTAATTACAACATGATTTCTCCTCAATCCATCAGATAATCCATTCACCTTCATGCAACGCTGCTTTGAGACACTGCCAGTGAACAGGAATGCTTAGCTCCAGTTCCAGGCTGGACTCTGTGATCCTGGAGTTCTTTCCCAATAGAAAAGACTCAGCTTTAGGTCCAGCTGCACCACTCCATGTGCCCCTGGATGTAATTTTCACCATGAGTGATATGGATGTGTGTAATCAGGTTCCCAGCAGAACAAGGGTAGGAGCTACACTGCAGCATTCCATTTCTCCAGCTCCCTGCTGTGCCTCCCCTTCCACGACTCAGGAGGACTGCAGGCAAGTCATGAAGTTTTGCAGAGACAACAAAATTATAAGGGTCAAAGGCAGCCTGAAGTTAATCTGGACAATGCCATAAAAAAGACACAATAACAGTGTTCCCTAGAAATACATTAGCAACAACAGGAGGGCTAAGGAGAATCGCCAGACCTCATTTTGGCTAGAAGATTCACTTTCTGCTTTGGCCACAAGAGAAGATGGAATTTCCCACTTTAATTCACTTTGTCCAAAAAATAGCCTCCTGAATTTCCATGAAAAAGAACTGAATTAGATCACTCTGCCAAGTGACAGGTGGCAAACACCAAGGCAATGGCAATATTCACAGTGGCAGAGTACCAGAGTGGTTACAATAGTAGGGAACTTCCCAGCTTAGGAGTGGTCACTCTATGAAATTTATTCCACATCCCCCAGAGAAAGCATCTCAAGGTGGATTAAGGTATTTAAAAAGTATGGCAAAACTAACATTTCTTATGCAAAATTATTCATGCTTGTGTGTGTTACTGAAATAGAGCTAAAGAAATAGTCCTCTAGGGCTGTACACGTAAAAATCTGGGAATATTAAACTCAGAGAATAAATCCAGCTGCACTCAGCCATGAGGCAGCACATCCTCAAGCACAAGGGAAGTGAACAGGTACAGGAGCACTCCAAACCAAATTATTTTTACCAACAGCTGGACAGTCATGTGGATTCTCCCATGAAAATTCATACAGCCATACTTATCTGAAGGTATTTTCTCTAAAATTTCTGGTTAAAACCTTCTCTGCTTTGGTTTGTGTCTTTTGCCTTTCCAAGCAGTGATATTTCCATGGTTTTCTTTGTATATAGACCTAATCATGAGCTAAGTACAAAACCTTCATGTGTGCTCTGAGCTCTGACATGGAAAATGGAAATACTTTTTCTTCCCCCTGGAGCCTCAGAGCCAAGACAAAAACTTGGCCAATAACAGAGAATGGGATTCTAAAGGGATAAACATCTTTGACAAAAGCATAAGTTACCAACAGCCAGAAATCAATACATCCACCCAAACACCAGTTTTGCTTTGTGCCTTTAAATATAAAGTCTGGTTAATAATTCTATGTTTCAACCCTAAACAGCACTTTAAAGAAGATTTTAGTGTTCATTTACAAAATACTTTCATTTTTCCTATCAGTAAAAAGGTACCTATATTCCTTTTTTCTTCCCCTGTACATTTTTAAATGCTTTTCCAAGTTGTCTTATTTCCTGAGCATTTCAGGCTGTGCTACTTAGGCTTTATGAAAGGTTCTCTTTCCTCCCTAGGCTATACCTGTCAGGTTCAGTCTGCCGATGATGGAGTGCTGGAATATGGATTCACACATTTATTTTGTGTCTTGAGATTTCCCCTTGGGGAGAGCAGAATGTTGTCAAAGAAAAAGAATAAAAACTTGGGTTTGGTAAATTAAGGTTTTTCTATTCATGAGGTCACGGTATTTTTCTTTAAGTCTGGAATCAATTGCAATATTCTGCAGCCATTTGTTTGATTGGTGACCACTGGACTTGTACAGAAAGAAGCCTGAAAGTCTGCCAAACCAGCTTCTGAGAGCTTTTCCTTTAGTTATAGACGTATTTTGATCTATAAGCCCTGTGCTGTCTTCCAAGTGACTGCAATGGATCTCAAAGTCAGAATCAGCTGCTCATTAACAAGGCACTGAAACTCAGGAAAAAGCCAGACACAATGGGATCATCCTCCTGCAAAGCCTTTAGTCTTTTATTTCAATACATTCAGTGAACCTGCTTTTCAAAACATTTTCAAGGTGTTGGTATTATTAGCAGCTGGAGTTTCTTTCTTCCTTCATCACCTTTCACGATGCTACTGCAGGTTGCAGAACAAAGCTGAGCTTTTTAATGTGGTTCACAGCAAAAGGGGACTGAACACGGGGAGGAGTTACTGGGGGCATTTTCAAGAAGCAATGGATGAGGTGCTGGTATAGCAGATATTGTCCATAGATAAAATAGATGAAATTAAAATCACTGAAATACAAGGAAAGCAGTATTAACTTCTGGGATCTGATAGGCTGAACAGCCCCAGCTCCCTCAGCCTTTCCTCCCAAGAGAGGATTCCCATCCCCTATAACTTGCAGCCAGTTATAAACTCTACAACTCCTTTCCTTCAGAGCCTGCTTCTGGAATTCCATAGCATCTTTTAAGGCAAGCACCAGGGCAGAAACATTGAATAAACTTTCCACCAGGCATCAAAGAAACATCAGAGCTAAAATGAACATGAGTGCAGACCTGTAACGATTATACAGTAAAACATGATAAACAGTTTTGTTGCTATGTTGCGTAGGAGGAAACAGAGTTTATGACTGCTTCGGGCTATATTAATTTTTAACTCAGTGGTTTTACAAAACACCAAAGACACATAATTAAAAATGTCTCTAAAAATCAAAGTGACTCCCAATTTGTCAGCAGAGGAAGTTAAAAAGACTTCTGCCATATGCTCAAAATCCCAGTAAGAACAGGTTTGCTTTCCTGTTAAACTCTCACAGCTATACGCAGAGGGCAGTTAATGTGGTATGAAAATCTGTACTAAATTAGTCCCCAAGGCGAGCAAACTAAGGTCAAAAGTGAACTTGCAGCCACAAGGATATTTCAAGAAGAATGTTAAATTACTGCAGCAGCTTTTCGACTCATTCTTCTAGCCCCTGCTGCAACCCCAAGCCTAATTTTTGCCTTTAATCTTACATTCTGTTCTTGTCTTGAAATAGCCTAATGCTTTTAATTAGCACCTCAGTGTTAGGGATTGCAGCCAGGTGTTGATTAGAGAATTTTTGGGGGCAGAAGGGTTGTTTGTTTTATGGTGAGCCACAGAAAGTCCAAGATCAGGGACATGAAACTGCCAGAATGTTCTGACAAATGGGCTCTTCCAGGTAATAACATCATGCTGATGCTTCGCCTCAGTGCAGGGTCAACAAGGTACAAAGGGCTGAATCCCAGGAAAGCAGTGCCTGCAGATTTTCAACAGGATGTGTTTCTGCATAAAAGACTGGAAAAAAGATCCAAGAGTGGAATTAAAAGAATAGAAACAAGTGGAAAGTTTCAGTAAAGTGGACAGAAGAAAAAGTCAGCGTAGACTGACAGGGGTGACAGATAGGAGAAGTTATTTAGGATGTTCTGTATTGGCAAGGAGAGCAGCAGGGAAATTCGTGCATATTCTAAACTTTTCCTAAGCTTTGTTTTGATACCCTAAGGTGTGACAAAAGGAAATACACGTTGGTATTAAGCAACACAAAAAAGCTTTGCCAGCACTGTGCCTTCCCTCTCCATCACTACCTGTTCTCCACAAAAAGATTTCTCTTTAAGAAATATAAATTGAATCCAAGTAAACTATTTCATAAGGACCTTATTTTTTATATTATTCTGCTTTAATTAAAAAGAAAACCTCAGCTGTTTCAGCCTTAATGTGAAACAATTTGCTGAAAAAATAAATTTCAAAGATTTATGGAGCTTATGATCTTTCTGCAAATAAAAATGGCACTGAAAATATCTGCTTAGGGGCTTGTGGTGTTTTCCAAGCAAGGAAAGCTTCCCAATCACAGCAGAATGATCAGGAGATACATCAGAATCCAGATGAAAATCCAGAATTTAAGTAGGGGCAAGAAGCAAGCAGTATGACCTGAGATGAGTGGCTACACTCTGCAGAATTTGGGATTTCAGTATGATTATTTAAGTTAAGTTCTCCTTTACTGGAGATTTCTGTGTCACTACTTCTTTCTAATGTCATGTACCGACCTGAAACTATGGCACTCAGCATTTCACACCTTGAAGTATGAAAAACATTACTCTTAGCCACAACACAGTAATAATTTGGTTTAGAAATGGATAAAATAAATCACAATGCTTAAAAATAAAAATGAAGAGCAGGAAAAATTATGTTGCTGTGACAAAAAGATTTTGGTTGCTGAAGCTGCAAGGGATTCCTGGCCTCTAAGTAATGGGACTGGAATTTTAGCACCACTGGTTTTTTTGGAATTATGTATCAGAAAGCATGGAAATGAACAGCTGGGAGAGATAAAGCGCACTGCTGGAGAGCCAGGCACAACTTCTATCATTTCACTCATTTCCTTCCAATTATTTCTTCTCCAAACTGGTCTGCAGCACAGACAGATGGCAAATCCCAAACCAACTCTGTGACGTACAGGTTCACTCCCATCAGTCACCTACAGAACATCTGCAGACAGAGCTGAAGAACCCCCGACAGGAGCTTGGATAAAGCAATAAAAATTGCACAAGACACTACACAAATAAACCTTCCTCACTCCTCTATTTGTGCCTCCTTTACAAGCTCCTCCACTCTTCCACACATTTTTATAGATGTGGTACTGAATATTTATGAGATGAAAGTGTCCTTCAAAGGCCACACTTAAGGGAATTGCAGCAGGTACAGAACACCCAGCCAAGGTTTTGTCGGAATGATGGATAAATCTGATAACGTGTCTGTTACTTCTGTCTTACACATCGTTGTGAGAAATCACAGACCACCATTTCCTCAGCAGCCTGAGAGAAAGAAAAATTATTTATCAACTTATGCTTCCTCACCTATGTATTCCCTCCTCCCTGCATGCTCCTCTACTCCAAGGGAGTTTTCCACAGCCAGTTTTCTGTCTCTTCTGCTTTGCCAGGGAAGCACAATGTTGCCAGAGCAAGAGCACCAGAATCCATCTTTCCATACTGGCTGTCAAAGCTAAATGATCCCTGGCACTCTGACAATTCCTGTAATTATCCTCATGGGTCAGGCAGTTTTCTACTTGACTGGGCTTCTGATTGTCCCTGATTTTATTAAGGCTTTCCTACAGCTATTTTAATAAATTAAAACTACACAGGTGGGCTGAGATGAGCCAATGGGATTCGAACTGCAGTGGCTTCAAGCTGACAGAGGGACAGTGGTTTTTTGTGACTTTTTTAGTCACTGAAGGGACATGGTTATGCACACCAATGCACATTGTCATCTTGGAAAGCTCAGTATTATCTGTCCAAAATTAATAAGTCTCTGATAACTACACATGGTGTTGTTTGCAGTGTAGCCATTGCCCATGTGTGTGGTCCCACAGCCTTGGTCATAGAGTGAGAAAACTGCATTTTTCAGGGTCGGCTTGAGACTCCGAGAAGTCCTAGCCAAAATAATGATAACTGTTATTCCCTTCTTTCCATTTTTTTCTTTTCTTTCTAAGATAGTTTACTAAAAGGTGTTGAGCTGGCCAGCCAAGCAGGTATAATGTATTGATTAGTTAACCAATCCGGTCCAGCTGGATCGGAGTAGTGTATAAAAGGAGAGAATTTTGTAATAAAGTAGATTCTTCCTGAATACCCAGCCTTGGAGTCTGTGTCGTTCTCCTACCATGTGGAACACACATTTTTATTTACATGGCTACACAAAATGCACACACAATGTTTAAGCAAATGGTTGCTGATATGCTTAGGGCATTTGCTTCAATTCAGGAGGTGTGATTTGTTCATTTTGTCTAGACAGAACAACTGGCTTGAGGTAAATGCTCAGAGTGGACAGAGACAGCAGGAGGTCCTTCAGCGCTGAGCACAGTTAGAACCATGAAATGGTTTGGGGTTCAAGGGAACTTAAAGATCACCTAAAGATAAACTTAAACTTAAAGTGCCAGCCCTGCCATGGCAGGGACACCTCCCACTGTCCCAGGCTGCTCCCAGCCCCAATGTCCAACCTGGCCTTGGGCACTGCCAGGGATCCAGGGGCAGCCACAGCTGCTCTGGCAATTCCATCCCAGCCCCTGCCCACCCTGCCAGGGAACAATTCCTAATTGCCAAGATCCCATCCAGCCCTGCCCTCTGGCACTGGGAGCCATTCCCTGGCTGCTGGCCCTGCAGCCCTTGGCAATTGTCTCTCTCCATGCTTCCTGGGGCTCCTTCAGGCCCTGCAAGGCCACCCTGAGCTCAGCCCAAAGCTTCTCCTCTGCAGGTGAACAATGCCAGCTGTGCCAGCCTTTCCTCCCAGCAGAGCTGCTCCATCCCTCTGCTCATCCTGCTGCCTCCTCTGGGCTCTCTCCAGCAGCTCCACGGCCTCCCTGGGCTGGGCCAGGGCTGGGGCAGCTCCCAGGATAAGTGAGGAGGCATCTGATGAAAATGGGCTGAGGGAATCACTGTCTGGGATAGAGGAACCTAGTTACACTGCTGGTTTTAAATATTCTAATAGCACAGAAAAGAACTTTAGCTGTGCCCCACTTTTGCCGATGCTGGACTGTAATTTATAAATCAGCACAGTGAGAACCTGCTGATTTTGTATTCAGATTCCATATAATGTTGTAAACTGAATATTTACACCAACACCAAATGTAATCAACATAATTAGCACAAACAGTAGCTTGTTTAATATTTTAGTTATTAGCATATTTTGAATTAAAACATTATTTCTCCAAAGACATTGTAATCACAATTTTTTTTATTTTTTTAGAGGCAGGGATTAATGGAATCTTTGAAGTTAATTTTGAAAGCAGCTGCAAGAATGTATTTCCCAAATCCTGTTAATTACCATGCCAGCCGTGAGAAGTAATCCTTTTTTTTTTTTTTCTCCCTGCAGGAAATGGAAGATTTGATCCAGCACGGTTTATTTACAGGGCTAACTCAGATGTAGACAAGGAGTTGTCTTCAACTCAGCAGAATTACTTGTATGAGTGGAACTGGAACCTCAGTGTGGTACTGTGGAATTTCCCTGAATTGCGTGTTGGGCTTTGTTTAGCAGAGAGCAAAGAGAGTAAAATCAACTACAAAAAACCTTCTCACACCACTTGCCAAAAAGTGACCTCAGTTCTCACTTGGCCATGGGTGATGTATCCCAATTACACTGAGGTCTCCTCTTTATCCATTCCAAGGTGACCCAAGAGGAATATTTCAATTACATAAAAACTGATTAAGCTAGATGGCATAAATAAAAACTGACTGTGGTTCTTAAGGTGGTTTCTTCCTTTCTTTTCCTCCTATTATTTCTTATCTATTGGTAGCATCAGACATGGCATTACAGTTCCAAAAAGGGCATTTTTGGGCAGGAAACCTGCCTTAAGAACTCCTACTTCCCATTAGAGCCCAATCCAGCCACACCTTCCCATCCCCAAGGCCTCATTTCTTTGGAAACAATTGTTTGCAAGGTCACACGGAAAATAGGAGCACTAAAATTATTCAAGTTAAAAATAACCCTTCAGCAGAGCTGTGTTGAAAACAATCATTGAAATGATCCAGCTAAAAAAAGAAATACATATTTCAACCGTTTCTGTTGATCATTTCAGTCTTGTAGTTGATGTCTCTGATCCACAAACAGATGTACCAGGGCAACCTAAATTATCAGCCTTGGTCCCCTGTGTGGGAAGTACAGGCAGGGCACCCGATTAGGAACACGAGAACCTTGGGGATCTGGAAACAGCATTTGGATACAGACAATATCCTGGGTATCCTTTCAAATCAGCATCCCCAGATAGGAAGAGTGTCCTAAGCCAACTGAGGGGACAGAGTCCCTGCCCAGGCATTATATAACTGATTATGGATAGTGGTTTTGTAGCAAAAAATTTACTTTCTATTTTATTCTTCCGAGCCTTTCTGAAGTTTTGGGTAATGCAATTTGCTGAGCTCTAAACCCAGCTGTAATTGAGTTAGAGGTTGTCTTCAAGGGCCAGCTTGGATTATTCACAGCGAAAATTGGTGCTGACAAATTGCTTCATCTCTGATCATACTGGCTATCATTATTAAAACAGGCTGCTTCTTCCCAGACTGCAAAAATTCTGGTGGTTGTTTTTTTCTGTTGACATGTTTTTATTTCCAGTTGTACAATTAAAAAAAAATCTCTTCTTACTTCCCTGCTGTTTCCCTACATATTTCAGAGGTAAACAGGTATTATCACAGTCAGTTAGACTGCTCTAGTAACTGGGCCAGCCAGGATTTTCCAAAAATATTAATTATGGCAGTTTCAAGCCACCATGCAAAGGAACTTTCTGCCTTCAGCCTCGGGCAAAGCCTTTGATTTTCAAGACAAGAGCAAGACCAAGTGGCAAGGATGTTTCTGCATCGATTACTCCACTGCTCCACCTACCCTGGGAAGCCGGGCTGGTCACAGGGAGCGACTGGGAGCAGCCCCCAGCCATCTGCTGGGATGACAGGAACTGCTCCAGGTTCATTCCAGCAGCAGGGAATCACTGGATCGGTGCTGTGCAGCCTTGCCCAGGGAGATGACGCAAACCTGGCACCCCTGGCTCTGTGCCGTGGGCACATCCCTGCCAGGGGGACCCGGGATGGGCTGCTGGAGCTGCCCTTGACACGAGGCACGGCTCAACAGAGGATTTGTCCAGCATTGTTCCAATCTGGATCAGGAATGGCCTGCTGAGAGATTTGGAGGAGCTGTTTTGTTAGGGGGGGGGATGTGGTTCAGAGCAGAGCTCTTGGCAATGGGAGGAAAATCCACAGCCAAGGGATTAGAAACAAGCCTGCCACAGTGAAAGGAAAATGGGCAGGGTGAGGCACAAGGTCACCTTGACGGCCACGAATCAGGGACAGCGATCAAATGAGCTCGTATGTAACAAGCAGAAGACAAGTCAGGTCACTGCCTCTGTCCAAGAGATGGACAGAAAATTGGGATTTCCACAAATCTGAAACTCTGAGGACCCTGCAACTGCTCGGGGAAACTGTTGCTGAGATCCATTCCATTGCTAACAGCAGCAGAGAAGACAAGAAAGCAATTTTCACAGAAAAGCTGTATGAGTTCCCAGGTTCCCTGGCCCCAGCAGGGACATGCCACGTTACCTGCCCTAAGACTAAATCCATCCCTGTGAGGATGGGGAGGCCCTGGCACTGGCTGGCCAGAGAATCTGTGGATGCCCCACCCCTAGAAGTGTCCAAGGACAAGTGGGACAGGGTTCGGAGCAACCTGGGATAGTGAAAGCTGTCCCAACCCATGGCAGGGTTGGAACGAGAAGATCTTTAAGGTCCTTTCCAACCCAAACCATTCTGTGACTCTACAAACTGTTTTTCAATTCAAATTCAATGAAAACTTGCAGTTGCTCCATGTAGTTCTCTTTCATTCCCTGTCTTCAGTTTCACATTATGAACCAGGCTCCATTCTGCACTTTGTGCCATGCATATGCAACAAAAGAAAAAACATTTATTTACACCTCATTCACACATGGACATGGCAAAACATCCTACAATGCCATTAAAAACAGCCCTTAGGTGCTCCTACAAGAAGAGTCATGCATTTTGGTAATAGTCTCCCATACTTATCCTGTGACTAGAGAGAAAATTGGTTCCTTAGAAGTTCCATGCAGAAAGCAGATTTGGATCCAACTGTGCTGCCTGACACACTGCAGTCAGATAAAAACATCTATTAAAGACTTACATGGCATGACTGCAAAAGCTATTGCTAGAATTCAGGTAATTTGCAATTTGGGTTCTCTGGAATTCACAGTATTAAGGTAGAACCCTTGCTAGCAATGTTCCCACACCTGCAGATCCATCTCCTGAGTCCAATTCCAGGACAGAAGCACACAAAGCTTTTGATCCACGCAAGGAATACAATGCCATGCTCAGAATAAAAGCCCTGTGAGAAAGAGAGGATCTCCTGTAATCTATCCTGAGAGGTTCATTCAGCTTGCTTTGGGTGTTAGTGCTCTCCAGCAGCTTGCAAAATATGCTGAAGGAAAGAAGTGATAACTAGCCAAGTCTGACTGGCAAATTAAAATTGGCATCAAGCTGGCCTGCCTTAGGCATTTGGCTGCCCTGCTTAAACTGCAGCACATGTGTGCTGGCACATGCAGTCTCAAATGTGCCAAGCCAACAATATGTTTGCTCTCTTCCAGGGGTGTGTATCTGTCAGCTCTGACTGCAGCAGTGATAGGTGTGAAGCAGCCATGAAGCCACATGGCTGCTTTTCCCCCCCATGTCATCTGCCTGCCCAGCCATCCTTCCTCCTCCTTCTTTCCCATCAACTTAATGCTTCTAATTTCTGGCAGTTTATCTTCTGCTTCCCTCGACCTCACATTTTATAAGTACTCTTTTGGAATTCCAAGAAACAGATTTCCATGTCATTCAGATTTCCTCCTGGAACGCTACAATAAAAAGTTCAAATAAAAGTCATTCTTTGGAGCATTTCCATGAATGTTAAAATTATGTGCTTTACAGTCAACATGCAGAGTATTCGGTATTTTAATACAAGAGTAATTTAATGCTGGTTATTGCAAAGAAAAGCCTATTTCCTCCAAGGGAAAAAAAGAAAGATCCCCAAGAGAAAAAAGAACCCCATTTCTTGAGACATTAAGGCTAGAGAATGAAAATTGCTACAATTCAAATGAAGAACACACTTGTGATTTTTATGAGGGTGATTTTTCTGCCTCTGTACCTCTCACCTAAACATGGATTTTAGCCTTTTAAAATGTGTTTTCATATTTATCTAGGCATTGCACTCTGATACTCACCTGGTCAAACCAACCTCACCCTACTGCCTGGTGAGGGAAACATTTCATGGGAAAATGCTATGATGTCTGTGAAGACCATTCTCACAAATCGCTGGTCTTCCTTCAAGTTCTGAGTGTCACTAGGAAAAAGTCTAACAGCCTCAAAATCCTCAAGAAATCACTTGTGTCTTCAGATCTACGAATTTTTGCTTCATCTCCTGTTACACATTGCATTTTGGGGAAAAGGCTGTTGAGATCCTGGTACCTGCTGGGTAACCAGGCTGATTTGTTGGTCACAGTGGACACATGGATGTGAAAATCATCCCCAGATATTAGCAGTGGGTGCTTCCCAACACTCTGCCCAGGGATTTTGAAGCTGTGCAGACTCCAAGTCTTCTTTTAAGATCTCTTCCACCCCCTGATTCTCTCCAGAAGAGCCTGCCAACTCTTGTCAAGCTGATTTAGCAGGACACGGATTTGTCCCACTTCCAGTTCACTTCCAGGGCCAGCCCTGGTCAGAGCTGGCCTGGGCATTTCTGAACTGTGCTCCATCATTCCCAGGAAATGTGCACCTGAAATCCCTACAAATCCATCCACACCAGCGTGTGCAGCCAGCCAGGATCCCCAAAGGGATCTCTCCCTTTCACTTTTAGGAGACTCCTGTTGTGCAGTGATCCAACATGAACTTCCACAGCCCTGCTCACTCATTTCAAGTTTAAACCATCATAACTTGACCACATTCCAGCTTTCTCTGGTTCTACTGCTGCAGCTTTCCACTCCTGCTGGCACCATTCGGTAGCAGGGCCCCACAACTCACCAAGAATCCAACTGCCAGCCAAGGAACACCAGGTAAGGCTGGTGACAAAGCAGCTCAGACCTTTCTGTCACACATTTGGACACTCAGTGTTAAAGACATTAAATACACACTTCCAAACTTCTAGTGTCTGTGTCTCCAAGATATGATGCCCTCCTACCTAATGCCACCCTTCTCACCAGCTCCTTGTCTCAGCCCAGGGATCTCTGAGGTCTCCAAGGTCAGTCAGAAGGACAGCAGATTTTGCAAGTTTTTTTACTTTCTTCTTTTTCCTTTTGTTTCTTACTTTCATCTGCCATAAAAGAGCTCTCTAACATCATTCTGTCTACTGTTACAGCACTCAAAGTGTCAGCTACACCACTGGTTAAGGTCATATTTCATGCACTCTAGACTAAGGTGATAACACAAGAACATTCAGTGTCTATAAAGTAATACTTTTCTATTTAAGAGGAAAGCCAGTTCAGCTGTAACTAATATTCAAGTCATGTAGGCAGACAATTTTCATTTCTTCTCTGACTAAACTTGTGCTTCTCCCTCCAAATTCCATGCTAGTGCATAAAGAAGGCTTTATCCCTCTTGGTATGAATTGATGAGATGAGACAGCACCAGCCAAAGACCTGCTCTGGGTGACACTTGCCCAATTTACCTCTACGCAGACTTAGTGTGGTCTCTGAGGAAGCAGACATGGAGAGTGGGGACAAACTGTGATCCCAAATCCTGTCATTTATAATGTTTCTCAACTGATTTCCTTTGCAGTTGCTTGTAATTTATTTTCCTAGTAAGAATAATGTTTATAGCCTGTCTTCCACCTCTTTTTTACAAGAGAACGGTTTTCTGAATTAAAATTAGAGGACAAAGTTAAAAAGGGATTATTTATTATTTGACCTAGTTTATAGGTATCTACTGTATTTTTTTATTTATTTAGAAACCCAATATCCAAACAACTGAAGAAACAGAAGATCTTTCCTGAGAAAGAGGGGGAATGTGTTTTTTCATCCTCACAAGAAGATCCTGTGCCTTGCAGAGAATGTGGGACATGGCTCAGGGAATTTAAGGCTCTGTTCTAAGTGAGAGGCTGAAGGAAGGCATTACTCTCCCCTGCTGCTTTCCCCCATCCTCTTCAGCCAAGGGGGTGACAGGATTGACATACCCAGTGTTTAGCCCACTCTGTCACAAGCTCTTCCATAGCACAGGCAAAACATGCAAACTCATTTTCCAAGCCATCCCTACAAAAAACTGAGACAGACAAGAGGAAATGCCAGTTTGGAAATCAAATCTTTTATTCAAATTTAGGAAAAAAAAAAAACCACAACAACAACAAAAAAAAAAAAAACCAACCCAGAAACTTTTAATGGAAATGCCACTGCTGTTCCTGCTGAAGTTAACTGCTACTTTACACCACGTTTCATCACCAGCATGATCTAGATAATGTAATAACTGTTGGATGATGACTCCTATAAGCTTGCCAATTCATTACAAATTTAGGGATGCTGGACTGGAAACTAATATTCCTTTGCAACCTGAAATTATATCGTATCGTCAAGTCCTGCAGCATGAAGGTTGGAGTAAGTTACTCTTTTACAAGGAAATGTGATATCAAAGCACACTACTAAAGTTAAATGTCCTTTTTTAGAGTGTGTTGCCTGAATCTGTTGGCATTCTATACATGGCAAGAAAACCCATGAGCTTCTGCCAGTGTCATCAAATTAAGATCAATTTCCAACATCACTTCTAAGTGCTATTTTAGAAGATGCTTGATCCCACTGAAACCACACTGATGGAAAGAGTAGGCAAAGTGACAGATGTAAAACTTATTGTTCTCCCTTCTTCCTCCTCTTTTGAGCTGCAATTTACCACTCAGCTAATAAATAGATGTGAGTTAAAATTAAAAACTGATGTTCATGTGCTTATCGATCCCACCCCCATCCTGTAACAGCTGCAGAATTTCCTCCTCCTCTCTGCCATGTTCTTGCTGGGGTTTTTAGAGCTGCACAGTTTTTGTACCAACTGTGGGTATGATGAGGCAAATAATTAACAATTGGGGTCATGGCAATATCTAAAAAATGCAACCAGAAGGGCTCCCCTAAGGTGAAGGGCTGGCTCAGACACCCTGCAGGACTGGAAACACCAGAGCAGAGAACAGGAGCTCCTCTGAACAAATATGGTGTGTCCTTCCCTTACAAACAGCAGTTCTCTGATCTGGTGCCATCAGGATTATGGTTGTGTAATCCTCACTTGTGTTTATGTGGTTCCAAGATGCTAAATACCATTTCAATGGAATGGCTTCAAGAGAATTCAGGAGAGCAGCCCAGGAAAGAACCCTGGTTTTTCTATTTAACCACCTGAAGCAGACACAGCCAAAAACCTCCACTTACACCTAATGTTTCACACATTCCCTGTCCTTCTCCAACAGCCTCCTGCTGAACACACCTGTCCAGAGGGACAGGGACATGTTTCAGGTTCTCTCTCATCTCTGAGGGAAAAGGACACTCTCTCCAAGTCTGCCTGCTGTGGGACATGCCCAAACCATGGGGAATCACTTGTTTGGAAAGCAGAGGCTGCCTTGCTGACGGGTGTCTTACAGATACCTCAGGCACTGGCGAAGCTCCTTTTTGGGAAGAACATCTTTGACCCCAGAGTTAGCCCATGCCAGCCTGCATCTTTGCAGAGCTGGCTGCTTGGACACCCCCCAGTGAGGGTGGTCTGAGCTCCAAAGCAAAGACTGAGCTCTCCAGGCTGCAGAGCTGTCTGCATGAGCACACCCACCAGGACAGCTCATCCCCCAGGCATGCCCTGCACCTCCCAGTTACAGGACACACAAACATCCTCCCGTGACCCTTTTGAAGGTGGGCACAGCACGGCAGCGGCTGCAGGATTCCAAAGCCCACCCGAGGCAAAGGGAAAGAGCTCAAAGAACCAAGATCTGGTGTTCTTTGCTTTCAAAGCCTGACCAGAAATTCTGCATTTATGCAGAGATCAACTCCCCAGCTGTTCACCTTCCCAACTAAGAGAGTCAGACCCCTAACAGCTGTCTGAATTCCAAATGCCAGAGATTGCTTGACACCTCTTTCCAAAGGAAAGCCATAATATTCTTGCTGCTGTCTGGTAACTAGGCTGATTCTCAAAGGACACACCACTCAGGGGGTGCACATCAGCACCCTGGCAATCAGTGCTGCACTTCACTCACATTGCACAAGGCTCTTCCAGTGCCTGTTCTTCAATCCTAGGTGCCTCAGGCAATCAAAAAGATCTCCCAGATGGCTCTTCTGAAGTCAGACACCTCAATAACAGGTATTAAAGCTGAGCTTGTCCCCTACGCCAGCAAGGCCACTCTGACCCTTTAAAATCAAAAGGAAATAAATGCATCCAAGGCAATCTCTGCTGGAGACTCCTCCTTAGAGCCCAGCACCCAGGGCTCTAAGACCACACTGTTCAAATGCTCTCCTTCCTATGCCCAGAGCTGATTCCTGATGACAACCACGAACATTCCACACAGAAGGCAAGAGTGAATGTCATAAAAATGTCTGTGTGATTGAATGCTTCTTGTGAACCCTGGTGGCAGGGGAATACCACGACCTACCATCATCTGCAACATGTCAGGATAGTTAAATGCCTGAGCAGATGACAGGATTCCCTGTGGTGAATCAAGTTTGTGCCAGATGGGAGTCCAGAGGCTCACTGGGACAAACTGCTGACTGTGAATAAAGATTTGGCATTGGTCTGTGGGCACATGAACCAAGATCTCTTCCCCCAGTTCAGCCTGTGTGACTGGAGATCTTTAATGGAAGCCAGGCTGCATCTCATGGCTGCTCACTGACAGCAGCTGATATTTTTCAGCACAGCTCTCCTCTCTAGGCTCATTAAAAACAACAGACAGCTGCCAAAGACCTACAGAAAAGGCTCCCCAGTTATTTGAGGACAGACTTTCAGAGCTAAAAATGCATTCTGATGTACACTGACATTCCCAAGGAACTCCCATACAGCTAAGAGACCTGTCTGCCACTAAACCAGGCATAAATCACAATTTGCAAAGCCACTAGGTCAACTCTTACACCTCACATTTCCACTGACTACTTATAGGGCCAGACTTCTGCCCAGCAGAAGGAACTCATTAAACAGATTTTCAGACAAATATTGCAGAGAAAGGAATTGTAATGTTCTTCCTGCAGAAAAGGTCCTTATCCTTCCAGAAAAAATATAAGCTAGCTGCTAGAAAATATAAAAGTGCTACAGGCAGATGAATAACTGCTCCTTTTCAGCTTTTTCTTCCAGAAGACTGGTGATCACAAAATGGTTTGTGTTAGAAGGGACCTTGAAGATCATCTTGCTCCATCCCTTGCCATGGGCAGGGACACCTCCCACTATCCCACATCCAACCTCTCCTTGGGTACTTGCAGGATCCAAGGGCAGCCACAGGTGTTGTGCACAACCTGTTGAAGAGCCTCACCACACTCATAAATCACTGGCCATAAACAGGACAGAAGTTAATTTTGCTTGAAGCAGTAAAATGAGAATTTATGCAAAGCCTCAGTAAATAACTCAGGGAGATGAAAGCTATTTTCAGAGATTTCTGTGACTGCATTCCCAGCATTGCTCAAATCCAGGCAATTGGTAACATAAAGCAAAAAAAAAAACTTCCCACCCTCCCAACACTGTTGTATGTTGGATAATCTGTTGAAGGCTCTAATTGAGCCTCTTTTCAATCACCCTGTCCACAGATATTTTTTTTAACAGATTAAGCCAAAAATAAAAATATCTTTCAATTACAGCATTGCAAGCTAAAACCACCAAGACCCTCCCCAACAGCAAAAAGTTATCCAAGAGCTTCCCTTCGGCTCAGGGGGTTTTTTTTGCCTCATTTTTTAACAACAATCTTTTGCAGTGAGGTGGTTTGGGGTGGTGTAGTTGCTCTCCTCTGCCTTTTGGGGAAGAGCTGACAGCAAGGAACAGCAGGGAGGCTTTTCTTCACTGGAGCTGTGAGTGATTAACTCCCCAGTTTTGTCAGGGGAAAGACGGCAGCACTGAAGGCACAGAGTGCAGTGCTCAGTGTCACAGGCACAGGACACAGCTCTGCACCAGGCAAACACCTCCCAGCTCCAGGGGTTTGCCAGGACTGCAGCTCTGTCAGGCACAAACAAACACACTGGGAATAAAGAACTCCTGTGCTGGCAGCAGGGAGGATCTTTATCTTCACTGTGTCTCTTTAAATCCAAAAGGCAAACAGTGTAATTCAAATTACAAAAGGTAATTAGTGAGCAAATACAACCCAGCACAAACCTGGGACAAGAATGCCCCGTATAGTTACAGCAGGCACAGCAGCACCACCCAAGCATTACTCCTCTCCATAAGATTTTCCCCCAAATTATACATTTGAAGAGTGGAACAGTGCTGCTGCATCTCACAGCACGCTTCAGCCAAGATGGGAAGCAAAGTCACAGTGGCTGAAACAAACAAACAAACAAAAAAAAAGCAGCAAAACCTCAACCCAACACTGCATGAACTCCAGCCAGGTGACAGAAATGCAGCAGCAGAGGAGAGGCTGTGAAGAGATCCCTGTGCCTGATCCCTGCAGGCAGCAGCAATGAGGATTTCCTCTGCTCTCCCCACCTGGCATGACCTGAAAGCCAAAATGTGAGCGGCTCCTCACAAATCCCTGCACCACAGACCAGGCTGCTCCTGCTTTTCATCTCGGGGAAAACCACAGCTGAGTGTAACACCTGCACAGCAAACAGTCACAGCTCACCCGGTGTCACTCTCAGTTTTGCTTCTAAAAAAGGAAAATCCCATTTGTTAATGGAGTAGCAGGTGTTTTGTAACAAACAGCCTCCAAAAATAGGTGCTGGGTAAGACATAGTTACAGGTACCTGTGCTGATTCCCAAAGAATGAGCTGTGCTAGAGAATGTGGGATCTCTCAGCTGAGCCTAAGGAGTCCTTCTGTCTAACAACACATTTATCTAAAAAAAATTTTAGCTTGAACTTTTTCACCGCAGAGGAAAAAAAAAAAAAAGGGCATGCAAAAAACCCCACGAGTGCAAAATTTCAGCTTATTTATTTACAAGGGTACAAGTGATCCTTACATGTTTGGCACTATTTACATTTTTTCGCCTCGATTGTAATCCTTCTCAGGACGCTACTTACAAAGTTTACATCAGCACCCAACCAAAATCAGAGCGGTTTTTTTCCATGAGCTCTAGCAGGCAACTTTCCCGTAACTTAACTAGGTAGTTATGGGCAGACAAGAGGAATTATCGCGGATTTTTTAATTAGGAATCTCCATCGGCGTGCCTGGTCCTTCAAAGGGCAAAACCACCACTTGTTTTATGCTCTGCAGGCACGCACACACCTGTGGGGATGCGTTTATCAGCGTTTAAGAGGAGATGCTGAGACCCCCGCCCGGGACCTCCGGAGCCTCCCCGCCTTCCCAGCCCAGCATGCGCCTCTCCCTCCCCGGCTGCCCGCGGCGAGGCGAAGGTGACACTGATCGCCCGCGCTGTCCTGCCCCCCTGTTCCCGCCCAGCCCGGCTCACCTCGCTCATGTCGCGACAGTGGCAGTGACAGCGGCAGCGGCCCCGCCGGCGCTCAGCGCTCCCGCTGCCCCGCCACGCGCGTTAAGAAGCGGCGCCGCGCGCCCGGCCCGGCCCGCGNTCCCGCGCCAGCCAATCAGCGCCGCGCGCGCGCGGGCCCCACCCAATCCCCGCGCTCCCCGCATCCCGAGAGCGCGCGGCGCCCCCTGGCGGCTCTCCGCAGCCCTCACGGCCGGGAGCGCTCCCCGCGTCCTCCTCCTCCTCCTCATCCTCCTCTTTTCTTTTTTCCTCCTTTTCTTCCTCTTTTTCCTCCTCGTCCTCCTCCTCCCCCTTCCCCCCGCACTTCCCTGAGTGCCCGGCACCATGCGCGCCACTTTGGGGTGGCTTCGGGCATCCCCACAGGGGAGAGACACGAGCTCCAGGTGTGCTGGAGGCAGCCTGGGAATGGGGAATTATTGCGGCAGATCGGATGAATNTCCTCCTCGTCCTCCTCCTCCCCCTTCCCCCCGCACTTCCCTGAGTGCCCGGCACCATGCGCGCCACTTTGGGGTGGCTTCGGGCATCCCCACAGGGGAGAGACACGAGCTCCAGGTGTGCTGGAGGCAGCCTGGGAATGGGGAATTATTGCGGCAGATCGGATGAATAAATTAAATGGGGAACTTTCTTTTTTGTTGGCTTTTTTTTTTTTTTTTTTTTTTTTTTTTTTTTTTTTTTACAGTGAGGGTGGTGAGGCACTGGAGCAGGTTGGCCGGGGATGCCTCAAGGCTGGCAGTGCTCAAATCCAGGTTGGAGCCTTGAGCAGCCTGGAGCGGTGGAAGGTGTCCCATGGCACAGGGGATGGGGCAAAATGATCTTTAAGATCCTCTTCTAACCCCTAAACGTTCTGCGATCCTATAAACCAGGCAGAGAATCGCTGCTCTGCTCACCCCTGGCTTTCCTCTCTGTCTCATCAGTCTTGCTGCCATTCCTTTTAAAATATACAGCATTTCTTGCACGGATACGTGGGAAACAGCCCTTTCTATCATTTCTCTGAGTGGTTAATTAAAGCAAGGCTTTGGGATGTGTGCTGCCGTGCTCCAGCATCCGTCTTCTGATAGAGCACAGTCGCTGTATTTGGCAATATACACTCAGATTCTCTGACTCACGTATCTGTGAAGAAATATAGGTTCAATTAGCTCTGGGAATGCACTTAACTCCCTCAAATTTTTCTCAAATCAATAAAAAAGTTGAAGTATTATATTGGAGAGCCCAAGAAGCTTGACAAGCCCTCCCACTTGCAGGGACTACCTTGAAGCAGTCTCATCTCTTCGCCAACATCTGTCTTCAGGGCCAGTATTAATAGAGGCAGAGAAATAAATTTGATGAGAAACCACGTTTTCCCTTGGAGCTGGAGAGGCAGGAGGGGCTGGGCTCCTTCACCTGAGGATGAGGAGGCTCCACGGGCAGGAAACAGGGGTGTGTATGCTGGGAATATTTTAGAGGTGCTGGCCAAATATGTAGGGATGGGATCGGGAAAGGTGAAGCAGAATTGGAACTGAATTTGGCAAGGGATGTGAAAAATAATAAGGGCTTCTACAAGTGTGTTAGTCAGAAAAGGAGGAGAAAAGAAAATTTACCTTCCTGGGAAACAAAATAGGAAATTTGAGGTACTGAACACGATTTTTGCCTCTTTCATTATACCACTATTCCCAAGACCTCCACCAGCATCTGGCATGTTTTAAAATTAACATGAATTGTCCCAGTTTTTGTTGTGAGTGGCCCAAGCAGGCAACAAACATAGTAAGAGTGCATTGCATGAGCAGCTTCAGGAGCTGCCCTGTGAGGACCCAAAATAAAGATGATGGAGTTCAGGCCCTGAAGAAGCTGTGTTTCATGTGACACCATTTTCCAGTGAAGAGCAATTGTGGGTGTATTGCATTAGTATTCCTGTTCTGACAGGAGTGCCACTGGTCTGTCAGCTTATGGATACAAGGCACAATGCTAACATAAATTATTAACAGAGTATTGCTGATCAAAGGGCTCCCAATCTCATGAGAAGAGACACAGACCGCTGAGAGGAAATCTGTTCAGGTCCCTTTGACCCTGAGAGGAATCACGTCGGTCTCGCTCTTCACCATCAAAATAAATGTGTCAAATGCAAGCAGAAAATCTCCTGGTGACAATTCAGGCTGTGTGCCCCGAGAAGCAGGTTAGCAGAGAAAGCTCTTTGCACTCAATGCTGCAGGAGAACATACAAAAATCTTATTTTCTGATCTGTTTGGAGGAGTTCAGAGTTTCAAGAGAGGCACCCTGGAGGGCACACTGAGCTGTGTCTGGGAGCTGGCACTCTGGAAACACAGTACCCAGCCTGGTGCCTCTGCTGGAGGAACGATGCTGAGATGTGACAGTGCTCTCCAAGCAGTGACTCTGCTCTAAGGACATTTTCACATTTTGTGGCATGCAGACACACTAAAAGATGCATTATCTGCCCTCAGACAGGTTCCTGAGTGAGCACAGAACTCCCCTCTCCCAGGGAAAGCCTCTGACCTGCAGAGATGCAGCTGTTCTCTCTCTCTCCCTCTAAATCTTTTTCCTGCCTCTCAGCTTAGCATGTCATACACTGCAGAAAATTTCCATGGCCAGCCAGAGCAATCCAGATATGAACTTTGGGCTGAAATGCTCTGTGCCTCTCCTACTTCTTGGTATGGACCTGCTGAACTTAATTGTTCTTCAATTCACAGACACAGACACAGACACACAAACACACAGAAACACACTCCAAATCGTGGGTCTAACCGTTTTAAATGGACAGATCCCAAGTTCTGGAAATGCAGCAGCAACCTGAGCTTTTCAAAAGGTTCTTACAATAAAGGTAACTCTAGTAGTTGTTTTATTTGTACCCTGCCACTTATGCTGTCTGATGGCACCACATTTTAGTTTTGAGGTACCCCTTTCCCTGTCAGCCTTTCTAACCCAGGGCAATCCCTCAATTTAAAGGCGTCCCAAAGTTCTGCTTTTACTTAAGTGCGCAGCTAAGTAGTAGCACTTCTAAGTACAGAAAATATTCTAAGCAATCTATTTTCAAGAGCCATTATATTCTGAAAATTGACTATTAAAATACCACCTTCTTATTCATCAAGTCTGCACTCAGTGTGTGTTCAATCTTGTCTGCTGGCATATGACTGCAATTTCACTGCCTTTTCCTCCCACTTACCTGAAAGATTCAGCAGAGAGAAGAAAGAGAATCTGAGCTGGGCGTTGGAACAGAGAGACTCTCAGGCTTCCAAGGAACTTCACCTGTTTAAGGGGACTGAAAATGGCTCTTCTGTGCCAGACTGAGCAATCCATAGTTGGAGAAGTGTGTGTTAAAGTCGTGGAATGATTTGGGTTGGAAGGACCTTAAAGATCATCTTGTTCCAAACCCCTGCTGTGGGCAGAGAGTCTTTCACTGGATCAGGTTGCTCAGAGCCTCATAGAGCTTTCAACTCCAGGGGTGGGGAGTCCCCAAACTCTTGGATAACCTGTGCCCAGACCTTGCCACCCTCACTGAGAAGAATTTCTGCCCAATATCCCACCCATCCCATCCCTCTGTCAGTTTGAATCCATTCCCCCTTGTCCTATCAATACATGTGAAAAATCCCTCTCCAGCTCTCTTGGAGAGCCCTGGAAGGGGCTCTAAAGTCTTTTCCTCAGGCTGAAACAGCCCCAGCTTTCTCAGCCTTTCCTCACAGGAGGGGTGCCCCTCTGGTGCTGTATTTGCCTGAGGAGAGAGCTGATTGTGTGCTCAGTCTTTGTCACTGACAGCTGCACACAACTGCACAGTCTTGTTCTGCTTTCGACCCCACCACTGAAGGTGTCTGCAAAGTGAAGTGGTTTGATCAGAAGCACAGAATTGCTCCAGAAGAGGCAGAATCACAGAATCCTTTAGTTGGAAAAGCCCTCCCAGCCCATCAAGTCCCAGCTGTGCCTGATCCCCACCTTGTCCCCAGCCCAGAGCTCTGAGTGCCACCTCCAGGGGACACCTGCAGGGATGGGCACTCCAAAGCTCCCTGGGCAGCCCCTGCCAAGGCCTGAGCCCCCTTTCCATGGGGAAATTCATCCTGGTGCCCAAGTTGAGCTTCCCCTGGCACAGCTCGAGGCCATTTCCTCTTATCCTGTCACTTGTCACCTGGGAGCAGAGCCTGACTCTCACCTGGCTCCAAACTCCTTTCAGGAGGTACCACAGAGTGCAGGGGAAGATGTCTCATCAGGCTGCTGTATTTTTCAGTCAAAATTTGATTCAAATCAAGTCAAATCAAATCCAAAAAGATCAAAATGAAAATACGGCTGTGCCTTGAACAGCATTCCACATTCCATCAGAGCAGAACTGCCCTGTTTGGTAGAATATATTTGAATTTTGACTGTGACTGCAAAAACTAAAGTTTCCCAGCACTTGAAATTGGTACAGTGAAGTGAAACCTCTGCCTCTTGCTGGTTTTACACTCTATGAATTTTTAAAGAGAAGGAACGATTTCACACAAACTTTCTGCAAAAAAAAAAAGTCTATGTTGAAGCTGAAATCAAGGATGTTGATTTCAAATGGAAAGCTTTTGTTTCAGAAAGATGGGTGCCTTTGAATCCTAGAAAACAGGAGAGGACCTGGAACACAGCCTCAATCACAGAGAATATGCTGTGATTGTAGGCTTTGGTAGCAATAGATTTAACAAGCATAGCCTCAGATGCTGGATGATGGATGACTGGTCATCTCAGACATACCAGCTAATTTGCCCAAGAAAAAATCTAAAGAGACAGTTTCCACAGCTGAACTCCCATTAGTATGCCTTCTCACCTTTTAATTAAGAAGCTAATGGCTGGGGGTAGTTAATCAACAAAATACCTTTAAAGATCTGGGCCTGAGGGCCTTTGTTACAACCTAACTTTTGTTCCCATGCAAGAGGAATGAGTCAATGGTTCCAACAAAATCTTATCACTGTCATTGTCACAAAGATATCAAATATAATTTGAAAAATTGAGTCTTTTCTCAGGAGAGTTACAAGACATGACTTACTGTACAGTGTGAGTCATCTTCCATCCTGAAAAAACACAGCCCAAAATCCAATCACCCAAATATATGTGTCAATTCTCCCGTCTGGCCAAAGAGTTTTGATGGATTTAATTCAGAGCTGTGTCCTTAACTTGAGTGTGCAGAAAGCCATCCTCAGTTTAAGCCAAACTGCCTAAACTTCTGAAAGGCTGAAGAAAGTTCTGGGGTTTGACTTCTTGACTGGCTCAGCCCTGCAGAGGATGGGAAGATGTGGAGCATTCAGATGTTACCTGGTGCTTACCTGTGCCAGTTCCCTTCTTAATTAGAAGGTAAAAAGACATTGTAATTACCAGTTAACAATTTTCAATTTCTGTACAGGCAAAGGAATTAATGTGATTTAGAAGATCCACAATTATAACTTGTGATGTGGAGAGATGAGGAAGTTTAAAGTAGATTTGTTCCCTTACTTTACTTCAGTGAGTTTGGGGAGGTTAAGGGCAAATTCTCCGGGAGTCTCTTCCCTAAGTCCTTGTTCAGATAATGGATTTAGAAGGCTCCCAGCATCAAAAGGGCTGAGGTAACATCCCTGTCAGTATCAGCCTGTGGGGGAGCCTCAGGGATCCCAGCCTTTTCTCCTACCCCAGCTGCAGAGAGCTGGTTTGGCCAAAAATGAGACCCCATCCACCCAGCAGTGCTGCTGGGACTGGAGGAGCTGTGGGATTATGATTTTTCTTGGTCTCTGTAACAGCAAAAAGCTGATGTTCAGAAGACTTTCTCTCCTATTTGTCTTTCATCTTTTAGACAGAGCAGAGCCACCAAAACAACCTCTGCTCTTTGTGTCACAGCAGTCCCAAATTTTGCCAGACATTTTACAGGAAAAGAAAATAATCAAGTTGAGACATCCAAACCCTTTCTTTCCACTTAATCCAGAAACCTTTTTATTGCTGTGTTGACAGTAATTACACAGAGCATATTCCAGTAAGAGGAAGCTAAAGTCACCAGGTCAAGTGATGCATAGTTAGTGGCTGCCAAAAGAGGAAACAAGTGTGAACTCACTTCATCTCTGCTCTTCCCTCATGCAAATGCACGTTGGGACTCCTCACTTTCTCAGAGGGCACAAAAATGCCTCTGCTGTGCAGGGTGGGCAGGGATAGGGCATGGATCATGACAGAGCAGTTGGCTGGAGAGGGAAAACCATTATCAGTGTAAGGACTCACATAAGAAGGTCAGTGGACAGCAGGAGTTGTCACTGTTGCTAAATCCCTTCTTTAAAATATATTTATGGACTGATAAGTGAAGTTTGGCAGTCCTCAACCTCAGCTGATGGGGCCTTTTTTCCCTTGCATGCCTGGTTTTTTGAACATAGCCAGTTAGAATTAATGTTACATACAATGTTGGCTGGAGGTAGGAAGCATGAAATGGGCTTGATACTTCAAGAGGCCCTGTCTAGGTCTATTTTCTACATTCAGTTTATTCACAAAGTTTCCACTTAGCAAGGTAAAGGCATTTACTCAACATTCAGAAATTGAGCCAGTCAAGGGAAAGGTGAGCTCAGCACTTTTTAATTTCTGAGCTGTGAAGTGCAACAACAGACTGAGGCACATTGGGCTGCCTCGTAGAAATACCCATTTAGCAATGGGCATAGTCAGAGACCCAAAACCAGGCACTTTAGCACAGCCTGTTCTGTCCCACTGAGTTAAATCTCTCCTTTTAGCAATGGTTGGTTTGCTGAGAGGAGTGTGAGGCATGGAAAGGAAAGGAGACATAAAGTATGCTACAGAAAAAAAAAAGATCCTGTTCAGCATCTAAAGACCTAAGATGATGAATAGGTGCAGCTAATTTGGCTGAATCTTTTTTAATGATAGTCTTTGTAATTTTTTATGTTAAAAGTGATAAAATGGAGGTGGAAATAAAAGCAAATCCCTGCTGACTGATGGCAAAAGGATGACCCCTCACTTTTAACAGAAATAAATGCTTAGTTCCCTTTCTTCTTCTTTCTTCTGCAATGTCTGTGTTACCAATAATAACACCTCATTTAGCTATTTCCTATGGGCTTATGGTGACATTTCAGTTTAATGGTTGATGACTTTTCTGAGGCCCTTGCCCACCTTCTACCCTTGCTAAAAACGCTCTCTCTGAGCCAGTCTCTTTATTTGAGGTATTATTAAGTGAAGGTTCTTGCAAAGGTCAGCACAAGTCTCAAATAGATTCACGTTCACAAAAGGAAGTTGTGACAGGTTCCCTGTCCTGGCTCACCATGGTGCCACTTTATTCAGGGTTTTCCATGGTGGTATTTCCAAAGCACCAGCAGAAGGTGAGGTTGGAAGGTCTGGGCTCTCAGGGATCCTTCTGCAGATCATAAAAGGGAAGTTTCCCTGGGTAATTTCAGGACATAACTGACCATCCTGATTTGTGCCCTGCCAGAGCATCTCCCTCTCCCTCCCTCTCCTTTAACTTTCTACTCGGGTGAGGGAAAGAAAAGATCCCAAACCTATTTTTTGGTCATTGTGGCTACAGCCCTAAGGGCTGACACAGAAACCTTCCTCCTGAAAGATGAAAATCTTCTCTGGATGGCACTGGAGGAGGTGAGAACAAGGCCAAGCTATGGGATCCCCAACTCCAACCTCCCAGGCTGCATGTCTGCCACTCTGCTGCTCCTACAGCTTTTTTCTACTGTAGTTTTTTCCACTGTTTTTTGCCTCTTTAAAATGCAAGTGAGGTCACGTGGAGCTTGTTTAACACTTGCTGCTGCACAGAAATTAAAAACAGCTGCACCACGTTACCTGGGACTAGGAAAAAAGCACAGTGAGCTTTAAAGCATTCTGGGGTAGTTGGTTTGTCCCTGTGCACCTCAAGTGCCCTGAAGCACAAAGAAGTCCAACATTTACACCAGGGTCTGGCCAGAACAAAACTCCAGTCAGTGCTCCCTCGAATGACCAGAAATAAAATAATTTTGACTCAATTAGAAGAAGTTCAGGCCCTACAGTGTCCTTGGCAGTGTGATGGAGCACTGGCTATGAGCCTAATGGACAAACTAGATCTGATTTCAGCTATAAAAAACAGGAGTAGTCCTGGATTTACTTTTTTTTTCATGCATTTTATTTGTATGAATAATAAGTAGGTTCATTTATATAAATTACTCAAAGGAGTTTCTGAAGGTCAGGGGAATCTAATCCCAGGTTCTCTTAAATATTTAGTTTATCATCTCTTTGTATTTAAAGTTTCAGAAGCTGAAACTTTAATGATGTTATGCAACTGTAAACAGATGAGTTCACCTGATATTGAGGAAGGCCAGGGTGTTAAACAGCATAGCTCTTACCCAGGAAAGACCAAAAACCTGCTGGCTTATTTTACAGAGTCCATTGCCTTTTTGCTGAGCATGTATCTGCCTTGTTTCATGGTTCAGAGCAATTCAATGGAATTCAAAGCAATTCATAAAATCAAAGAATAATTTAGGTCAAAAAGGGATTTCTGGAGGTAATCAGTGGAACAGCAATGAAATACTGAATGCAAGTAAGGAAACATAGTTCAAACACTTGATGTAAATTTCTGGACACCCTGTGCAAGGGACTCTGACCTAAACCTGGATTTTTTTTTTTGTTTGTGTGTGTGCATTAATTTTGTCAATAACACATTGATATGGTGCCAGGTGGAATTACCCATGTGACTGTATTTTTATACCAGTTTTACTCAGATGAGTAAAAAGGGGTTTTGTGTGAATGCAATGTAGTTCCAACCTCTAGCAGGAGATTTCAGTAGCCCTAACACACACTCACAGGGTTCTTGGTGCCATCTGGTCAGGAGCTGTTCCTTGGCTGAGAGCTTTGGAGTTGCTTTGAAGTATGCCCAAATTTCTGGGAGGCAGAAAACCTTCAAATCCAGGGCCTGAGGCCAAGGGCTGCCCCATGCTGGACCTGTCTTAGCCTGGTGCAGGAGGAAAACTCTGCCAGTCCTGTTCTAGCCAGTGTGGGTGACACAGGATCTTGAATGATATCTGAAGCTTTGCTTCCTGATGGGATTTTCTGTTGTTGTTTGTTCTGGAGAGCTCTGTTTGATCAGCCCTGATCAGGGCAAAGACTGAGAAGTAGGTGAATGGCCACTGTATCCACATCCTCACTAATACCTCATTAAGCAGGATGGTTAATTATACTCTCAGTGCTGCATCTATAAACAGTTTGCTTCTTATCTGCTTAGACCACATTGAAATCCAGGATGAAAAAGCAGTGACAAGTACTGTCACTACCCTGTGCAATGTGTGGTGTTCAGTGGGAAAAGGCTGATGATCACTGTAAAACTGGGGGAGCTGGCTCTCAGGGGAGCTGTTGGCAGAACTGCTGGTCTCAGTCGTCTTCAAAGTAGTGTCTTTCAAGAAAACAGCTTCAAATGAATGAGCTTTGGTTTACAAAGGCAGAGAGGCTGCTCTTGCTGCTGCTGAAATGTGTTCTTCCCTCCCTGTCCATGTTCTCCTTCCTCCCTCACTGCTGCAGTGTTCTAGATTGTGACCAAGAATATTGCCAGAACAGGTTTCTTGCTGCTTTCCATTAATGTCAAGCAAAGAAATGTGCAAGTACATGAACACCCCAACAGAAGTCCATTTCCATATTAGATGTTTATTCCCCCTGTTCCAGTACACACATTTCTAATTTAAAGGAGGACATGACTGATGCCTGGAGAACGAAGGAACCACTGTATCCTTTTGAAGTTTTGTGTTATAAATTATCTTTGCCATAAAGTATTTTAAAATTGTACTGTTCCAGGACCTGAAGGGAGCTTACAAGAAAGATGGAGAGAGATTATTTACAAGGCCCTGGAGTGACAGGACAAGGAGAAATGGCTTCAAACTGACAGAGAGTAGGTTTAGATTGGATACTAGGAAAAAAAATTTACTATGAGGATGATGAGGCCCTGGCACAGGGTGGGCAGAGAAGCTGTGGCTGCCCCTGGATTCCTGGAAGTGTCCAAGGCCAGGCTGGACAGGGCTTGGAGCACCCTGAGATAGTGGAAGGTGTGGCATGGCAGGGGTGGCACTGGATGATCTTTAAGGTCCCTCCCAACACAAACCATTCTATGATTCTGTGGTTCCATTGGGAATCACCATGCCCTGCACTCTGAAATGCCACATCTAACCCAGGGGCTGGAATCATTAATTGGCTAATGAAATTGAAAGCATGATAATAGATTTATTACTTAAATTGCTGATTATGCCAATTGACCTTTTACTTAGGTCTTTAGGCCTTCATAAAATCTTCTTGCTCCGTGACAGGAAAAAAAAAAAAAGCAACAACCCTGTGCTATCAAATCTGTTCACTTGACATCTGTGGCTGAGAAGCAGAAAACAGCAAATGGAGCAAACTGAGTTCAGTGAACTCTTACCTATGGAGTCTCCAGCACAGCATCAGCTCAGGCAGTGGGGGCTGAACCCTCAGCTCTCTGCACCTGCAGCAGGAAAAGCAGCCACAGCCTGGCACTTCCATGGAAAATGGCAATTACAGGCTGTTTAGCTGATGTTTTTAATTGCCTTGGGTGCTGACCCAGGAGTGTGGCTGGAGGCAGCATGTCCCTGGAAGGCAAACACAGAGCATGAGAGGGGCTGTGCCCTGTCACTCACCTGCCCACGGTGAACTTGGATCATCAAGCAGCTACAAGAGGGCAAAAAGGACATGGGTGCTGCTTGTCAAATCTTGCTCCATGGCAAAATTAACAAACACAAACCAAGGAGTGGTTTCAGTGTTGCAATGTGGGTTGCCATAGCTTGTGGCTTTTCTTACAGTTTCCATTTCAAAGCACCATCAGCGCCTCCATAATCCTCTGACATTAATTGTATCCACCTCTGCCCTACCAAAAGGGATTAGCAGTCGGAATCAAGTAAACCAAGGCTTTGTAGCTTATTAGCTGTAAGCTGCTGAGTGCAGCAATACAGCAAAAGAAAGAAAAGCTCCATGTTTTAGTGGATGGTCTTCCCAATATGCGTTAGAAAGTCTTCATTAATTATTTCTGATCGGGTTCATTGAAATAATTGAATCGCATCTGCAATGCAGGGCAGGATTTGTCAGCAGCCTGGCCAGTGAGGGAAGAGGATATGGATTTCTTTCTTTATGTCTTCTGCAGTGGCATGTGGCTGCTCACAGAGCTTGAGAGCCAGCTGAGGAGTCCAGGCACCTGCTCTGAGGTATCTGGGCTCCTGATTAAACAGGAGTACAGCTCTGAGAGTCAACAACAAATTGAGGACAGAGGGGGAGAAAAGAAACATCTGCAAAGAAGGGTGAGAAAGGGAACTTTCTGGAGGGAAATAAAACATTGTTGGCAGTGGTGCTGCATAGTTCAGCAGTGGTTTTGTCGCAGCAGGAGAGGAGCTGCAGTGAAAAGGTTTCTGAACACTGAAGCAGTTTTCTTTGGGCTTCTGCTTAGGGGCAGCACCAGGGGGTGACAGGGCTGAGTGGCCTCTGCATTGATACACACACGTGGCTCAGTGAACACACTGATGAAGGCAAAAGGCTCATCTCCCTCTTCCCTGTACCACCACTGAGTTCACTGATGTGTGGCAAAGGGAGCTTTGCCCCCTCAAAAAAAAAGAAAAAAAAGCCCAGCCTGTCCCTGTGGGTGAAGGATGTTCCCACCTGTGCCCTGAGTGATGCTGTGGTTGTTTCAGAAGGAGCCCCCGTGTCAGGGACACAAGGGCCACAAACAGAATCCACACAGCATCATTTAGGTTGGACAAAGCCTCTAAGATCAGATCCAGCCTTTGCCTGAACAGCATCATCTCAACCTGACCACAGCACTGGGTGCCACGTCCAGTCATTTCTACAACACCTCCAGGGATGGTGATTTTCCTTCCCTGGGCAGCCCATTCCAATGGTTCACCACCCTTTCCGTGAAGAAATTTTTCCTGTTGTCCAGCCTGGACCTCCCCTGGCACAACCTGAGGTTGTTTCCTCTTTTCTGGGAGTAGGGATCAGCCCTAAATTGCTACAACCTCCTGTCAGGGAGTTGTAGAGGGTGGTGCTGTGCCTCACTCCCAGTGTAAGGATTGCACTTAAATCTGGAAGTAATTCTGTCCCAGAGTGGATGGGGGTAACTCATAAAGCCCAACCAGTGGAAGCCACAGAAGGTGCATTAACCACTTAGTTTGTGCTGTCTGTAAAAACAACTTTTAAATCTGTCCCCAAAATAATCTTTCTCACAACCTGAGGAATTCTTCCAGCCCTTTGCCAGGAAGCAGAGCTTTTCTGCAGCTCACCAAGGGTCTGGGAACAGCACATGGGGTCCAGGCCCTCCCAGGCAGGCACCAGAAGCCCAGGTGACCACATGAGTATGGGAATAAATCACTCAGGACTCCATTTTCCTCATGGTGGAAAAAGCCCATTTTTTATTCACACAACTCCTTTTTATAAGTGTTCCAGACCTCGTGTGGGACTCCAATTGGTTAGGAGTTTTCTTGACAATTACTTTTATTGGTTAATAACAAGTTGTTATTCTGTATTTATTGGTCACTCACACACTCAGTGTGTAGGTGCAGGGAAGCTGTTTGTTAAAGACAGTTTTCATTTTTCTATCTAATGGTTAAAAACAGCTTATACAGGTGCCAGTTGCTTTTTACCCAGGAATAGATTGTTATACTAACAAACTGCTCACACCAGGATTGCTTTCACATGGGAACTTACAGAATGCCAGCTTTGACAAGGCCAGCCACTGATTCCAGGAGAGCAGGCTGGATTTTATGAAGCCTTTCTTTATGATTTTTCTACCTTACTGTAACACACAGGTCCAGAGGGACAGGCAGGTGCAAGGTCCAGGCAGCCCAGGAGGGACTGGGCAGTGGGCAGGGAACCCAGGGACTGAGCAGGAGCCNTTATTTGTAACTCTGGATAGTCCTATTGCATAAGAGAGGTATTTTAGTTTTAAAAATAGACTCCACCCCACTGAGATCAGCAAATGCATGAGCAAAGGGAACAGAATTTTGACTTGTCATTTAATACAAAGTTCTGAAATGTCTTCAAATTTGGTTGCACAACAGAGTTTAGAATGTCACAATTCTTTTCAGGATCTCTAGGGAAAGGTGATCATGGAATCATAGAACAGTTTGGAATGGACCTTAAAGATCATCTCACTCCACCCCTGCCATGGCAGGGACACCTCCACTGTCCCAGGCTGCTCCAAGCCCCAATGTCCAGCCTGGCCTTGGGCACTGCCAGGGATCCAGGGGCAGCCCCAGCTGCTCTGGGCACCCTGTGCCAGGGCCTGCCCACCCTGCCATGGAAGGGTAAACAATCAATAATTATTATTATTATTAGTAGCAAGCAGCATCACAGAGTCCATGATGTAACCATCATTTATAATTTTAGGGGGAAGTGGTAGATTTTCTCTTAATCTGTGTAGCATTTTCAGATGTTCTCCCAAGTCCTTTGCTCCCTTCCACCCAGTGTGAGCACTCCTGATGAGCAGCACTCCCAAACCACTCACTCTGTGTTTGTCCCCTGCTCTGGCAATGGATGAAGGGAGATGGGGAAAGTAACAGCTCCTCTGCCAGCTCAGGTGCCTCTCCAGTGAGTTTTGATGGCTCAGCACAGGCACTGCTTCCCTCTTTGCTACCTTTTAGTTGTTATTTTCCAAATGGAGACAGAGAAGCAGTGATCAAATTTAGAGTGTTTTCTGAGCTCAGGCTGCATCAGAGGGCTTGGCTGGTAACTTTAGATCTTCATCAGGATGTTTTTAGAGGATCAGGGAACAGACTTGCGAATTTCCAAGATGAAGATCTCCACAAAAATTGTGGCTAAATTTGCTGGCATTTTAACAGAACAGTCTCTGTTTTAGAATCATCAGATCACAAAATGGTTTGGATTGGAAGGGACCTTAAGGATCACCCCATTTCATCCCCTTCCATGGGCAGGGACACCTTCCACTGTCCCAGGCTGCTCCAAGCCCCAATGTCCAACCTGGCCTTGGACTTTTCCAGGGATCCAGGGGCAGCCCCAGCTGCTCTGGGCACCCTGTGCCAGTGTTTTGCATGGTTTGAATGTGTCTAACTGCTTTATACTGGAAAACATCACCATATAATGCTAATTTTCAAGCAGGAATTGTTTCCCCAACACAATTCCAGGGTGGCTCAGCAGCTGTCAGGAAGATCAGGCTCCTCCATAGGTGCTGCAAAGGCAAGAGGCAAACCCAAAGGGAGCAGTGCTCACCCAGGGGCTGTGTGTCAGCAGGGTGACACCTAAATGAAACCCTGTGGCATGGAATAATCCCACTGGGAAGGGAAAATCCATCCTGGCAGCCTGTCTGAAGGAGTGCCAGCTGTGGGGCAGCAGGGCTGAGCCACCAGGCTCCTTCATCCTTGCACAGGAGCTGTGGGATGGCTGCTGCTGGCAGTGGGGAGAGCCAGGGTGCAGGAAACACAGCCCAGGGAAGACCTGAGCCCTGGAGAGAGCCAGGGTGCAGGAAACACAGCCCAGGGAAGACCTGAGCCCTGGAGAGAGCCAGGGTGCAGGAAACACAGCCCAGGGAAGACCTGAGCCCACAGCACCAGTATCTGGTGGGAATGCACTGGGATTAAGGGAATCAATGGCACAGATGAGCTGATCCAAGGTCAGAGCAGTCCCTGGGCCCATTTGATGGGAAGTTGATGAGTGGGAGGCAGGGCTGAGATGGATCTGGTTGACTTCTCTAATAAAAACCTCTCAGTGTTGTTTTCTCTCGATTTTGGCATCCTTCCCCCCAAAACAAAACCAAGCAGAGCGTTTTGCTGGAACATGATTTTTTTTTAAAAAAGCACTTGATGTAAGCCTCATTTGAGGGAGTGATCATAGCACAGGAGAAAATAAACAATATAAATAACATCTGTGTGACACGAGCTCTGCTATCAGAGCTAATGCCAAATGATGCTGGGAACTCCCAAACATTGATTCTCTGAGCTGGAAAGAAGTTGCAATATTCCTCTGAACCTGCAAATATGCATCATTTAAGTAACTATCTGTGCTAATCTAGCATAAATAATCCACGTGATTATTCCCATTATATCCAGGATAATGGGAAGGAGTTGATACCAACCTGCACCTCCCAAAGAACAGAGAGCAGGGTGAGGATGGATAAGAGAAAACTAAATTCCTCAGGGCAGAAATCTCACACAGAGCTCCAAACTGCAGCAATGCAGAACATTCCTGTCAAATTCCACCTTCACAACAACATGGAGAACTTTCCTGCTGGCTGAGGAGGTTTGGTGCAGACATATGAATGCAGACCTGGTTTGGCTCTTTTTTTTCCCCCACCAGCAGCTCAGGAAGATCAGCTGAGGTGTGCACAGTGTCCTCCTGAAGTCCTGGGATAATGGGAATACACGGCCACCAGAGTGTGTTTTGTTGGACCAACTGGTATTGCTGGAAATACCAGGCAAACTTTCAGGTATGCAAGCCCTAATTCAGGCCTGAAATAGAAGCAGCAATTTGCAGAGCTAAATACAAGCTGAGAACAAACGCTCAGGTGTTAATTAGGTATGTATCAATTAGGCCTTTGTTTAAGGGAAATGTGTTTGGGAGCTGCAGAGAAGAAAGGATGGGGAAGAGGGCGGAAAATGAGAGACAGAGAAAGTTAAAGTTAAGTGAAGCTGCTTGTCACCTGGGGGGAGGAAGAGGCAGGGAGTTTATAGCCTGGGGAACGGAGTCAATCGTGGTGAGTGGGAGGAGAGTAATCATGAAAGTCACATCTGCCGAGTGCTCTCTCCTCCAGATCAAGTGGCTTGGTGAATTTCAATGCTCAGCCTCATCTTTAGGAGGGGTTTTGGAGGCTGTTGGGAAGGAAAGTACTGAGATGCCAAAGGTGCTTGGGGAGCTGTGCTCTCCCCCTTGGCAGCTGAGGTTGGTTGGGTTTTGTTATAGCTTGAAAATATGAGCCCACTTTGGTCTATCCTGAATGTTTAATTTTACTCACACAGTTACCATGAGGCCCCTGGATTAATTTTATGGTGTTGTTGGGAATGTGGGTGTGGGATTTAGAGAAACTCAGAGAGAGGGAGAGTTGGGGGTGGGCCTCGTTTCCCCATTTTACATGGGGAAGATCTGCTTGGGTGGAGAGTGAGGGATGAGAAAATGAGACATCTCTGACACTTTAAGGAGCCCACATTCCAGTTTCCCATGAGTTCCTGCTGGGGAATTTGGTAGGAAGCTGTGTTTTTCCTGCCTCATGCAGGATCCTTTGGAGGAAAGGGATGGTGAAGCAACCAAAGAGCTATTCCCATCTATGTCACTGGGAGGCCCAAATCCTCAAAAATGCTGCATTTTAGGTTAGCAGCACCATGTATCGTACATTCTACCAAATAAATATTGAAAACAGAGGCTCTGTTCAATCAGATCAGTAAGAAACCAAATGTTCAGTCAATACTGTGAGTACTCTTCAGTCAGAGCTCATCTGTTGGTTCCACTCAGCCCACACAAACCTGAGGTGCATTTTGTTGAAACAAAAAACCTCCCTGTGAAGCCAAGTGTTATTTTTAAGTGGCTTTGTATTAAAGGTAGCCTGAATTTTCTGTGAAATACTAAACTGGTGAGACAAGTTTAGGAAACCTTACTGTGGCATGAAATACTGTTTATCTTCAGTGCATTTTTTCCCTGTGTATACAAGCATGGAATTCAAATTAGAAGATTTTGTAAGGAAACATGGAAGGGTTTTATATTATCAAACTGTGCACAGTCTGTGAGCTGTAAAAAGCTGGATACTTCTAGATTACTAAAATGTCCCTCAAGTCATAATTATAAATCAATATGCATGCATACAAAAGATTGGTGTCTCCATAAAGTGCCTGAAATTCAATATTTTTAGTCTACTGTGCCTTCTGAAAGTGCCTGTGTATTTTATATTCCCTGTGAGCTGAAAATTGTCTCTGTATTTTATGTATTGTTATTTGTGGAGCTCTATTTGCAAACATAAGTAACAGCTAGTACTGGAGATGATATACAGGCTGTACAACATGCCCAAGTAAACAAATCTGGAAGGAAATAAATGCCCCCAACCATAAATCCCAAGGACGCAATGAGAATTTTTTAACCTCGTGCCAACACTGTTAGGAGTGTTCCAGAGCTGTGTGGGATGCATTCTTTGAGCTGGCAGGGAGGGGAAAGGGCTCCAGACTCTGGTTAATGTGCACGTTTCCATGGCTGTGGCACCTGTTTGTGCAGAAAGCTTTGTTTGTTTGAGTGGGTGAGAGGTGCACTCAGGGGCTGTGAATTCCCTCCGCTGCTGTGGGATGTTCAGGGGCATTTTCCTGGTGGTCCCTGAGGAGAACATGGCACCTTGGAGCATTTTCCAGCTGCCAGGCAGGATGCACAGCTGCAGGGGGACCTGTCTGGGCTGTCCCTGATGTCTGAGTGAGACAGCCTGGAGCTGGCAGCAGGGAAGGGGCTCCCATGTGGTTCTCAGGTTTGGAGCCTCACTAAGAATCCTACAATGATTTGGGTTGGAAGGGACCTTAAAGATCACCCAGTGCCACCCCTGCCATGGCAGGGACACCTCCCACTGTCCCAGGCTGCTCCCAGCCCCAATGTCCAACCTGGCCTTGGGCACTGCCAGGGATCCAGGGGCAGCCCCAGCTGCTCTGGGCACCCTGTGCCAGGGCCTGCCCACCCACCCAGGGAAGAATTCCTTCCCAAAATCCCATCCAGCCCTGCTGTCTGTCAGTTTGAAGCCATTCCCCTTGTCCTGTCCTGCAATTCCTGATGAAGCATCCCTTCCCAGACTCCTTGCAGCCCCTCTTCAGGTACTGGAGGGCTGCTGTGAATTCTCCAACCTTCTCTTCCCAGACTGCTCACTCATCAGGAGTGCCAGGAAGAGCTTTGGCCCAGCCCCAGCCTGCAAACCAATTTTGGGAGCACTGCTGGTGTCCTCTGGAAGACCTCGAGCACCAGGAAGCCCAGCCTGGGAATCTCAGTGGAATGTCAGTATGTCCTCTCACACCTTGTGATAACATCTGGGGAATGGGAATGTGGAGAAGTGGCTCTGTCTAGGGTGGCTCTTGAGGTGCTTAGGTTTGCCTTTCCCAGGAGCCAGCCTCACACCCTCAGTCACAGGGGACAAGAGGAAAGCTTTCACAGGGCAGACTGAGAAAGCACTGGGGGGCAATGCCTGAGCACCTGCTTTTCTTCCCCAAACTTGGATCTCTGATTCTCACAACCTATTAACTTGATCATAATACTTCAGGGCTGAATTTGCATTTACAAGGCTTGAAATCAGCAGGGTCAGAGTGCAGCCTGGTCTGCATTAGGAACCCAGGACAATGCAACACAATCTGCATCCAACCACCCCACCCCAGCACAGAAATCTCCTTGCTGCTGACACAGACTCAGGTTTGTGTCCTCTGGCCCACGGCATCAACACAGAAATGTGTTTGATTAATGTGGAAGGATTCAGATTAAGTGGGGGAAAGGTTTTCTTCAGTTCTAGGTTGGCTACTTTGCTATGACACCAAAGCTAATCTTGAAAACAAGGGCCTGGAGATAAAGGAGTACAGCTTGATCCCTTTGCAAAATACATCCCAATGAATCAACACTTTCTACTGGGAAACCTCTGTCTTCATAGAGTTTACAGATTATTTTTACTTTTCTGACAACCAGGAGGTTTGTTATCAATGCACATGAACAGAAAGCCAAAGCTCCATGGTTTTTACCCCCTCAAGTCACAGGCTGGTGTTACCCTGGGCCTTCCTCTCTCATGCAATGGACATTCCTCTAATAAAGTGGATTTTTAGTCGTGTTTAGGTTGTGTTCATCTACAGTGGTACCAAGCAGATGTCAGCAATAGGAATCCTTGTATGAGGATAAGGTAGATGTTTTTCAACGTGAGTGCTTAATTCAAAATAAGGATATTTTCGAGGACAATTTCAATATGCCACAATATTTTTGTCTGTGTAACATTATAAAATTCATTCAAACAAGGCAAACAAGATAGAAAGGCAGTAGATGGTCAGAATTTGGACAGCTTTGTGTACAGACAGCACATGGCAGACCTTGTGCTTGTTCTGACAGACTGGCTGAAAATGCCACCAGCAGCACAAAATCTGGCACGAGTTAAGGAGATACCAAATGCTAAACATGCAAAACAACTTCTTCCTGAGTTCAGGTTTCAAATTCCTCAGTTTTGTTGCACAGGGTGTCACTGGAAGGGATTTTAAGCAAGGGCTTCTTTCAAGAGCACGAGCGTCGGTTCGTACCAAAGACTAACGTGAGACACACTGAATAATTCAGAATTCTTTGAGTGGGAAGAAAGAAGAGTACACTGAAAATATCTTGTTTTTCTGGAAGTAGTTTGCCTTTTTGTAAAAGAAAAAAAATACAATAATAAGCTTGAACTTTTTTATTATGAAATAGAAAATTTCAGACAAAACATTTCATCGATTTTAGGTATGGTCCATGTGCTGGATCTGCTTGCTGAGAAGTTGCTTTGGTAAAGTGCATTTCCCATGGTCATTATCAACTCTATCCCTGAGGAAAAAACACTGTTCCAACTGAATTCCAGAAGCCACCATTGCTGTGACACAACTCAGCCCACAAGTAGAACAGAGACATAAAACATTCAAGCAGCAACTCTTCAAAGTCAAGAGTTTCAAATCTACATTTTTCAGCTTAAGATATTTGAATTTCAATTTTTTTAAAAAAAAGGATTTTTTTGGCACATGGGTGATTGGGTTTTATTTTAAAAGGGAATTTTAAGGCAAATACTTCTTATAAAAGAATGTATTGAAATGGAGAAATGTCATTTCTGATCCAAAGATAGTGTTAGAAATTTTGAAGCAGCCCTCATGAAAACTTCCCTTGATTTTATTACAGAATAGGAATGGAAAAATGTTGTTGATCTGAAAGCTCAAGGTGATCAGCTGTACATAAAATGTCTTTAAAAGTGTAGATATTGTATTAACCATTATTATTATTATTATTAACCAGTTATTCTGAAGTAATAAATATCTTGGATTTCCAGTCCTTCATCTTGCTGTAACTCCTGACTGAGCTTTGCTGATTTCCTTGGGACCCAAAAATGTGGATTCTTCTTCCATCAAACTCATGGTTTTGGAAATTAGGGCAGTCTATTTATGTCATTTATGTCCATTATTTTGCTGTGATATCACGTGCTGTGTTATAAAGTTTGCAATTTTATTTCATTGCATGAGAAGAAAAAAAAAAAAAACAAACTTATAAGTTAAACTGAGAGAGCTGCTTTTAACTTTTCTCCATTGCATGAAGGCATCCAAACATGTAAAAAAGCAACTTCTTGGAGAAGCACATCCTACACGAGAGTCACATTCCTGATTTTCTTCGGGCTGATCAGATAATCAGTACGTCTCTGAGGTCGCGCCTAGGGGAGAGCACAAGCAGTCAGGGAACCAAAAGAGATCCCAGAAAAGCAGCCCCACCAGGGGTCTCAGGAGGTTACCTGCCAACCCTTCAGCCCGGAGCATTTCAGCAAAACGAAATCCATCACCAGCAACCCACTCGAAATCCAAACACAAAGGAAAGCACGAGCAGCAGAACGGAACAAAAGCTCCACATGCAACACGCTGCTGGCAGCTCTGGGAATTCATCATCTGACCTGCTGCTGCTGCCTGAGAGCTCCTGGTGCCCTCTGCAGCCTGTGTGCTCTTGAGCAAAGGGGATGTTGGGTGTTTCTCCTCTGGTTCTCTTCAAGGAAATACCTGATCAGCTGTAAAACATCTGAACATTTGCTTTCCAAACGCATTAGAAACCAGAGCACGCCAGCACTTCACGTGGCTGGGAGATCACTCTCAGCATCTCAGTGTTTATCCAAGCCAGGTTTTTTTTAAACTTCCCAAGACTGCCAGGATTCCACTTCCACTGACTGCAGCCTGCTCTCAAACTGGCCCCGGTGGGATCAGAGCAGGGCAAATGCTCAGCAGCCTTGGAAAGCTTTTCCTCATCTGAAATAAGTGCAGCTGCATCTCCTGTCCTAATTACTTTTACAAAATATCATTGGAGAGGAAAAGATTAGCTCTCAAATGCATCCGAGTAACAAAAACTGTGGATTTTTAAATGTAGTAGCAACACCTCCTCCCTGCAATTCCTCACCTGGTCTCAAGCCCTTGGAAATTAATGGAAATTTCACTGTTTTTCTCAGTGAAATGTTTTATCAAGGCAAACTTGGTTCTCTAACTGTTGACCAATTTTTTGTTTCTGGAGCATTAATCATGTACAGTCTGTATTGCTCTGGTATTCTTCCAGTATTAAACATCTTCAATAATGCATTTGGTACATATACATTATTGAATAACACATGGAGGCAAATGTTAGATAACAAACGTGGACAACACGTCTCTGGTATTTAATGAGCCCCAGCACCACTGTGGGATAAATTTAACCATCCTAGAAGCATTTCACAAGACAGCTGCCTTCTGTTTTAAACACAACTCTCTTTCTCCACCCTCCCATCCCTTCTTGTTGCTAGAACATGCTGCTGTTTTCTAAATTTACCCTTCTTTACTGTTTATTTTTGCAGAGAGGAGAGGTACTTTGGGAAGTAACAGCATTCTGGCTCTGTTCAAGGATCTTTTCCAAGATCCCTCTGCTGCACTTAATTTCTTGCCCAAAGACCTCAGTGGTGCTAAGCAGAGAAGCTCTCTACTACCTCTCCCACCAAAATAACAAATTTTCAAATAGAATGGGGAAAAAAAAAATCTGAAAAAAATGCCAAAGGCAAGTTTTATGTTTGTGGAAAGAGAATATTCCCACATATTGTGGTCTGTGAGAATAAAGGATACTGAAGCAGGAGCATACTGAGTAACCAGAAAGTTTCAGAGGGGACTCAAGAACACCCTGTCTCTAAAACTCCCTAAAGTAGGTCAAGTTTTGTATCCCACGTTTAGAAAAATACTGAGGTAAGAATATTTCCCAGAACTTGCTGCAGAAAAATATTCTACTGCACCAGATTTGCTAAAGGAAAAAAGAAATTAATTAAGAAAAAAGAGTTAATCAGAAAGTTCACCCAGCAGTGTTGTGGAAAGAGGCAGTTTTGGGGGATTTGGAGGCAGTGCTACAGCAGATTTAGGGAAGGGATTGTGTCCCTGTGCCCCCTCAGGTGAGAGCCCACCTGCAGAGCTGCCCCAGCCCTGGCCCAGCCCAGGGAGGCCGTGGAGCTGCTGGAGAGAGCCCAGAGGAGGCAGCAGGATGAGCAGAGGGATGGAGCAGCTCTGCTGGGAGGAAAGGCTGGCACAGCTGCCATTGTTCACCTGCAGAGGAGAAGCTTTGGGCTGAGCTCAGGGTGGCCTTGCAGGGCCTGAAGGAGCCCCAGGAAGCATGGAGAGAGACAATTGCCAAGGGCTGCAGGGACAGCAGCCAGGGAATGGCTCCCAGTGCCAGAGGGCAGGGCTGGATGGGATCTTGGGAATTAGGAATTGTTCCCTGGCAGGGTGGGCAGGGGCTGGGATGGAATTGCCAGAGCAGCTGGGGCTGCCCCTGGATCCCTGGCAGTGCCCAAGGCCAGGTTGGACATTGGGGCTGGGAGCAGCCTGGGACAGTGGGAGGTGTCCCTGCCCATGGCAGGGGTGGAATTGGATGATTTTTTAGATCCCTTCCAACCCCAACCACTCTGAGAGTCTCTGATTTATGTCTCTATATGATCCTGAACAGCAGGGAGCCAGAGGACAAGCAGCAGCTGGATCCAGGCAGCTCCATGAGAGCCCTGGGGAAGGGGTAACCCCACCTGGCCTCTTTCTCTTTAAAAAGAAAGAGAAATGGCTCAGGAATGAGCCATCCAGCCCCTGTCTGTCATGGCACTTCTCACCACCAAAGCAGGAGCTGAGCAGAGTTTGCTCCCATGGGAATGACATCCATGAGGGCTCATCCTTGCCCTGCTGCATCTCTCTGAGTTCTTTGCTTTAGAGTTACTTCTACTTCATGCTTACCATGCTCCAGTATCAATTAATGAGTATTTTCATGAATTTCAATCGACTCATGCTGTGTGCTGGCCCATTTTCTGGGAAGCTTTCTCTGAAGCAGCAGAGCCTTCCTCAGGTTGCACTTCACTGAACTGGAGGCTGCTAGCTGCTGGTCACTGACCAAAAACTCATTTTCTGAATGCAATGGAAGATCTCATACAACACATTACAAATAATAATGCAGAGGAGCAGGACCACAACAACCACTTCATATTTATACCCTGATCTGCTGGAGCTGCTGGAGCCCCAGCTTGGTTTTGATTTTAAAGTTGTTTCCTCTTTACATTAATTCAGTGCTTTACTAGTCCTGCCAGTCCTAGTCTGAGGAAAAAGGGCTTCATAATTCATTACACCCTACAGATTGAAGGGGAATAAACCCATCTCCAGTGGCTTGCTGCACAGCACAACATCATAGGAGAGAGTTTCTGAGGTGGTCCCCCCATCAGGAAGGGTGTGCTAACATCAGCATTTCTTTCACACAGTTTTAAATCTCTTTGTACTGTCATCTTGGCATCCAGTTAACCATGGATATCTGACAGTCACATGCTTCAAAGCCTGGCTGTTGATTTATCATCTGCCTTGGGTGCCTTTTCACAGGGCTTACTATAAAAGGATTATAATACTGGGAAAAGCTTCACACAGTTTGTTGGTTTGGTTGGGTAAACAGATGCAGCACAGATCTTTTCATCTCCTCCAGCTCTTCAGCCAGACAAAAAGGGAGCTAGCAGCACATGGATGAATCAGAAGGTAAACTGAGTGTGTATCAGGATTGAATCCTTCAATGGTGTTTTGAAAACTGATGTTCAGTCAATGAAAGAAGCATTTCTGCTCTTACGAGCCTGTTTCAGTCAGTTCTGCACCCCGTGTGATACCAGTGGTGTGAATGATGGGCACACATTGGCCCTGTGAAACAGGACCCTGATCTCAGCACTGATGGGACAGATGGCAGCTCCTCAGACACTGATGCTGTGCAAGTGTGTGACAAACTGAAGGCTTGCTATTAGCCAGCCAAAAAATATTCAAGTCCAACTGCATTAGAACAAAGTGCTGACATTAATGGGCTAGGAGTGCTCCCAAATGTGTCTGCATGCATCACACACTGGGCTAACAAAAAGAGAACAAAAAATCAGGAGTGCACAGCTTTCTGGTTATTTGAAGGTTATTTGAAGGTTATTTCTCCCTCTGCCCTTAGTTTTCTGTTTTGATTCTAACTTCACTTTATTTACAGGAAAGCACTCACCCCATAAATTCTGGATACCCATGAAATAATTCAGACACACTATTACTTCAAGTAACAAACCAGTTCTATCCTGTCAACTTTTGTTTTGGGCACTCAGCACATTTCCCTGCCCATCAATACAGCCTAGAAATTCCCCCTTGTTTCTTCATGGGTTAATCCCACCCATATGCCTTAACTCCTCCCCTTCTCTCACAGACATTTGGGCAAAAAATCTGTAAACTGCACCTGCCATTTCTTTATCTGTATCATCAATATTTATTGCTCTCTTAATCAAGATATGCTAACCAATGGATACCACAACATGACATATCTGCAGCCCATTTCATCAGCAGGGGCAAAATTGTCTGCTTTCATCGATTTATTTTTCTATTTATTGACCTTTTAATTCAATTTTGATAGCTTAATTTTTCTTTCCAACAACCCTCAGAGTCGGAGCAGTTCTATACGGGGCAATAAATGGAGCTGCAATTCATCATTCATTTCCTTCTCAGTATAAAACCACAACCACAGCTAAATAATATTTCCAGTTTATAGAGTGCCATTTGGAGTAGTTAAGAAGAAAAATAGATCCTTCTCCATTAAGGGAGCCATGACTCACTCTGGACTGGAAAGGAGGAGTGAGGCTGTGGAAGCTTCCTGGAGCTGTCACAGCAGGGATGGGTCTGGCCCATCGGAAATGAGAATTCACACCCTCCTATGGAATGGGCTCCTGATTTATCACAGAGACCTTTGTGGCATATTAGATTAGCTAATTACAAAGCTTATCTAGGAGATTGTCCAATCCTGCAAGTTGCTCAGTCCTTAGAGCTCCTTCTGTGGGAATTTGGAAAGCAGAGCTCCTTGGAGGTGGCGCTCAGCACCTGGCAGAACTGTGGCCCTTGTTCAGGCACAGCTGTCTGTGGGGCTGCCCCAAAACCTGCAAAATCCCAGGCAGGGCATCCCCCTAACTGCTCTTGGGTTTTGGAAGGAGCACTGTGGGTCAGGGAATGAGGAACTGTTCCTGAGTGGGATCTTGGTCCCTAAAACCCATTTTTCTGGCAGCTCAGCCCCAGTACTGGGAGCAAGGATCACACTCGCCCATCCCTGACAGGAACTACATTTGCAATTAAACAGAAGCCTGCACCTCTGCTCTCAGTTTGACCTTTTCTCAATTAATATCATCACAATGAAGACCTTCCAGCACCTCTGACTGATGCTCCTGGCCTCTTCTTCCAGTGGCTGCTCATTTTTCCCTCAGCTCAATAATTTGCTTCATTACTCATCATTTTTTAAACGTCTTGCACACCTTTGATTTTCCTCCCTTGTTCTTTGCCAAACCTTTTGTTAAGGTTGTGAATTGATCAGTACAATTACTGGGCAGCATTTATCATCTGTGGACGTTTTGCATTAGTTCCTGATTCCAAGAGTTTGAATGGCCAAAAGCTGAGCTCAGTGTTTTTCTGTTGTCACTCTTTATGACAAACACCAGGGATTTCAGGTTTGTACCCAGCTGGGTCTATGGGTAACAAATCCTGAGGAAGCAAAACCTGTGATATGAAGTCTCCTTCAATCTCTCAAATAATTTAGAATTGTAACTTTTTTACATATGGAACAGAAGGGATCAAATTTGAAGCCATTACCCTCAGAGACACGGGGATAGATAAGGTTTTACATCTTCAGTCTGCAATTTTTCCATCAGTAGATGGACTTCCTGCTCCTCAGGGAGGCCTTGGATTTTCCCTCCTTCTTCTTGACCTCTAAAGAAGCACTGCAAGGACTTTTGCTCATTTTTCCTGATTACCCAGGGAGAGAGAAGTAATTTATTGGAGTCCACCCCTTCCTGACCTCCTTCACTATGGAAAAAAAATTCTCAGAATAACTTTTCTTGCTCCTGTTAGTTTTGTTTTTTTTTTTTAACTCTACTTCTCACTAAAAGGTCCTGGAGAATAAAGATTAAAATCTTTGGGAATGTTTCCAGTGCTCAGGCAGGGAAAGCCAGCTGAGCATCACAACTTTGTGTGCTTGGAAGATGGCAGGAAGGCAGGTGGTTTCTGAACAAATTGTTGGATTCAGCACTAGCCAGGATTTAGCACCAGCTAAATTAGTTAATTTTTGACTTCACCTACTTGACAAGAAATATGATGAAAGAGCACTACAGTGGCTATTAGGCAATATATTGGCATCAGTGATGACTGAACTTTATTGGAATGTATCCAGGAACACCTTTTGTGAGAAAACCTGTATTATGCAGTTAACAGGGAAGGTTATAAATGTAAAAGGAAAACACTTTTTGCCTGGGAAGTGTTTTACTCTGCATTTATTGTGATAAAATTAAATCGTGGACTGCAAGTCCAGAATTTAGGGTAAACCTTCAGCAGCTTTTTATCAGCATACACAAGATGGGGCCATCACAATATACTGAGAAGCCCTGGTCAAAATCAGAAATACTTTGTCTTCACCAAGCCATTTTTAGATTGCTAAATATTCCTCTAATACATGGAAAATACTTGCAAATAATTTTCACCTCCTGATTCTCTCTTGGTGTTTCTCAGGAATGTGTGTGCAGCTATTGATGCAGGTAGAAGCTGCTCTAACAGAGTTTTTATATTCCAGGGACAACTGGTTTAAAAATCATAAATATTTCAATTTTATGCTGTGTTCCTGTGATGGATTCAAAGCTTCCCTGGACACTTGATCTCCTAGGCCAGCTAACCCAGGATTTCACATGGAGGCTGCTGCACCTTTCATGTCTCAGTTTGAATCAGGACAGTGAGCCCAGTCTCCTGATGGTCCCCACTCACAACATTATTGTTCTCACAATGGATGGAGAAAACACCCAAATTCAATGCCTCTCAGATGTCACTAAATGCCTTAATGCCACCCAACCAGTGCCCATGAACCATCAATGAGCACTCAGGCACTGGGAGATGCCCAAATGGATCCCAGAACCAACAAACCCCAGAGTCATCAAGGCTGGCAGAGACCTTCCAGATCATCCAGTCCCATCATCAACCCACCACCACCACCATCATCCCTAAACCATGCCCCAAGTGCCACATCCAGGTGCCTCTTGGACTCAATATCCTGCCCTAAGAGGTGCCCAGGGTGCTCAGCACAACCTTTCCTGGCTGTCAGAGCATGGAAGCACAGCTTATGTTCACTGTCCTGATTCAAACTGAGACATGAAAGGCGCAGCTTCCACGTGAAATCCTGGCTTAGCTGGCCTAGGAGATCAAGTGTCCAGGGAAGCTTTGAATCCATCACAGGAACACAGCATAAAATTGAAATATTTATGATTTTTAAACCAGTTGTTCCTGGACAATATAAAAACTCTGTTACAGTGGCTTCTACCTGCATCAATAGCTGCACACACATTCCTGAGAAACACCAAGAGAGAATCAGGAGGTGAAAATTATTTGTAACTATTTTCCATGTGTTAGAGGAATATTTAGCAATCTAAAAATAGCTTGGTGAAGACAAAGTATTTCTCATTTTGACCAGGGCTTCTCAGTGTATTGAGATGGCCCCATCTTATGTATGCAGGACTGATAGAAGCCCTATAATCCTGTTCACAAGCATCCCAAACTCTGTCTGAAAGTTCTGCTTTGGTTATAGATCCCCACTCATGCCTCCACTGTTTTGTGCAGACTGTTCAGCTTTGCTTTAACAGTATTTTGTTTGACAAGTAATTCATGTCAACCATCATAACTACCAGGCACAAATGCATCAGTGTCATTGCTGTTATTTTTTACTGCTATTATGTGATCATTGTTTTAATTGTTGATTGAGTGCTTCCTAAATTTCATTGTGTGCCAAAAGAAGTTGACACACTCTGCTATAATTTATGTGCAGTGTCATCCCCAAGACAGATTTCTTCATTGTACATGTTGAAGCAGCTCTTCAGGAATAAATGAGTTATCACTGTGTTGAGGAGTGAACTCGGTACCACACCACTGCCACTTTCTCAAGAGAATATTGGCAAAAACCATCCCGGAGGTGCTAAAGGGATTTTATAAAAATATGGCATAAATTGAGATTCACATTGCTCTTGTGCTGGAAGCTCAGAGAGAGCAGCACCAGCCTTCAGAACGAGGGCACTGAAATGGAACCAGTGGAGGAACAAACACTGAGCTCTTCTTTTTACATTTTATCCACATAGAAAAGAGGCAAAGCTCTGGGGACACTGGGTGCTGGGTGTTTGCTTTCCCTCCCAGGTCTTACTGCTGAGATACCAGAGGTTTCAAATCAGTGTAAAGTTCCTGATTGAAGCAACTTCTGGAATATTGGAAAATAAAATCAAGAAATGATCCAGAGAAAATACACATTTATTTACTCTCCCTACACTGGATTTTGTTTGCAAAGGAACCTCAAACCTCACACAGTGCCTCCATCTTATATCCACATCTCCTTCAAGTCTGAAGGAAAATACAATCAAGAATGCTGAAGGGACATTCCACTTACCCAATTACAGCTATAATTAACTTCTAATTGTTTACCTCCCTAAAATCTGTGTTTGGCTCTAGCACAATACTCACTCTGTGAAGAAGAGAAAAAAAAAAAAGGTCGAGATATCCAAGATATCAGCATTACCTTTGGTACAGAGCTGATGTGCAAATTGTCATCAGGGCCAGGAAACTTTGCAAACATTGAGGGAAGAGAGGCAAGTCCTGCAAAAAGAACATAAAATATTACTGTTACTCAGTGTCCACCATGGCATGAACCACAATGGCTAAATAGGATTTAATATTGTGAGCAAAACCAAGGCTAATTTTTTGGGCTAACATGGCCAGATTTTCATACTGAGGGAGTTTGCAGGGGTGGCTTCTGTGAGGTGACACCAGGAGCTGCCCCCAGTGTCACACAGGGGAAGTTCCAGGTGGGTCCTGCCTGAGCTGTGACATTGGTGGCACCTCTGCCATAACATATTTAAGGACAGGTAAAAAAACCCAGCACAGCAGGACCTGGGAAAAAGGAGTGAAGAAGTGTAAGGGAAACAGTCCTGGAGACACCCAGGTCAGTGGAGAAGGCAAGTGACCAGCCAAGGTCAACCCAGAACACAAACAAATATGAAAAAAACCCAGTCTAGGACTCCATGGAATCAATTTGTCCAGATTCACTTTATTTTCCTTTTACTTTTTACAACTGCTGCATTTTATAATACTACATACTCTCAAAATCTTTCCCCTGTACTTATTTCTTCACCACTTATTTGTCAGAGAGGAAAGGATGTGTGCCTGGATTGTAGACTCTGCACAATAATTTCATGCCATTAAATGTTTGATTAAATGTTTTGAGAATAATGTGGTTATAAATGCAAGTGGCGGGTAACGATTTGGTGGAGATTTACATTTGCTTTTGAAGAGTCTTTGTGCTTAAGGACAAGAATTTATAATGCTAACTTAGTCATTTATCAGTAAAATAATAGTTCACTAACTGCCTTTATTCTTTCCTTCTCTCTCTCTCTTTTTTTTTTTAAATTTTGTGTTGGCAGTGGTGGATTTTCTTTTGTTTTCACAGGCCAACTGCAAAATATTGCCTAAATTGCTGCTTGTATGAAAATCCAGTCCTCCCACATCTGGCCTCAGAAGACAATTAGAAGAACAAAGGCATTTGAAAAAACAAACCCAGGACTAAATCTAAATTCAATTGCAAAGAACTTGGACATTTCCTCAATATTTTTGGAGGATCTTCATCTAAAACACCAAAAATGTTCTGGAGAGGTCCAGGAAAAACACAAATCCTTCACTAAATATTGTGAAACCTCATAATTTTAATTGCTTGACCTGTTGTCCAAAAGGCCCATGTTGAGAAGCAATTTGACAACCTGTGATTCACCAGCTTAGACTCACCTGGGCTTTGTTCTGTGTTCCACAGTTCCTCTGGAATGTATCCCAGATTTTCACTGCCACTCCTCTGCCTGTTTTCCAAATCACCATCTTTCTTCTTCTCAGCTGAAACTTTTCTAGAAAACAAAAAGGTGTCATTAGAAGTTCTCCATGGTGGGAGAACTTTTGGGTAGCAGACTAGAGAGAAAAAAAGTAAATGTCTCACATCCCAAAAAACAGCTGTAAAACTTGTTCCAAGCAATTAGCTTATATTGCCCAGGGAATTCTGTTTGGAAAGTTTCCATCAGCTGCAATGTCAAAGACCATCAAAATAAGGCAACCTTCAAAACGTGTGGCCCCTGTGCCAGATCATAGGTTTTGCAGAAAATTAATTTTGATCTCTGATTCTGAATTGCAGGATATTTAGCTGCCCAACAATGGAACACCAGCCAGGTCATAGCTCATCATTTTGGTGCCCAGCTGCAAAACCAAAGCGTGTCCTCTCACATCCCCACAGTCAGGGATAAATCTGTACACTCTGAAGTTAATCTCTCATTCTGAAATTTACTTTACATGAGAGAAATTCCTTGGTTAAAGTTACACATCTCCTAATTTGCAGAATGGTGCCTTCACAGCAGCACAGGGAGGGAATGGTGCTTTTTCACCCAAAATTCTGATGCTAGAAGAGATAGAAGAGATAGAAGAGAATGCTACTATTAAAAAGAGAATAGAAGAGATGCTACTATTGGTTTGTTGCTACCTGGATCTGTCTCCAGGACACTCCCAGATCCATCTCTGCCTAGGTTTGAGGTGTGGCAAACACAAATCGACCATGGAAAACCAGGAATTTTTAGTGGGAAGGGATGTTGGTGATGTTGGTGGAAGCTGCTGCGTGTCCTTGTACAAAAGCTGTAGTGAGGGTCGGGCTCTGCTCCCAGGGAACAGGGACAGAGGGAACGGCCTCAGGCTGGGCCAGGGCAGGCTCAGCTTGGCCAGCAGCAGGAATTTCCCCATGGAAAGGGGGCTCAGGCCTTGGCAGGGGCTGCCCAGGGAGCTTTGGAGTGCCCATCCCTGCAGGTGTCCCCTGGAGGTGGCACTGAGAGCTCTGGGCTGGGGACAAGGAGGGCATGGGGCACAGCTGGGATTTGGAGGTCTTTTCTAACCTCGATGCTTCCATGATTCTGTAATTCTGCTTCTTTTCTATTTAGTAGGAATCACTTTGCAGGCCCACAGAGCTCCAGAGGGTGTTACTAATGCACACACAAATCTGGTGAGTCAGCTCTCAGCTATGGGGCTTTTTTAGGAGATAAAACAGGTTGGACACCACTAGGAGCCCTGCCATGGTTGCTAGAAGACAAAAGCAATTGTTTAGGGCTACCACCCCCACATGTTACATGACACTGTGCTGTCTCTTTTATCTAAGCCTTAGATCTCAACAACAAACTCAGTGGAGTAGCCAAATAAAAAGCAGCTACAAAAAAAAATTTAAAAAAGGTGCGTGGGAGGTATAGCAAGATAGCCAGCTAAGTTAAAAATAAAGGTGGGAAATAAACCAGTGTGTGTTTGGTCTCACTACTTCTTTGCTACCACAGCAATGCAGCTTCCAAAATCTGGACAAGCATCATTCTTTTCACTGCAGGGAAGTTCCCTCCAAGGAAAAAAAACACTAAGCCTACAAAATCTGTGATTGTTAATAATCCTTGTGATTTCAGGGTCATTGTTTTTCAAACTGTGAAGAACTGTCAGCACTGAATCTCCAAGTCCAAACTGAGCCTCAGAGCCTGAACTTGTCCCAGCTTTTTTAACTTTGAAGTATAAGCAAGGTTTGTGAACACAGTGACACAAGTCATCTTTAAAGTAAATGAAGGAATAGTAACTTTGTAGTAGTGGAGCTAAAAACACACTTCTGCCATGAAGGTAGAATTGTTTCTGCCCAGACCAGATGCAAAAACACAGAGGGAAAGGAAAGTTATGCCCTATTCTGGACCTGTTCAGGTTGTCTGAAAGAAGCACTGCAGATCCACAACAGCAAGGCAGGGTCTGGGAAGGACATGGGAAGGACATGGGAAGGACATGGGAAGGACATGGGAAGGACATGGGAAGGACATGGGAAAGACATGGACCTGGCTGCTCCAGACCCCACTGCCAGGCAGGTCCTGCCCTGCATGTTCAACTGGTTTTGCCTTAGTAGGGTTGATCCTTGTGGAAGTTTTTGGGATTCTGAACCAAGTCAGAATCCAAGCAATCCCTGCTGATTTAGTCCTGCCCTACTTATATAGCTGCACTTGGCAAAATGATGAATTTAGCCCCACAAAGTAAGAAATCACATGGAAGCTTGCACGTATGGCATAGCATAATAAGCATCATTTCCTTGGTAGAAAACAGAGGTTATCTCATTTCCTTATTTTGTTTCCTATCAATAAACTGCTTTACAAATGGAAATCTGTCAACAGGCCTCCACAAGCTTTCCCCACAAGAGGCTGCTAATGAAACTGGGAATTACTGACGTGCCAGGCAATGGGGTGGAACGTTCTGCAAACTCATTAAGGGACGGGGAGTTAAAACCCCGCAAGCGTAGGCAGAGGAGGAATTTGCAATGCTGCCTAGATATAAATAATAATATGAATAACCCCACTGCCATGGCTGTCACAGCCACACGGGTCCTGATAAAAAAGATCTTAATGCTGAAAACCACCAGTTATTGATTTCTAAAGTTTTCCATCTCAGTGCAATAATGGACCAACGGCTCTGTACTGAAACGTGTCTGAAATGAGGTGCTGATACCCATCCACGGGGCAGCTTTATTAATTTTTTATAGAATTATAGAACAGCTTGGGTTGGAAGAAACCTTAGAAGATCATTTTGCTCCAAGCCCCTGCCGTGGGCACTGACACCTTCCACGATCCCAGGCTGCTCCAATGAACGCTCCCAGGGATGGAGAGTCACATCATCCCTGGACCACCTGTCCCAGCGCCTCGCCACCCTCCCAGTCAAGAATTTCCTCTAAATACCTAATCCGAATCTGCCCTCCGAGCCCCTTTTTGCCAGTTTCTCCGGCGGAATTCGCCCGCCGCGCTCCGGGGCTCGCTCGCTGCCGGTCTGGCAGTGACATCCTGTGGCGGCGCCGGCAATAGCCCGCCGGGCTCTGGTCGCCAGCCAGCCTCCCCTGCCTTCCCCGGGACACCTGGGGGCTCCGAGCCATTCGCTTTGTCCTTCAGCTTTCGCAGAGAGTCCGCGGAGTTTGTTCCCTCTGCGCTGCACCGGCCGGCGAGGCGGCGCTTTGGGGTTTTCAGGGGTTTTCAGCGCTGTGGGATCGGAGTTCACAGCCTCCTGCCAGCCCTGGAGCTCGCCTTTCATCCCTAAGGTCAGTCCCCGTCCCCGGATGCTGTCCCAGGAGCTCACAGAGCCGGGGAGTTTTGGGATGATGGATGCCAGGACAAGGACACTGGCACGTCCCTCTTGCCACCCTGCAGCGCCCTCAGAGTCCAGCGAACACAAAAAGTTTTCCATCATCTGACTTACCTTACTTCATTTTCATAAGTAGATCCTAAGAATGCAAAAAAAAAAAAAGTGTTTAAAATGCAGGAAATGAAAATGTAAAACTTCTGCAAGTTCTCTAAGAGCATGGCCTGAGTTCCAGCTAGCACAGGAGCATCTCTGCACCCTGTTTGCAAAATTGGGGCAGCCCTGTAGAGCATCTTATGTGGAAACTGGAATCAGGCACACAGCACTGAAAATATTCTTCAATAAAGAATCTTTAAGTGTCTTTAAAAGTCAAAACTCCCAAAAAAAACATGACCCCCGGGAGTTAATGTGAAGGGCTGACACTGATTGGAATAAATTTAGGAGAGAAACATGATGGTGAAATTGAGGATCTTAAACAGGCCATAGTTAAGAGCAGGATCTGCCTGCTCAGTCTTGTGCTGACAGGTCTTTGTGCAGCATCAGAGCTGCCACAAGTAGATTTATGTCTAATCAAAACCACTTTTTAATGTTTGGAGCAGCTGTGAAGGTCCACTCACCTCTCCTCTTCAGGCAGCAGCGCACAGCAACCACAATGAGAACGACCAGGAGAACAACGCCAAGAAATGAAAGCACAATTGCAAGTACAACAACCCACGTGCTCCTGGTGTCTTCACTGTACTCATTTTCTGTCAAATTAAATGGAGAAACATTGGACTATCAGAACCCCAAAACATCCTTTTCAGCATGTTCACCTTTTCTGTGAGATGCTATTGAGTGTTTGGTGAATATTTAACAAGGAGTCTGTGTTTTCCAAATGACAGGCTCTGTGTTTATGGATGGCACCCAAGAATCTAAAATATTCCTGAATTCAAATCCTTTACTGCAGTTGTAGCTTCTCCCACTGCTGCTTCTCTTCTGAAAAGCACAGGGTTGCACCCTTCAAACTTAACTTTATTTTATAATTATGCTGGGCATCCCAGAGCCCTTTGGAGACATTTGGGGAAAGGTGTTAAGATTCAGTTTAGGTGTCCATACTGCAGATATTGAGTGTCTTGCCTGGCTGCTCTTGTCAGTGGAGAGAAAATAGGTATTTTAGGGTTACAATTAATAGGGTTACAATTAGTTTGATTAAACCCTAAATTAAACCCTACAAATAGGGTTTACAATTAATTTGATCGAATGTGTATGTGTCCCTTTTAAGAAGCTGAACTGCTTTGAAAAAAATGTCCATTTCTCCCCACAAACCACAGCAACAGTTGTAGGTGATTAGTACAGTTGGGGATCTCTAGCCTGGAAAAATTATTTTCTTATCAATTCTGTCTTGGGATTTCTCTCAATTTCAACAAGTGTTTGATTTTGGGATGTGCTTGGTGGGACACCAGTTCCCCACTTAAAGAGGACCAAAGAGCAAAACCAGCGAAGAACACACAGCTACTGACCCCTCTTCTCTACAGCATTCTCACATTTAACTGATTCCTTCATCTTTGCTGTAACCTACAGGGTTAAATGAGGGGATTTAAGGATAATTCAATGTCTTGCTGAAGTTGGTTGCTATGACCAAACAGGACTCCCACGTGCACAGGATTTCAAAAATATCTTGCATTTAGAACTACAGAATCATGGAATGATTTGGGTCGGAAGGGACCTCAAAGATCACTCAGTTCCATGCCCTGCCATGGGCAGGGACAGCTCCCACCATCCCAGGCTGATTCAAGCCCTGGCCTTGGACACTTCCAGGGATGAGGAATATTCCTCAGGCAGCTGGATGCACAAGGAAGATGCCAGTTCTGCTTGTCACATCATCCTGCCCCCTGGTTTGACCAAATATTCCAGAAGCACCTCCAATTTGGCTTCCCTTTGGAAAGCAGCCCCAAAACACTTTTGGCAGTTGTTTAGAAACAATCTCCCAATCCAAATTACAGGTGTGAGACACATGCAGCCCTAGCACAGTTCTGTGCCATGGGTTTATGATTGCCTTTTGCTCATTCCAGGTCCCAATTAACAGCTCCATGGCCACACTTGGCTGACAGCCTCTGGAAAAGGCACCACAGGAATGAGGGTGACTGGGAGCTGCTCAAGGTCAGGGCAATTCCCCTGATGTGGGAACCAGGTTTACCTGTGGCAGGGAATAAATCTTTTCTATCTACAAATTTTCCTGGGTATGTGTTTGGGGTTTGGAGGTTTCAGACTAAAAAAGAGACAGCACCAGAGCCTCCTACAAAGCTTGAACCTCTGCCAGGAATCTGCATTCTCCAAAGCTCAGGTCATTATCATTAAGCAATTTGTTCCAGTCTTCTCTAATCCTAATGCTCAACCAGCATGTTTGGAATTTCTTCTATTAGGAAAAAAACAAGCACTCAGTAACCTGAAAATTAGCAATGAATGCTGTAGGCTGCCATCAATAGATGATAAACTTGTTCATAGTGTTTTTATCTAGAAGTACTGCAGCAAATATCTACATTTCAGTACATTTTGTTCCACAGAGATGCCACGGGGATTTCAAGATGACTAAAGTATGAATGACATCTATTTAGCCAGAGGGGAAAGCTTAGCCCTATGAGAAGGGAGGAGCTAAAGACACCTGCACTGGCCCATTCCTGCAGGCTGGCTGCCACACCAAGGCGTTCACTCCCTGCCAGGGTCAGGTTTTGTGCCAAGAGATTTATGAAGCTGGCAGCAGAGGGACAGGGGACAACACCAACACTCCCAGAGCTTCAGCTTTTTTGTATCTCTGCAGTTTTGGAGGATGCAGAAAGAAGCTGGAGCTGGGTGTGAATGAGGAGCTGCCAGGTGAACACACGAGCAGGGCTGCAAGGGAGGGTGTGAAGGTGTTAAATCCCTTTGAGTCCCTTAGGAAATCCAAACCAGGTTCCACAAAGTGTTTAGTGTGGACAGAGCCACTTCCTCGTTCCACAGGGCCCATCCTCTGTGGCCATCCTGACCTCTGGCTCCTCCCTAAGTTGTCCAAACATTGACTTTGACAAAGTGTCTGCAAAAAGGGGATTTTCCCAGGCAGGTGCTGGTGACCAGTGAGGAATGAGAGACTGGAAAAACCTGCACCTGGCTCCTTGGACACTTTGGAGCTTTCTGGCTGAGTTCAAAAGCAAAGGACATCCAGGTTCATGGGAGACTCTCTGTCCTCAGCTTCTGCAGATCAAAAAACCACAGGAATTCAACACCAAAGCCAAAGACAGCTTTGATCCAGCTCAGGAACTCCACCATGGATCCCATTCCAAGTAACAGCTCTGTGAATGCATCTCCTGGGATAACTCTGTAGGAGTTCCCAAATTCCAGGCTCAGCCAAACATCACTGTAGGAAGAGTGAATGACATAAAAATGCATCACTTTGTATGGGAAGACTGACCCAGAGGTGCAGGAAGGTGGGACATTCCCTCACCAGGGGCTGCTGGCTGGAGAGGGCTCAGATTTTCAGTAGTTCTTGTATTGCTTGAGAGGAACAAGGAGGAATTTGATTCCTCCAGCTTTTAAGTGAAGGGGAAAATTGATATTTCAGTAGTTTTGGGAAGGATTGCTGACATGTTGGAAGCTGGTTGTGTTCTTTCCCAACAGCCAGCTAAGGCTGAGCCTGTGTATGAAAACTAGGACAAGTTCTTAGATTTTGAGTGTGATATATGCATTATATACCTTCCTGTGTCGTAAATGCCATGCTTTTATTTCATTCTGATCACTTAAAGACTTCAGATTCTCCTATCCTGTCAAATGTTGAGTGCCTGCTGCTGCTGCACAATGGTATTTCCAAAGAAAAATGAAGGATGGTCCTGTACAATCACTAATTATACACTAATAGTGCTTCATGACATCTGTTTTTTCTCCTCTTCTGATTTACAGCGAGTAGCTATGGAAACATCACAAATGAGTGGGAGGGGAAATTTATTAATTTCCTCAGGATAGTCCTATTTTGCTTAGTCAGTAATTAAGATCAATGTGACTACAAAAGGCCATATTAGGGATGGTAAAATGACCTTTTCCAACTGCATTACCAAGCAAGCACTTCTGAAAAAGGCCTGCTAATAATGATTCATACCAAAAACAAAGGGCACAGCTACTCAATCTTCTCAGTTGTCTATGTGTCAGAATGTCTGTACCAAACCTCTCATTGACACGCTATAAGGATGTTTTGTATGTGCCTTGTTCACCCATTGCAGGGGAAGAATCAGTTCATCAAGAGAAGCTGTCAGCATGATTACCACCTTAGCAAAAATATTTAGAGTTATCAAAGGCCTTGATAACTGCTCTGGAGAGATTTGCACGACATCCAGACTTGGATTAAAGCAACTTTTAATTTCCTTAAGTAAAGCCAGTAAAAAGCAAACTAATGCACTGCCCAAAAAATTCCATATATGTTAGTACAGAATTTATTCTGGGTTGTGTGCAGAAACTGGGAGGGTTCTTTTTTCCAAATCGGGGGTAAAACTGGTATTGGACATTATGGAGAACGATTTCACATGAAGGTTTGGCTTTGTAAGAAATTGAGTTAATATGGCAGGCATGCTCTGATCAAGGATATTTAAGATCTAAATCCCTTGGGTGTTTTCTTGGTCATGGAGCAAAGGCTGGTTTACCTAGCAGCGAATCCACAGGAGTCAGAGGCAGATATTTGTCAGAGGCTTTGTCTTGCTCAGTCCTACCTTGGGCTTCATGGTTCATTGGACTGGTAAAAGAACATTTAACCCTCCCTGTACATCATGCTGTGACTCCTGGCTCCGAATTCCACGCCCCAGAGGATTTCATTTGCAAATAAACAACTTTTTAAAGCAAGACGAACCAGAACAAAATGCACAGCCCTGAGCGCGGGCGGTACAGGACGGCAAAAGCAGAACAAACATTCACTTACCCGCGGCAGAGTTGTCAAAAATAAGAGTTACAGTTGCATTCTGAGGGCTGGGGAGTGCTTCTATGTCAGCTAAACAAGTCAAAACCTCAGTGTCCCTCGGAGTCAGGGTTAAGGTGCTCAGGGCATTGTGGAGGCCAAGAGATGCTGGACTTTGCTGGGTAACATAGCTCGACTCATCAACCAAAGAGTCATTTGTCATCCAGGTAATGTCTGGAGCTGGAGCCCATCCTAAGGCTTCGCAAACAATCTCAACTGTTTGGTTCTCTTTTACTGTTAAGGTGCTATTTTTGATGAGTAAAGATCCATTAACTGTGGGAGGGAAAAGATGTTTTTGTTCCTTCAGAACGTTTCGCTGCATTGCTTTCCTGCTGGTAGTTTTAAATCTTATCTCGCTACCCAGAAATAGCTGTGCCTTGAGATATGAAGTGGAAAACAATTATTAATACAGATATAGCACATGCATGGTGGAAACATGCAGATATTTCAACTACACGGGCCCATTACCCAATATGTCTAAAGCACAAGTCTCAGCTTTCAGCACTTTTCCAATAAAAAGCAGGAAATTGCACTGTTTAGCCATCTTGACACATATCCAGAGGACAACATAATGAAGTAACAGTGTTTCTCTCTAAGTTTAAAATATGCTCAGGTCGTATAAGAAGAGGTTTACAGATAGGTGATGAGTTGTCATCACTGCACCAAGCCCCTCCTTGACAAATGGATAGTGCCTGGTGGTGAAATCCTGCTTTCCTGGCTGCAGGCTGATAAGGAATAAGAGGTGGAACAGGAGAAAACAGGAGCAGTTATAACCTCTGTTACTGGCACTCTGCATGTGACTCTAAAACCCGCTCGGACAGTAAAATTAGGGTGAGGAGGGCAGGAGGCAAAGGATGGTAAATGGGAGCATGTGCTCCTGCCCAGGGATAACTTGAGCAATTCCTCAGAGGATTCCCTTAAGCGCAGCACAATAAAACAGCTTTTTGCTGGTGGCTATGATGTCTCAGGTTTGAGCTTTTCTATGTTTCACATTCTGTGCTGCTTTATGTGTGGGTCTGAGCTTCATATCAGGGCATGGTGAGCTCTCTGCACAGAGCAGGGAGACAAAACAATTCCTGCTCCAGCTGGGGACCAAGGACAAATGACCCAAATCTCAGCCCAAGAGCACAAACAACGTGGGCTGGAGAGAGAAAAACAAGCAGGATGGGAGTGCATCAGCTAAAGCTGGAATTGGACAATGAACTCCAAGGTGCAAATGGAGCAGAACTGATCCCAGTGACAGAGCCCGTGCCCGGGCTGCATTTTGTGCCCATTTTGGTTCATCTTGGGTGCAGCCCTGGCTGGGCTCTTGTGCTGCCCAAGGTGCCTCCATGGAGACCTTTTAATAAATCCCTGCTTTATTCTTTAGCTCTGCTCTAGGTCAGCCCCCACAAGGCACCAGCCATACCCACCTTGAACAGAGAGAAAGGCGAAGTTGTTCTCGCTGGGTTGCTGGATGCTGCACTCAATCCTGCCAGAGTCACTCAGCTGGGTGCTGTGGATGATCAGCTCCGAGGTGAACTCATCCCCACTGCTGTAGTTCCTGGAGGTGAAGCGTTCTGTGGTCTCCACCGAGCCCTGGGAGCTGAGGACAGTGAGGACAGGGCTGCCCTTGGAGAGCCAGATGAGCACTTTCCATCCTGCAGACACCGTGCAGTTGAACCTGGCCTCTGAGCCAGCCAGGACTGTGGCATTCTCAGGGCCTTTTGTGATGGAGTAACAAGAGCCTAGACCTGTGAGGGAACCAGAATCAGTCCATGAATACATGTACAACACCAACAGAGGTGGTTGGATAGTGTGAAACATCTTAACCTGTTCAGAGATGGAGGTGTGCAAGCTAATCTTTCAGATCCTGCTTAGATTAAGTGGTTTTCTTTAAAAATGCCTTTAATTATTTAGTCTCTCCTTCTCCCACTCCAAAATCACCTGTTTCTCTTCAGTAATTCCCTGACTACCATTTTGCTGACAGAAAAAAATTCCACTTTTAAATAGGAAAACACATGAGTTGCCTACACTTCAAATAATTAAAGGAGTGTGTAACCAGTCCCTTTTCCTTATCTTGGATTGCCACTGATTTTTTGCAGCCCCATCAACTATCCTTCAGTGCTCTTTCCCCTTTTCCTCAATCATTCACCACACACATTGTGATGTATCTCTTCTAAAGCCTTCCTCAGGCTTCCTGTTAACCAGAGGTGCTGGAACTCCTTATTTTTAACTCCTTGGAAGGCAGTGTGAATTTTGGCTAATATTTTTCAGAGCTGAAAGCTCCTAACAAAGGCATTTCAGTTTTTTTCCTCCTCATAGACCCAGGGCCTCCCATTGCCAGCCCCAGGGCCTCATCCAGGAATATTTTGAGCCCAAGCATGGACATTTCCCTCCCTGCAGACCCAAGAGTCCTGCCAGGGGGATCTGCCTCCCCAGGGGAACATTCCTGCTGGGGGAGCACCAGCACCAGTGGTGCCCCAAGGGTTCCAGCTGAGCTCTGCAGGACAGCAATTAGACACTGCAGTCCATGGCAGTCTAATTAAAACCCCGTGCCTGCAAATTTGGCCAGAGAATAAGTGTTCAATTATGTTCCAGGAAAAAGGAAGCCTGAAATGGTCATCACTCCCTTGCTAAGAGTATTCAGGACAATTAAGTAATTTTTAAGGGTTTCATTCACACCAAGGTTTGGTGGTTTTTTTAGGTAGTTTATTCATTAATGGATTAGCTATAAATTATTGAAAAAAAAACATTTTTCTTTCAGTCAGCAGCCAATGTGAGAGAAGGACACACTGTATTTTTCACACAGGGGTGTTTGATGGTTGTGTAAATGGAACCAGAGCCCAGTCTCAGCGAGGACATTCAACCAGAGCCTCAGTGAGCTGCAGCCAGGACCAGGGTAGGAACCTCACTTCTCCATTGCCCAGAGCCTTCTGCACCTCCCAGCCCACATTTATCCACTGTACATCCAAGCAGGTTGGTGCCAGGAATTGTTCTTTAATATAAATAGCTCCTCTCTTTCCTCCTACCTGCTGCAAGCATTTACAGACTTCTTTGTTTTGCAGGACTGTGCAAACCTGGCTCTCCCTGGTTCTGTGCGTGGCTGACTCTGAGTTCTGTCATGTTTACAAAATCCTTCACAAAAATTTTCCACCTTCCTGGGTTGTGTTACCTCTGCCATGCACCTCAGTCTGCAAAGTATATCTGTGTGTGAGCAACAAAACATTAAATGAAAAGCAAACTTTACCTACTCTGATAATTAATAGAGCCAGATAAGATTAAGTAAATCATATTTCTGTTCAAATTAAAACTTACCTGCTCTGCCCCTCTTAATGCAAACTGTTCTCTCTGCACTTGGAATTTATTTTCATGCCTGTGCAAACACTGCTTTTTCAAGGAGCTGTGGCCTGCCAGGGCTCTGAAGAAATGATGCAAGTTTCAGGACAATGCTTGCTGTTAATTTATCTTTGAAATTTATCCCTAAACAGGAATAATCAGTGATCATTTGCTCTCAAAATAATTGGCTATGTTGCTTTTGCTGTCTTCAGACATTCAGGGCAGTATAGGCAGGTAGGTAGGAGTTAGTCATTTATCTATGATCATTATTTTTTATCAGTCCATAGGTAAGGTAGGATCTGCATCTTCTTCCACCAACCATGTCTGCTGGAGCCATAAATGGTTTTTCACTGACTGCTGCCCCACAGGGAACAGGTCCTGCATGGGGATCCTTTGGGAGACAGAAGCACTGAGGAATGGGACATAACCTCTCCTCCATTTAGATCCCAGCCCCAGCACAAGCAATAAAGGAGTTCCATCAGCTTTTTTTTCTCCACCTGTTGCCTGAATGGTTTTGGTGATTTCTCCTTTGCCTCTTTATCTTCTTGCTTTTATTGTTTGTTCTGCACGTGGAGTCCTGAACCAACAGCGTGTTCCATTGTCCAGCCTGTGCACAAACACTGACAAAGTCACCTGTGGGAGGTCACAGAGGACATTCATGGCACAAATGGGATCTAAACCCAGCTGCCAATGCCTTAAGCCAGTGCTGGGAGTCCCTTTGCTGGACCTTGCCTCATGCACTGGGGGGAGAAACGTTCGTGCCGCTTTCATTTGCATCCTGCTTCAAAAATACCTTGCAGATGGCTGCTTTTAAACAAATTAAGGCCTCGAGCTAGATTTTCATTGCACTTTACAGGAATTACGTGTTCAGCTCTTGACAGCTGTTTTAACATCTGCTTCCCCACACACCAGCAGGGAGACATCCCACCCAGGCAAGCACCATCCTTGCAGCAGGGAAATGCTCCCTGATCACTCCTAGGCTTTTGAAAAACAAAAAACACCTTCCTTGAGGCACATCACTAAATGTTTATAGAGCAGTCACCAGGGGTGAAAGTTTGCTTAAATTAAGTGTTATGGTGTCCCAGGTGCTCAGTGCCTCCCAGCAGCATGCAGAGCACAAACCAACTCCTTCATGAGCTGGCGTTTTCCCTCCTCTGCCACACAGATTAGATTCACTGTCACACCACTGCAGGTTGTGAAGAAATGAAAATGCATCTTGTGCAGGATGATGCCTGCACTGAAGGAACCTCATTTGCCAAAGAACTGCCCCTGCCCTTTGTCAATAATGGTTTTTCTTCCACGCCTGAATGAACCCCGCTCTTCCATGCTGGAGTGTTCAACAGCCAGGGCACTGAGATGTGGCTGCCTTCTCTTCCTTGCCTCCTGTCCTCTGCTGGCTCTGTCTTTCCTCTTTTGTAAGTGACCTATTTGGATGCAGCACAGGGAAGGACAGGATGGGCTTATCCTTTTGCCATAATGATTCCTCTTTTTTTTTCAGCCTCATTATCGTATTTCAAAATAATCTCCCCCTCTATACCCATACTGCCCTTCCACAAACACTGCTTTTCATCCTTCAGTTTTTTGATCTAATATCTGTCTTTCTCCCTTCCCTCTCTGCTCTTTCTGCTTGAATTTCTACATCTTTTTTCCTTCCAGTGTCTTTGAAATTCCTTTTTCTCTTCACTTTTTCTTCAGTCTCCTGCTCACCCCACCTTGCCTTTTACCTCCCCTTCCTCACCACTGGCCCACTGCCCCAGCCACAGCTCTGCTATGAACTGTTAAACACACACCAATAAATAAATAAATAAACAGCTCAAGTTGGTTTCAAAACCCAACAGCCCTGCAGCTGAGATTTTTGAAAGCCAAAGTAGGTTAGAGCTTGTCAAAGCCTGCAGCGAGGGACCGGCTTGTTCGCTTATGTTAACAAGAATTTTTAAATGCTTACAGGATGTTTCTGTCAAGTAATACCAGACTCCTGATGCTCAGCAAGCCTTATTTCCTCCCACCTGCACACAAACCTCTCCACAGCCCCCAGGCACGTCTTGCTCTCTCCTCTCACTCACTGTGTGACAGCAGTCCCTGGCAGAACTTCCCAGTGCCCAAAAAGAAGAGATCCAGGGAATTCCTGAGCCAAAAAATTGCTTCTGCACCTATGGATCTGCCCTTTATGATATTTGGTAGGTTTTTTCAGCCTGTTTATAATTTGATATCCCCCACAGCCAGTGACCATGAGCTTCACTATTTAATTACATGCTCTGAGAAAAGAACAGGCTTCAGTTAGCCTTAAATCTTCTGATACTTTTAGTGGTTGCCATGAATTCTTTTTGTTATGAGAACTTGTGAATAATCATTTCACCATTCACTTCCATATAATTAACCACTTTAACACATTTTTACTATTTATTCTTTTTCACAAGCAGGAAAAATATCCCAGTCTAATGAGGCCTCCTCATCCTTCCCTCCTAGACAAGAGGGGCTTTGGATGTCCCATCCTGGATGTGTTCAGGGCTGGATGGAGCATTGAGGAACCTGCTCTAGTGAAATGTGTCCCTGCCCTTGGCTGGGAGGTTGGAACTGGAAGGTTTTTAAGGTCCTTTCCAACCCAAATCCCCCTGGGATTCTTTGGTTCTCTGCCTTTGAACAGCTCTGTCACACTCTGTAGCTTTCTCAAACCTGGCCTGTCCTGTTTGTGATGGAAGGGTTAACAAAACAGCCAATACTGAGATGAAACCTTTCTGTGGATTTGCATCGTGCCAAGTTTCATTTTAGCTGCCTTGCTGAAGACATTAAATGGTGATATTTTCTCTCTTTTTCAGCAGTTTACTCTCTTTCCAAGACGTGTTCTTTTCTCCACTAGACGTTGCATTTAAGAGATGCTTTGCATTAAATGCTTTCTCTGCCCTTCTTACTTACTCATCTGGCATCAGGACATTTTCTGGCAAATCTTCCCAGTCTCTTTTTGGATTTGGCTGCCCTAAGTAATTCTGCACTGCTTGCAAAGTCTGCCACCTCACAGTTCCCTCCTCTTCACCAGGTGGGAAGAGGAGGGAACTCTCTTGTTTAAGAGCTTATTGAATACCAACATCTCTGTGCAGCTCCACTGCTCAGAAAACTCAGTGTTTATTCCTGCATTCACTACTAATCCATGACAATACCTTTCCCCTCATCCCACTGCAGCTCCATATAGACTATAATTAAAAAAAATCAGCCTTGTCTCCATTACCCAACTAGTCACTTAATATTCACTTTTCCTCTAAAGCTTTGCCACCAAGACACTTTTAATCTGAATTGACTTTTTTAATCTCAGCCTGAGATTCAGGCATGTGAAGTGTGAATTGGTGGTAAACCAGCAACGTGATAATTTGCTTTTACTTCTGGAAGTAAAAACCAGCTGCTGATAATGAGTTTTCTACACATGCCCCCTCAAAAGCAGCAGTCCCAAACAGGAGGAAGAGAAAAACAAGCAGAGGGAGAAACTGAAAGAGAAACTGCCCTTCCCACGCCACACACTGCTCAGCCCTTCACGCTGAAGCACACTTTAAATCATCAGGTCATGCAGGCTTGAAACACAAACATCTCCCTTTAAAACAGCTGAAACAATCCCACTCTGTGGCTGCCTGCTCAGCATGAACTCCTCAGCAAGGCATTTACCCCACACTGAAATGGGTTCCTGCATTTTATCCATAGCCCATAACTCTCAGGGGATATGAACGTGTCCTACCTGGCAGCAGGGCAGTCAGGATGAGGGGCAGTAAAATGCATTTCTGGAAGCTCTCCATTGGAGCATTCTCTCCTGGTCCCTGAGGCAGCAAGGCACCAGTGGTCACTGCATGCTTGAGAAGAGGCTGAAGGACAGAACTGATGGAGAAACTCGGGATGGAGCCGCTGCTTTGGCTCCTGTGACAAGGGTGACTTCGTGTGACCTGCACCACCAACAGGGGGAAAAGATTAAATGAGGGAGGGTTTGGAAGCAGAGCAGAATCTTTCCTCAAATAACAGAGAAACTTTTTCCAGCAGAGAAGCCTCCTGCTGCAGATCTCCCATTCCTCAGTCCCTCCTGGCTGTCAGAACACTCCTGCTTCAGCACTGACAAGGCCAGGGCAGCTCCAGCTGCACCACTGAAGTCCCTTGTGAGCAACTGGGAAAAATAATTCTCTGAGCTGCTGCACCTGTGAGGATGAGAAACATCAAATCTCCTCCCAGCTACCCAGGCTGAGCCCTCAGAAAGGCTGATAGCGCAAAAAATGCCTCCAGAGTTATTCCTCAGAAGCTGAGAGTGCCTCCTATACCCCACAATAAACCAGCAGCAGCTCTGCACTGTGGTCAGAAATAATACACAAAGCCTGGGTGTGAGACACCACCTTAATCCCATATTTTCTGCTTTTCCAGTGTTTGTGATTCACTTGTGAGATATTATTCTCCTCCCCCTCAAAATACGTGGGAGAGGCTTTGACTGCGCTTGGTTTACAAATTCCTCATCTGGGCCACTGAAGGGAAAGGGACCTTTGTGAAAGGGACCTGGGCCAGAGGATGTGATTTTGTGTCAGGAAAAGGATTTTTCCTGTCAGGAAAGTCTTTCTGACTCCAGGGATGCTCTTTGTGGCAGCACTGTGCAGTGCACAAAAATTGTCACCACAGAGACACCCTGGCTTTCCTGCTCAGCTGCAGCACCAGGAGGTACCAGAGCTCCACTCCCTGCCTGGAATCTGGCAGGCTCAGCTGGCATTTTCATCCACATTTTCCCGTTTTTCAAGCTTTCAGTTTACCTTGGGAACCTACAGGACAGCCCTGTCAACTTACCGACATTTTAAGCCAAACCTGTGGGCTGATTTCTTCACCTGCTCGTTCAAAGGCTGGTTTGGTTTTTCCTAGTGCATTTTGAGAGGTTTTGGGTCTTTTTACCTCAATGTTTTGTGTGTGGAGGAGTCCCCAGCAGGCAGGTGGAGAGGGAGGGTCACTGTGCACAGCCTGGAGGGATTTCTCCTTGCTCTGTCACCGTGACAGCTCTCGGCACACTCACAAACCAGCCAGGACTACAGGAGCTGTCATACCAAGTGAAACAGCCCGAGGAAAGCACCAGGAAACAAATCCAAAACACAAGGCTGGGTCCTTTTCAGAAGCTGTGACACCAAGCAGCATTTCCAGCCAGAACAGCAGCCTTCATACCCCCCTGACACATCCAGCTGCACCAAAGCAACCTGAGCTGGGCAAAGTTTTACGTGGTGAAGAATAAACTGGCAAGAATATTGTGCCAAATCCAGGTCAAAAATCAGCCAACAGCTCCGGGTGAGGCAGAGCAAGACAGGAAAGGGAGGGATCTATAATATTTTGTTTTACTTAGTTTAGAAATGGACTTTCAAAGGGCTGTGAAATGTCATCAGATCCCGAGATGAAACAGGCTATTTTGGATGAGGATGAATTTTGGAGGATGAATTAAATGCCTGGGTTTGTTTGGGGTTGCTTTTCCCCTCCTCTGTCGGAGCGTGGGGTGACTCAGGTTGCCGGTGCTGCTCTGAGCTGTTCCCTCCCTCACCCACGACGCAGGCAGGGGACAATAACAACAATATCACCCTCGAGGAACGGCAGCAGGATCCAGAGAGGGGCTCGGCTGCTTCGGGCACCCCACGAGGGACACCCACCCCAAATGCCAGGAAGCACAACAGGAGACAGAGCCACAAAACACTCCTGCCACCCCAGAGCAGGGGAAAGGGCTAAATGATCTTCCAGCCCCTGGCTCCGGCTGCTGGGAAGCAAATCCAGGCTGCCAGGGCTTTACCTGGATCACATCCTGGAGCTGAGGTGTCTCCCACCGCTTTCCCTCTGGCGACAGCTCCGGCTCACGCTGCCCACCCAGGGGGCTGGAGGCGATCCGAGCGGGGATCCCGGGCCAGCCCTCACCTGCTGTCCCGAGGAAACGTCCCTCAGGCGCTGGGGACGCTGTCCCTGAGCGAAGGGAGCTGCTCGGAGCTGCCGTCAGCCGCAGGCCGTGCCTGGCACTGCTCCGTGGCACGCAGCGATGGCCTCTGCCTTCCTCCGCCCTGTGCCTGTCAATGTTTAACCGGCCCGGGGGAGCTGAGGCGCGGCCAGTGACACACGGCCGGTGACACATGTTTGGTGACACACGGCTGGTGACACACGGAGCGAACCTCACACGGAGCCAACCTCACACGGGGCCAGCCGGCAGCGCCGCGGGCGGCCCGCGCCTCATCCCGGCCGCGCGCGGAGCGGCGGGACACGGGCACGGCGGGAGGAGAGGGCTCGGGAAGGGCAGGCGGGCAACCAGCAGCTGAGAGCCATGGGCCCCGGGACGGGTGTGCCAGTCACAGTGACACAGGTGAGAGCCATGGGCCCTGGGACGGGTGTGCCAGTCACAGTGACACAGGTGAGAGCCATGGGCCCTGGGACGGGTGTGCCAGTCACAGTGGCACGGGTGTGTGCAGTGGTGCCAATTTCCCCTGTTACAGTGACACGGGTGAGCGTCTGGGGCCCGGGGCCGGATGTCCTCTGTNNTGTGTGTAGTGGTGCCAATTTCCCCTGTTACAGTGACACGGGTGAGAGCCATGGGCCCTGGGACGGGTGTGCCAGTCACAGTGACACAGATGTGTGTAGTGGTGACAATTTCCCCTGTTACAGTGACACGGGTGAGAGCCATGGTGCCAATTTCCCCTGTTATAATGACACAGGAGAGACATGGTGTCTGGAACAGGTGTCCCCTGTCACAATGACATGGATGAGTGCCATGGTGACAATTTCCCCTGTTACAGTGACACAGGTGAGAGCCATAGTCCCAGAGATGGGTGTGCCAGTCACAGTGACACAGATGTGTGCAGTGGTGCCAATTTCCCCTGTTACAGTGACACAGGTGAGTGTGGTCATGGTGCCAATTTTCCCTGTAATAATGACAGAGGTGAGCACAATTGTGCCAATTTCCCCTGTTATAATGATACAAGTGAGAGCAATGGTGCCAATTTCCCGTCACAGTGACACAGGTGAGTGCCATGGTGGCTGGGACAGGTGTGCCCTGTCACAGTGACACAGGTGAGTACAATTGTGCCAATTTCCCTGTCACTGTGACACAGGTGAGCACGATGGTGCCAGTTTCCCCTGTCACAGTGACACGGGTGAGTGCCATGGTGCCTGGGACAGGTGTGCCCTGTCACAGTGACACAGGTGAGCACAATTGTGCCTATTTCCCTTGTCACAGTGACACAGATGTGTGCAGTGGTGCCAGGCACTGATGTCCCCTGTTATAATGACACAGGTGTGTGTAGGGGTGCCAATGTTCCCTGTTATGTGACATTTCCCCTGTTACAATGGCACAGGTGAGTGTGATGTGCCTGGCACTGATGTCCCCTGTTACAGTGGCACAAGTGAGTGTGAGGGTGCCTGGCATTGATGTCCCCTGTTAGAATGGCACAGGTGTGTGCAGTGGTGACTGGCACTGATGCCCCCCCCTTTACAATGACACAGGTGAGTGTGATGTACCTGGCACTGATGTCCCCTTTACAATGACACAGGTGAGTGTGATGTACCTGGCACTGATGTCCCCTTTACAATGACACAGGTGAGTGCACTGGTGCCAATTTCCCCGTTGTGTTACACAGGTGAGTGAACTGTGCCTGGAATGGATGTCCCCTGTTACATGACACAGGTGAGTGTGATGAGGCTGGAGCACATCCCACTGTTAAAGTGCCTCAGGCAGCGTGGCAGGGACCACAAGTGCCTGTGCCAGCCGTGCCCGTGGGCACTGTCACCCACAGCTGGGGGTGCTGAGGGCCACCAACAGCCCTCGGCAGGGCGAGGGGCTGAGCCAGGGCTGGGAGCATCCAGGGGGCCCAGACTGCAGCTGAAGGAGCTGGGGCAGGGCTGGACGTAAGGCTTTGTAAGAGCGGTGGTGTAAAACTTTCTAGGTAAATCTTTTGATGTAAAACCAAGGTGCCCAGCCAAGGATGAGGGCAGGGAGGGATCAGGCTGTGGCACCACTGGGGAGCATCACAGAGTCACAGAATCAATTAGGTTGGAAGAGGCCTCAGATCATCCAGTGCAACCTTTGACCGAGCATCACCTTGCCAACCCGACCAGCCAGTCTTTCACTAAACGCCTCCAGGGGCAGTAACTCCACCTCCCTGGGAGTGTTTTCCAGTGTTTAATCACCCTTTCCGTGAAGAAATTCCTCTGATGGCCTCGGGAGCCAGAGGGGGTTCTGTGTGCTCCCTGCTGCCTCGTGTGAGATGTTCTTACAGCCTCTGTCTTCCTCCAAGAACTGCATCCTGCATTTTATGCCCTTGTTGGTCAGTGAGTTGAACTGATGTGAGACGTCAGGAGATTTTTATGATGAGTCCATCTTCCAGGAAGCTTAAATCCTAAAAAAGGAACCTAAAACTTCCCTGAACTGTATTTCCTACTAAGCACAGTAATAGTAGCAAGTAGAAATTAATGGCACAGTGACTCGAAATGGAAAGGTTCAGCAAAGGGAAATGAATCATTCAGTCTGGGGAATCGTGAGAAATCTCTGAAAATAAATTTTAAAAACTTTGCCTTATTAGAAAAAATATCACCCTGACTTGTTAAAAGAAATAGCCATGAAAGCTGCAGGAAGAGGGATTTTTTGACCAGTTATAATTTTTTGTTACTATTTCCTTGACTTTACAAACCTTCTTTTTTAAAAGTCTAAAATGTCACACTCTTGTTCCACCGACTTAAATAACAGTATTCTTGAAATGCCTTCCATACAGGTGTGTCCGAGTAAAGCCAGAGCAAGAAAAGGGATAAATAACATCTAATGAGCACATTCCATCTCTGGTGGCCCAAGCAGGAGAAGTGCAGAAGGTTAAAATGAATTTTCAACTTGAATTGATCAAGATAACACTTCATAAAAACGCTTTGGAAAGGATAATTGCTGCTTTTAAAACTTTTACAAAGCTTATCATTTGGCACTGCTGAGAAGGGATTGTCCTCTCCACACTGAGGGGATGGGCATGAACCTCAGAGCAGCTTGAGCCTACCTGGAGAGCAATTAGAGAGATGACAGAGCCAAAAATCAAAAAGACCAGCATGTGCATTGACACTTTATCATTAATTAATTATAAATTACTGCCCTTGTTGGCTCCTTCCTTCCTTTGGCTCTCCTGAACCACGGTGTTGGGATGAGTGAAACCCTGGGTTAGGATGGAGTGGGATAAGATGTGGTGAAGTGTGTGTGTGCGTGCACAGGGTCAGCCATGCTCCTGATGTTCAAAAGACCAGCTCCTAAGTTTGATTTAAATGGATGTAATGGATTTTAAATCAGCCTGATTTAAATGGGAAAGCATCTTGGTCACTTTGTGAATCACCAGGCAAGTCTCACCTCCCACTCCACTTCCCCGAGACACTTCTTTCCAATTTTTCCTTTTTCTTCTGCCGCTGAGTAGGAGGATTTTCACCCTTTCCCCCCCCGCCCCAGCCCTTCCAAACCCATTTCTGGATGGTGTGTACACTGTGAACTCCTATGCAGCCCCCCACATTTTATTTGTTCTGGGGGGTGTGAGGCTGGAACATATGTCTGCACAGCTTGCTGTGCCATCCCACGCGAGGAGCTCCGAGGGAAATGGATTTCCTGGGACTCACTCAGTGAAACCTTCTGGCACTGCCATCGGGGCACCAGTGGAGTTTCTGTTTCCCCTGTGGGAGAGTGGGACAAATTGTCACGATGGGAATGGCTCCAAACTGAAAGAGAGTTGGTTTACATTGGATATTGGAAAGAAATTCTTCCCTGGCAGGGTGGGCAGGCCCTGGCACAGGTGCCCAGAGCAGCTGGGGCTGCCCCTGGATCCCTGGCAGTGCCCAAGGCCAGGCTGGACATTGGGGCTGGAGCAGCTTGGGACAGTGGAAGGTGTCCCTGCCATGGCAGGGGTGGAATGAGATGATCTTTAAGTTCCATTCCAAACTGTTCTATGATTCCATGATCACCTTTCCCTAGAGATCCTGAAAAGAATTGTGACATTCTAAACTCTGTTGTGCAACCAAATTTGAAGACATTTCAGAACTTTGTATTAAATGACAAGTCAAAATTCTGTTCCCTTTGCTCATGCAAAACCTTTGCTGATCTCAGTGGGGTTGAGTCTATTTTTAAAACTAAAATACCTCTCTTATGCAATAGGACTATCCAGAGTTACAAATAAATGTATTCTTTCTAAGACTTTCATATTTTACCTCTTTTCATAACGTTTAAAGGTTAGCTGAGTGTATTGAATGTGCTTACAAGAGGCAGGTACTAATGAGGATGGAACATTGAGAGGTGCAAGGCTGCCAAGTACAGGGTAAGGGAGGAGAAGGCTGTGGCACACACACATATTTCCACTGCTCTGAGCTGATAGCTGAGAGCTGAGGCCTTGGGGGAGCTGCAGAAATGACTTAGCTGCTGTAAATGCAATTCTGAGAGCATCCAGTGCAGCTCCTCAGGGCCCTGGGAACGGCAGCAGCCTCTGGAGCCAGCGTTCCCTGCAAGCCTCCTCTGCAGGGAATTCCACCCTGCACAGCCAAGGCTCTGCTGCCAGTGGACATTGGGGTTTGGAGCAGCCTGGGACAGTGGAAGAGGAGTTGGAACTGGGTGAGTTTTAGGTCCCTTCCAGCCCAAACCATCCCATGATTCTATGATAGAAAACAAACAGCATTTAGACATCTTCATCTGTAAAATCACCAGGCTCTACAGGTCCATGCTGTATTTTTGCTTATTTAGCTGAGTCAAAGAAAATATGATCAGGTTGTGTGAGCACTAAAACAGCAGAGAAAAGCCACTTACTCATTAAAGCTGATTTGAGGTCAGTGCTAGAAGCAAATAAGATTCTTTATGAAAATGGGTTTGAAAGGAGGTTTGACCATTGCAAGGATTTTGAGAAATGGCTCCCCACCAAAGAAATTAATGTTATTTTCTCTCATGGAGAGCGAGGGAATTGAAACCCCTAGAAAAGACAAAGGCAGGAGAAAAGCTGATTCAGTGGGACTGAATTAGGTGTCTCTATCTAAGCCATAACTTTTCCCATAACTTCTCCAACTCTGCCTCCATTTTTTCCTCTCTTTCTATGCTTTTCCTCCTTTCCTCTACTGTTCTCCAAAATATGTGGTGCTCTGCAAGGTGTTTCTCATTCAAAACAGATTTTATTAGTGTTAGCTGTAGAAGTCTGAGACACACACAGATCCCTCTCTGTCTCTAACGAGGTTTTTTTTTTAATATTTCAATTAGTCTGTTAGTGTAGTCACATTTTTCCTTACTCAGAAGCTTAGAGGAAAAGCTTTAGAAATAATAGGGCTGGGCCATTTCCTCTTTGTGTCACATTTGTAAACACTGAGATGCATTTTCCCCCATTGTCTCCCTCCTTCTTTTGACACCAGAGGAGTCTGAAAGGCTGGGCTGGGCTTTCTGGTTTAGACTGCAGAAGAAGCTGAGCCCAATCCCACCAGGTTGCTTCCCACTGGTCTGAGGAATCCTGCTTTATCTCTTCCCAAGGAAATCAGGTAATCTTTGCCTTGATGGAAAGATTCATTAAATCATGCTACCATGAATCTAGGCCAGGATAAATTCTCAAAAACCTTGTAACGCCAATTACACTCATCTGATGTTTTCTTTAATTTATTTATTTTCATTTTTTTCCTTGCTGATTGTAATAAAGCCACAGCTCTTTGCAGAATTGCTGTGGGCCCTTAATGAAGAAAGCTTTGGGCATAACCTTCTTCCAGACTTTCACACCCAGGAGGCCACAGGATTAAACACTTTTTTTTTTTTGGCACCAGTATCCTCGCAGTTTTTATTTGGCCTGAATAAATCTGCACAACTGGAATGTTGTTCTCCAGTCCTTTCCTGCCAGAACTCCTTGTGAACCACATTCCATGCTTCCCCTTTGCCAGGTGCCTTTCTCCTCTCCAGCACTGAAGCCAGTGAGTTGTAGCTGGAGAAATGAAGATGTCATCATCCAGGGGAGGTAGATGAAGACATTTATCGTGGATTTCAGGCAGGATGGAGTAAGAAATTTTATCACACAATGACAGAAGATGCAGCTTTGGTGCTGTCAGAGGGAGTGTAAATCTGAGAAGGAAATTTTTTAATCCACCAGTTCCCCTGGCAACATTTTCTTTAAGCTTTAGAAATGCTTTGTCTCTGGTTCAAACAGCTTTAATTGCTCTGGTTATCCTTCAGTTTATTCAAAAGAACTTTTCAATGTGTGATAATGTGCCTAGAAAAGGGAAACATCCTTCTCTATACTCATAATCATGATTGCATTTTTCATTATTGCTTAAGGTCATGCTTTTTAGACTCTTCCTGAGGCTTGCATGGAAAACCAGATTCTTCAAGGAGTTCAAACAAAGTGCAAATCTACCCAGAGCTCCTTTAAAAGTGGTGCTCAACACCTCTCTAGCAAGCACAGTGAGTTCTGCTCTGGGCACAAATGAACAGCTTTGTCAGAGGAGTGCACACACAGACACTGAGGGCTCCAAATCCCACAGGACTTCCCAGGAAACTTACCACAGGACCATGGAATTAATGCCTTTTTCACACAGAATTGTTAGGATTGGAAGGGACCTCTGCAGTTCTTCTTGTCCAACACCCCCAGGCTTTTCTTATTTTCCTGATGATTTTGCAAGGGCTGCCAGTTATGAGAAACGTTCATGCCCACACCTCTGAAAATAGAATATTAATGAATATTCCCCAAGTGACCCACAGGCATGATCCAGAGTGGCACTGCAGTGATGAGAGAGCAGATTGTCACCAGAACAGTCAGGGTGATTCTGGGAGAGCTGTCTCCCTTTTGCATTTTCATGAAACACATCCCTGTGGCTGACATCTTGCTGCTCCCTTTGGGCATTCAGTTAAGATCACAAAGTAGAAATGGCAGGGTTTTTTTGGGGGAAATCAATGATTCCTGTGCACAGTTTGTGATACCAGGTCTGTGACTGAAAGCTGCCCTTTTGCAATAAGACACCATAAGGCTCTGGAGAGATGGCTTCAAATATTCAATTTCTCTTTGTGTGGCACAATCACTGCTGTATTTTGGCTTTTTCCTGTAGAGGAGCAGTGAATTTTATTTTGATATTCAGCCTGAGAGAGTTGGGGCTGTTCAGACCAGAGAAATCCCCAGAGAGACCTTAGTGCACTTTTTCATTATCTGAAGGGGCTACAAGAGAGCTGGAGAGGGATTTTTTTACAAGGCCTTGTACTGATAGGACAAGAGGCAATGGCTTTAAACTGAAGTGGGGTCAGTTTAAACTAGATACAAGAGAGAAATGTTTTACAATGAGCCTGAGGAAAACCACAACATGTTGTCCAGAGAGGGGGTGGATTCCCAATCCCTGGAAAACTCCAAGGCCAGGGTGGACAGGGCTGTGGCAGAGCTGAAAATGTCACTGCCCACGGCAGGACTGGGTGACCTTTAAAGGGTCCTCTCAACCCCACCACTCTGATTTCAGTGGATTTGAGGCTGTTCTTCTAAAGAGTTCACTCAAGTACATTTTCACCGATAAATTTAATTGGTTGATTTTAATGGCTGAGAAATAATGTTTCACAGATTCAAAAATGCATTATTTTTGTGGGGAAAATGAAATAAATCCACGTCCCTTCTTAGAACCTCCTCAATTGAACCGTGTACACAACATTGCTTGCGTTTGGTAATTTCCTTTGAAACACTTGTACCCAAAATGAGATCCCCTGAAAGCTGAGGGAACTGGTGAGTACTAAAAGATCTCAGGAATACAGCAAACACTGACATTTTAAAGGATAAAGCTTCCACTCCTTTCCTCCTCCATTTCCCACGCACCTGAAGGTGCTGTCGCTCAGGAAACCTCCTGCCAGAATCCCACCTGCAGGGATAAGGACAGGGGGATGACATCCCCAAAATGGGCTGAGGTGCCTCACAGCCTGTGGGAATCCTCCCTGGGGGCCCCCTGAGTGGGGAGACCCCTAATAAGAGTTCTGTGCAAGGACTGAGAGACAAACTGGATCTTTGTCGGTCTTCGGCTTGCTGTTTATTTCTTATCTTAGCAAAAATTCTCCACGCCGCCAGCACCAGGCTCAGTGTGGTGAGGAACACAGCAAAAAAGGTCACAAGATGTGCAGTTTTAAGGTCTTTTAAAGCCATCTTGTCCAATTAACTCTAAAAATGTACTTTATTTCTACTTTTCTACCAATAACTAACTAACTCTCTAACACGCAACACCTGCATTGTGGATTTCCCCAGCCAATCACCCTGTGCCACCAACACTGCAGAAAATGGAGGAGATGAAGAAGAAGAAGGAGACAGGACAAGACCCAAAATCCTCCATCTTGTCTTCCATCTACCTCCATACTAAAAACCTGAAAGTCTGAATCTTTCACTCTGTGACAAACCACACCACCATCCACTTCACACACTCACAGACTCCACTCCATCCCAAAGCCTTGGAAGCCCTCTCCATGGACAAAGGTCAGAAGCAGTGCTTTCCTGAGGATCAGGGCCTGTCAGGACAGGCAGGGAAACATTCCCTGTGCCTGGGTTCCAACAACAGCCCCTCATCCTGAGCTGTTCCAGCCCCTCCTCACCCTGCCAGCACCAGCAGCGTCACTCCCACACCAGGTCCTGTCCCTGCTCCCAGCTCAGCTCTCTCTGCTCTCTGTTCCCCCACTGGACCTGCAGCAGCAGCGACACGTGTAAAAGCTGCAGGTGCCTCTGTGTACCCGAGTCAAACATTGACTTACAACTGCTGTTTCAGCAGGAATAATTAAATCAAACACCGAGGGATTAGAGCTGCCCACGAGCAGATCCAGGAGCTGGAGGTGCCAATCTCACCACGTCACTCAGGGACGGCGTTCCGCGCCCCCGGAGTTTGTGCCGTGGAGTTGTGGAATTGTGAGGGCAGCTGGGAGGAGCAGGAAGATGATTGCAGGCCTCTGAACCTGCACACAGAGTTATGAATTAAATTAGGTCGGGTTAGGTCAGTAGCTGAACGCAAGGAATGTTGTGTACATGGTTCACTCGGGGATGTTCTAAGAAGGGACATGGATTTATTTCATTTTCCCCATGAAAATAATGCATTTTTGAATATGTGAAACATTATTTCTCAGCCATTAAAATCATCCAATTACATTTTTTTGGTGAAAATATACTTGAGTGAACTCTTTAGAAGAACAGCCTCAAATCCACTGTATTACCAGGCTTTGAAAAAGTCTCTATTTGCTCAGCCAGAACATGTGCAAATTCAAGTCTGCTTTTTCAGGCTGGATTTCCTATGTGCTGCATATGTCTAAGTCCTGTGACAATATTTGTAGATATTACTGGGAATATATTGCTGTCATGAACTAATGAATTAAAGTCCGGCTGTTTAAAAAAAAAAAACAACAAGCAAAATACGTCAGAAATGTAAACAAGATACAATAGAAGATAAAGGCAGTAAGGGAGAACTTTTATCTTTATGGTTTCTTGTTCATAACTGCTTGTGTTTGAAAATCAATCTGATAGTGTTCAGTTATTTCACATTTCTCTTTTAAGTGATAAGAGAATAGCCCTCTACTTCCAGGGCCCAGGACCATGGCAGCCATCCTCAGGCACACAGTGGGGCAGAGATCATTTCAGTTTGGCTCTTGTTCTTCCCAAAGGTATCAGCTGTGGTTAAATTAATCTTTTTCTTTCAATCCCCTCACTATTTCCTAAGTCATATTTGAGAAGGGGAGAAAATTCAACAGTTTCAAATTTGGATTTAACAAGGCCAAGTGTTGAGTCCTGCCCTTGGGTCACAACAACCCCAGGGAGCTCCAGGCTGGGCAGAGGGGCTGGAAAGCTGGAAAAGCCCTGGGGGTGCTGGGGACAGGGGCTGGACACGAGCCCAGGGGTGCCCAGGGGGGCAAGAGGCCACTGGCAGCTGGGCTGGCTGAGGAATTGTGTGTCCAGCAGGAGCAGGGCAGGGATTGTCCCTCTGTGCTGGCACTGAGAGCCCCTGGAGGGCTGTGTCCAGTTGTGGCTCCTGCAGGAGAGCCCTGGAGGGGCTGGAGCGTGTCCAGGGCAGGGCATGGAGCTGGGAAGGGGCTGGAGCCCCAGGAGGGGCTGAGGGAGCTGGGAAGGGGCTGAGCCTGGAGCAAAGGAGGCTCAGGGGGGACCTTGTGGCTCTGCACAGCTCCTGCCAGGAGGGGCAGTGAGAGGGTCAGGCCCTTCCTGCAGGGAGCAAGGATTAGGATGGAATGGTGCCAGGCTGGGCATGGGGAGGTTTAGATTGGGTATTAGGGAAAATCTCTCCCAGAAAGGTGCTCAAACCCTGGCACAGCTGCCCGGGGCAGTGCTGGAGTCCCCATCCCTGGAGGGGTCTGACAGCTGGGCAATGTGGCCCTTGGAGACTCAGCAGTGCTGGGTTAAAGGTTGGACTCAATGACCTTAAATGTAATTTCCAACCTGAATGATTCTATGATTCTGCTGATTTTAACTGGAAAAGGAACCAGCCCCCTAACAGGACTATACCCCAAATTCTATGATTCTGCTGATTTTAACTGGAAAAGGAACCTGTCCCCTAACAGGACTACACCCCAAAATGTTGATATGATACCTTCACAAGCAGAAAGACAAGGGAACACACACAAAACCGTGGTGGCAAAATTCTTTACTAATAAAATATCAAACACGGATGTGTTGGCTCAACACTCTCATGTTCTATGCAAATAACACAAACATTGTCACACCTTTTAAATTGACATTGCATTGTCACCTGCACACATCCGTGAGGAGCAGCATTCCTGTCACATCCAGCACACACTAGGAGCTCTTTTGTCCCCTGCCACTCTGAAAAAAGGCAAAACTTCCATTGCAAAAACCCACTTCTGTATTTTCAGAAGTGCCTGGGAGAGTTCTACCTCCTCAGTAAGTCTGAGTCAGAGGAGCTGTGAGACCAAATCCTTCGTGCACAGGTTTGAAAATCCTAATTCAAACTGTGAGCGCATTAGTTGATGAATTAGCATTGTGGAAAAAAAAAGAAAAAAACATTGTATGAATTTTTATGCATCCAAAAACTGATCTTGAGAGAAATAGAGTGTGCTGAAGTGCAACCAACTCTAAGACACTGTCAGCTCTGTTGATTTCTGTACTCCTCCCTACTTAGAAGCAGTGGAGTAACTTTCAGGTGACCTTTTCAAAGCTATTCATTAAAAAAAAAATTAATGAACTTCTAACCCAGAATGCATAAAAACATTGGGGTACTGCTCAACTTCTGCATACAAACTGCCCCCAAATTGCCTGAATTCTTTTATCAGCCTATACAAAATTTAAAAAATAAGTATATGTACACTGCAGTATTGTGTTTACAGTTCTACTTACATTTCTGATCATGTTGTGATTGTCTTTCATAGGAAAATGCATCTAATTTTGCAAAAGGCCACTAATACTGTTTTGATTGGTTTAAAATTCATGATCCAAGGCCTCAGCTGCAAAAGCTAACTTAATTTAGCTGATACATATAAACTCACTAGCACAGTGGTTTTGTTTAAACAAATGGATTTGCCTTACATGCAATCATCTGCTTTTTCTTAAATCACATTTTCCAGCAGGGTAACTTTATGTTTTAATTAATTAATTACTCCATTAATATATTCTTATTCAAAGTAGCCTAGGGAGCAGGGGAGGGGTTTGGTCTGGAGAAAAGGAGGCTCAGGGGGGATTTCATTGCACTCCATAACTCCCTGATAGGAGGGTGTGGTGAGATGGGGTTGGCCTCTTCTCTCAAGTAAAAAGCAACAGGACAAGAAGAAATGGCTTCAGGTTGCACCAGGGGAGGTTTAGATTGCATTTATGAAAAATTTCTTCACAGAAAGGGTGGTCAAGCACAGGAACAGGCTGCCCAAGGAAGTGGTGGAATCGCTGTCCCTGAAAGTGCTAAAAAACCATGTAGATGTGGTGCTCAGGGACACCTTTTGGGGTTAATGCCTGGACTCAGTGAAGTTGCAGCTCTTTTCCAACCTAAGCAATCCTATGGTTCTGTGAACTACAAGATCAGTTTCTCACTCACACAAAACCATAACACTGAGGAAAATTCTGTGCAGCAACCAAAAACATTCACTTGGGAAGGCAAAGTGACACTCTCACTTCACTCTGCAGGGAGGAGAGGAGCAGGCTCCCTAAATCCCTGACATTTCAACCTGAGCTCATCTGCTCCCAGCAGAGCTCCAGCAGTGACAGAGGAAATGCTCATGGACAGCCAGGGACTGGTGTGGGGACAAAACATTCTGAAGGCAGCAGCAGAGACATCTTGTACAGGTCACCTGAAATGACAAATTTATCTCCCCGGGAACGGTGCCAGGCTGGTTTCAGACCTTGTACAAGGCCCTTGTTCCCAATCCTCTGAGATGGATTTCATGGAGCCACAGAATGGTCGGATTTGGGTTGGAGGGGGCTTTAAAGAAAATCCATTTCCACCTCCTTGCCATGGGCAGGGATATCTTCCACTGGGATTTAACCCCAAAACCACAGAGGCTGAGTCTGCAGAAGGGACTGAGAACAGTTAGCAGCTGGATTCAAGTAATTTGGAACACTCCTGGACTCAAATAAAAGCCCCAGCCAAGAGGCTGAGCAGGACTTGGGTCACTCTCAGGGGTGACTTTTTTTATGCTGATGCAAAGCCACAAACTGCTGGCACCAGGCATAGAGGTGGAAATGAGACCTACAATTGCCTGCAGGATTATTTCATTATTATATTATTATTTTTGTGACTATATTATCACCTCTGAGAACATCAGGCTGATGATGCTGTCCCAGCTTACAGCCCTCTGCCCCTCAAGACAGGGAGCTGGAAATGACTAGGACACTTTCCCTTCTGCTCACCATTCTTCCATAAATTAAAGGAATAGCCAGCTTGCACCTTGGGCACAGCAACAATGAATGGCACAAGATATTTCTGCATTTTACGTGGAAAGAATAGGGATTAAAAATATGTTGGCTTGGTTTTACCAGTCTAACCCATCACACCTTCTGAAGGCAGCAATAGTGTTCAGAAAATAGCTGAATTTTAGGCAAAATTCAGCTATTTAAATATTTTAATTCTTTAAATAAAATATTAGACGTTTATTAAAGAAGCTTAAAATGAAGAAGGCTATTCTTCTGACGAGCAAATAAACATTGTTTCTTTCATCATCAGTGGTCAAGAATAAGTGCAGGATCTCAGGTTACTCCACACCCCGGGAAAATAAATAATACATTATGACCATTACTAAACACTTCTCAGGATCTTCCTGCTGAAAATATTTACCCTGCTCTTCAGATGCAGGCAAGTAGAACGAGATACTTGGGAAATCCTTGCCAAGAAGGATTTAGAAAAAAAAGAAAGAAAGAAAGAAAGAAAGAAAGAAAGAAAGAAAGAAAGAAAGAAAGAAAGAAAGAAAGAAAGAAAGAAAGAAAATAAATAATCTTTTCAATGAAAAGAAAAGAAACAACAAAAATAAATAACACCAAAACAATAAAATCTGTTTTCCTGTCTTTCTTCCATGCTTTTACCATGCTGGGTGTCCCATACCTTGGAAACAGCTCCACTTTCACTGCTTTTTGGAAAAAACACTTGACAGAGACATTGCAGGCACCCCATGCCACCAACACTGACCTTGCCTGTGCCTGCAGGGAAATCAAACAGGACCATTGCACAGGGGAGGATTTCTGAGCTCCTTTCTCCCTCCTCAGAGCCCTGAAGGATTTTTCTGCATCTGCTTACTGTAAAGACCCCACTCCTTATCTCTGAAACGTATAATCATGCCAGGGATTTCATGAGTCTTTGCTTGGGAATGAAATAAGAAATAGGGCTCCCAGCCTGAATGATTGCTTGGGCACATTTTCCTACTAGGACTTGTTCAAAAGAGAAAAATCCTCCTGTCTCCTCTTTCACACATCCAGTTTCTCTTTGGAAAAAAAAATGTCTAAATCACTGTAAGTGACTCTAGTTTAGCCTTGGCAAACCATCCACAGGCAATCAAAGTGAGACACAAATATCAGATTTGTGATGTCTCCAGGATCTATTTTAATAGGAGGAGCAGGACACCCTCCCCTGGCTCCACCACGGGCTCTTTTCAGCAGGAAGCACAGGCAAGGAAACAGCTGCAGCATCTTTTACACACCCACCAGGTGACCTGCAGTGCCCAAGGTGCTCCCGAGAGCATTGCATGGGAAGATTCACCCATCTCTGCCAAAAAAAAAAACCAATTGGTGTAGACTGAAGGAGGGATCTGTGCCAGGATGCAGCTCAGCCCACTCAGAGCTGGCTGCAAGGGCAGGGCTGCAGCTGCCTGTGCCAGGAGGGAGCATCCTGACAGCCACAAGCACCATTCCTTTAGTGCCTGCACAGGTGGGTGCAGTAATTTATCAAGGGTGATTTATCAGGAAGATGGTGCAGATTTTATTCTCTGGACAAAAGTGCTCTGACTTTTTGTTTGGCACAGCAGAAATGTCCCCAGGCCTCTGGCTGCGAGATTGTTAGCAGGTGTGAATGGAAAAAAAAAAAAATTGTAACTTGTGCAGAGAAGGGATGCACATAGTTGGGAGTGAATGGGAGAGAAGGAGGTTTGCACGTTCTTGGGCAGAAATAGGGAATTTTTTCACAGAAAGGGTGGTTAAGCACTGGAAGGGGCTGCCCAGGAATGACTGGACGTGGCACTCAGTGCTCTGGTTTAGTTGACAAGGTGGTGTTTAGTCAAAGCTTTGACTCAATGACCTTGGAGGTCTTTTCCAACCTTAACAATTCTCTGATTCTGTGAATAAAATAACCATTTCTAAAGACTTTAACGTGATGGAGCTGGAGTTAATTGGGAGTTTGCTGGAGTGGGGAGCAGCCCTGTAAAAGCAGAGAATTTGGGTTGGTTGAGTGGAGTAGGGTGGGTGCTAGAGCACTCCTCCTTGAGCTGCTGCCACTAAGTGGTTCCAGTAGCTCAGCTGCTCAGATGGTTTTATCCCGTGGCACGTCACGATCTTCTGAAAGCGAGGGACAGAGAACCTGATCCTTTCTGGGAAAAACGTCTGCTCCGAGTGCAGCTCCTCCAGCTGGATTTTTAACTTGTCGAGGCACAGCCCTATGAACACATCCTCCAGTTTAATGAACGGGACACTCTCAGAAATGTTATAGATCTGGCTGGCCACGTCGCTGGATAAAACATATCCAGTCCCAGAACAAAAGGGGGGGTAGGTCCTTCCTGGATACTCTTCCCTGCTCACATACCACTTACTCCCCCTCGTCCTGATGGGGTACTCGTGCAGTTTTAAAAAGCCTGTGAAGAATCCAGTGGTCTTCCTTTTCCTCAGAAGCAGCTCAGTGAGGTAAAAGACGTTGACAAACACGTCCGTGTCGGTTTTCATGGCAAAGCTGGACTGGGAGCAGAACCTGTGAATCCACTCGATCCCCATCATGGTCTTCAGGGTCAGGTTGTAATAGGTGTCTGTGAAGTTCTTCTGGATGATGTCCCTGTACCTGTGGCTCTCAGCAGCGATGTCAGCCTGCTGGCTGGGATCCCCAGGGCTCCCCAGGAGGAACAGTGTCACCAGGCGCTTCCCAGCCACCATCCTCTCCCTGCCCCAGCTGTGCCTGATGGCCATCCTGGCATCCAGCTGCTGCAGGGAGCACGCCACCAGCAGCACCAGGAAAGGAGGGTTCTTGTGGCACTCGACGTCTGGGAGCTGGGAGAAGTTCCCTTCCATCCTCCTGAAAGTCTCCGTGGGGAGCAGGTAAGCCTGGCTGCTCTCACAGAACACGCAGAACTCGGTCCAGTTGTGGAAAACCCAGAGGCTGGCACTGCTGAGCCCCACCAGGCACACAAACAGCCTGAACCTTCTGGAGTCCATCTGGAAAGCAACAAAAAGGAGCAGCACATCCATAAAAATGATCTCTGGATTTAAAGCCAGGTTGGCTCTGACAGGAAGCTGCCTCTTTGAGGGCACTCAGCCACGTGCATTTCTCCTCCTGCCACCCCCACGAGATGTTCTGCTGGCAGATTGGGTTTAATTTGAATCTGCCCTGCAAGCCAGTGTGTCCTCAGAAACCCACACAAGCATGTCCACTGACACCAGGTTACCCAGGCTGATGCTTCAAACCTCCTCCCCATTCTCAGCATCCCACAAACCAGGTTCAGACCCACCAGGGCCAGAGAAGGGGCAGATTTATGCGTCCATTTCAGGGGGCAGAGAATAGCAATGATAGTCTTCTGTTTGGTTTTTTGTTTGTTTGTTTGTTTGTTTTAAATACCGTGTTTCTCCATTTGTGCCTGTGTGCCAGAGCCAGCAGGTGTCCAAGGGGCACACCCAGCCAGGTTCCTCTCATCTTCATCACCTTTGTGTCCTGTGGGATTCTTGCATCAACCCAGAAACTGCTCCTGATCCTCTTGCTGGAGGGGCCATGAGTCACATTTTTGAAGCTGGGTCAGCTGCTCTGAAAAAAAAGAAAACCAAAAAAAAAAAAAAGAAAAAAAGAAAAAAAAAAGCAGTGGGTCATTATTTGGATGTTTCAGCTTGTGCAGAGTTTGAGTGATTCACTAGGACATGCTGAGGTGAGAAGGGGCTTGTCCTGTTCCCCTCTCCTTTTTAAGTGAGAAAGATCCAGGCAACAACAATGTGCACTCATTTAACCTCGGAAGAGATTAATGAGCTGGACATCTGGTTATGAGTCTAACAGAAATTTTGAGTGAGAGAAAAATTATCAAAGCAAACCCCAAATCCTTACAGTGACAAAAATATTACACATCTCTATAAATTGACCTGGTGAGAGGAGGTGAAGGCTTGAAATTCTCATTCCAGTAAGACACAGACTCTCCTGCTGCTATTTTAGAGCACTAGGATGGGGCAGCCCTTCCACCTTCCACCTTCCTGACAAGGAATTGTATCTGGCTCCCCAAATGAAAACAGAGCAAACCAAGCTAACCATGCCCAGAGCTGCAGAATTCATGGAAATTTGATCTCTGCCTTCTGACCAGGAATGTTCTGTGCAGACTGCCCCAAATCACATTAGTGCCTTCCTTTTGCTCAAATTCCCCTTTCCAGGCAGTCAAAGGTTTTGCATTGCAGGATTTAAGTCCATGTGAAAGTCCAGCCAGGTGTCCCTGGAACCAAATCCAGCTCATTTTACCCCCAAGAATAGTCCCAATGACTTCAGTGGGAATTCTCAAGAGCATGAAACAAGTAGAGCTGGAGTCTTGGTTTACTGGAATTGTTCCCACAGTGAATGCATTTTTGCAATGATTCACTAATGAATTTTGAAAATATTTCAAAAATTCACGTTTCTTCTGGCACTTATATTTCAATTCACTTTATCCTTAAATGGAGTATTCCTCAGATCTGATTTTTTTTCTTGTATTTATAGCTCACAGTATCTTGCAATTAACTTTACAACTGCTTCAGTTAAATACGTATGTAAAATTGTGTGAGATTATACCTGTGCTTGTTGTATTATGTGTATATACAAAAGATTATACAAAAATCTGCTCTGTATCTGTTCCCACATTCTTCAGTGGCCTGGGAGGAAGCACATGAATAACCTGAACTGTGTTTTCAGGACAGGAAGATGTTTTGAGGTTGACAATGGAGATGTACAAGAGGTTTGTTCCTGTCACCAGCTCACAGAATGCTGTTTGAGAGTCTCATACTTCTCTGTTGCAGAAACTCCAGAACATGTACAAACCAAACACTGAACTAAGGAAACAATGGAGAGCAACATTCTGTTAAAACCCATTAAAACCTTTTCACAAATACCCAAGTGCAAGGTGCCATAACACACAACAACCATTTCACAAGATTTTGGTAGAATCAGACTAATGTAACATGACCATTATTTACTTTTTATTCCCATCATTGACAACAGATCTAAAAAAAAACTTTTAAAAGGTTCTTGTTTTGGACAGCTGGCTGAGCAGCCTCCCACCTTTACCACTTTTTCTTTCCAGAGCCAGATTGCCTTCCCCTTTCAGCCCATGTGTGAAGGAGCACAGCTTGTGCACACACGAAAACACACAAACACACACAGCTGGGCAAGGCAAATGCTTGCAAATCCATGCAAATTGTAAACAATATTTTAGAAGTTTTGCAGGTGGCACACGTGTCCATGTATTCTCTCCCAGCAGATCCCTGTGTAGGGATCAAGGGGTGGGCAGTGGCCTTGATAAGAAGAACCATGGAATAGTTTGGGTAGAAAAGGACCTCAAAGCCCATCCAGGGCCACCAGGGTCACCTTCCACTGCCCCAGGCTGCTCCAAGCCCCAGTGTCCAACCTGGCATCCACTGAGAGAATTCCAAGAGATGGGGATAACAGAGACACGAGCTGCTTCCTCTTGCCAAGGCCATTTTTCTTCAAAAACCATCCATTCAGTCCTTGTTTCCAGATGAACAGGGAGGATTCTGGACACTAATTCTGCAGGCAGGGCAGTTCCTTGGAGCACTGAGGTTTCTGTATCAGGGAATTAAATCACCCTGGTATTGTCTCCTTACCCCTGAGATGCTGAGCCTCCCATTTTGCATCAAAACAAATATTTCTGGTTTTATATAAAGTCCTTTTGCATGACAGTATATTTGATTTTTCTTTGTGATCTCAGTCAGAAATCAAAGCTTTTAATTATCTCAACACTATTTCCATCTCTTCTGGTTTCAACTGCAAAATATTTTATGAAGGGAATTGCCAAAAAAATTTCCAGTTTCATATCCTAGAGACTTTTATTAAACTGACTGGCACTCCATGGGTCTCTGCAGCTGTGGCTTGCATGGAATCCTGGCACCAAACCCTGTGGGAGCTGCAGCCTCTTCTCACACTCACCTGAAATGAGCACAAAAAAAGACTCTGCTCTCTTCCAGCAGCTTAAGGCGAGCTGAAATTTTTTGTTCTCCTTGTTATTTATCAAACCCCTCCTTTTTCTAGAGACAGTCTCTTTTAGGCAAGTCACAATGCTTCATTTTTCAGCACACGGTGTGACAGCAGCCCTGACACTGGACACAAACAAGTAAACACTGCAGTGGTTACAAATTAAATACCACACAACACAAATGCACTTTGTAGCAGTCCCCAGTTTGGTAGCCACGACTTGAGCCAGCCTCATCAGGGAGTTTCCTTCTTTCTGCCACTCTTCTATTGCTTTTTCTATAGATTTTTGTCTGCTGGGCTTCAAACTCATCCCTGATGGAAGTGCAACATTCTTGTCCTGTAATTGCACATTTTTCCTTGAGGCCACGTGGTCCTCTGGAGCCTCATTCCTACCAGCATTCCTTGAGAACATATCCAGCAATTAGTTACATTTAATATTTTAGATACTTTAGATTTTTCATAGGAATTTTCGTGAGTGATCCCTCTGTGGAACTCTAAGGGTGTTTTTGGCAAACAAAAATTTTGGTGAACTTTACAGACATGAGCAATACTTCAGTTGCAAGGTTATTCATTCTTTTTCCTCAATTTTATTCTGGTTGGAGATAATAATTTAAGTTTAATAGTATAATTCATTCTTCCTGCCTTTCCACTGACTTGTGACCATCATGGAGTGTGTAAATCCCACTGGATTCCCAAGGCTTTGCTAACTTGTCCCACTGTTCCTGCTATAAAACGAGACCCTGTGTCTGATGGCATTCCCAGAGGGGCTCCAAAGCATGGAAATATTTGATTTAGAAATATTTGATTTGGGAATATTTTATTTAGAAATATTTTATTTAGAAATATTTGATCTAGAACCATTTTCACCACTTCTTTTGCCATGTTGGTGCAGCAGGGGAATGCTTCAGGCCACCCAGGACAGGGATCCACTAAAAGACATTTACAGCTCTCCTTGCATGGAAGCTCTGTGAAGTCAATTTGCCAATAATCTCCAGCAGAGTTTGTGCATTTGATAGCCTCCACCACTGCTTTATTCTCTCAGAAACTATTACTTGTCCAGCAGGGGGGACTGCCCATCCACCAGGTGAAATTTAGAATATAATGCTTTGATTAACTAACAAATTTTTGTGCTATATTCTGGTTTAATATCCAACCCTGCAGCTCACAAGCAGCTGGGCCATCCTTGGAACAAGGGAATAATTCCAAAGATTTCACAGGATCTGGGAAGCCCAAAGCTGGAGACCTCACTGGTGCTTTTTAAATCATTTGAAAGCAGCCCGAGTATCATCAGGCCATATAATAAAGTATTTCTGTATTGAAAAGTATTTATGTGTTTAAAAGTATTTATGGCTATAAACTATATATGGCTATTACTACATAAAGAATTTAAAAGTCCATACAAAGGGTGGACCAATAATCCAAAATTCTTTTAAATCCATTATAGTGAGCCATTCCAAATTTATTTATTTATTTGTTTCCTTTTTTTTTTTTGTGTGTGGTTATGAGTTATTTGGGTAAATTAGCAATTTTGGGGTTAGTTAGCAATCTTATTAATCGCTCTTGAGTCTTGTACTAACTGATAATCTTTACTATTCATATTTTTGACTGGCAAAATTGGAGTTCACCAACAACCTGTACCTTAGAATTTTCTTAAACTTAGGTAATGGGCCTTTTCAATGTTTTAATTTTAAAGAATATTGGTTTTGTCTTACCAGGCCTGTGTCTGATTTAATTTCATTCTCACAGGTTCTGCTCTTTTTGATTTTCCAGGAATCTCCCTGGCCCACACAATGGGGATTACTGCATCCTTAATTTTCTTTGGGATAGGTTCAGATTGGGAGGTCAGTGTAATATAAAAATTGAAGTTTACATGTATTTAGAGATTTTAATTTGAATGTCTCCTTCCTGAAACTTGATTTTTGCACTCAATTTTCCCAGTAAGTTTTTCCTTAATAACAGTTTTGGAGAGTTAGGCAGGTACAAAAATAGATGGATTATTTATAATTTTCCTAGTTTGGACTTCACTGGTTTGAAAAGGGGGCATAGTTCATAAGTTCCAGTGGCACCAACAAGTGTGATGGAGGCACCACTGAACTTCTCTTGCAGGGTATTTAATACTGAATAATCAATAATTTAATTGTGAATAATTGGTTCCTGTGCCCACTAGAAATTCCAGGTTTTCATTCTCACTGTGGCTGTTACCAGAGGCTCTGCTGTTGCCATGAGAGGCTTTGCAGGAGTCCTGGGTTTTACCTGAGGATACTCCCACTTCCAATATTTATATTTATTTTGTAATTTGTGCATTGATTAGTTCCCAATCTTCCTAATAAAGATTGAGGAACTGAACCCCTCCCCCATTACAGGACCCTCCCTGGGGGTAAGAATTTTTTGCTGTTTCCTTTTATAATTGCTGTTATTTTCTGTTTAGTTTTTTTCCTTTTTTTTTTATCTTTTTTTTTTGGATTTACACATTTTGATACACTGCCCATGCAACATCAAGTATTTACCTGCATTAGAACCATTATTCTGTATTAGAACCATCCATTTCTTGGATTTTCAGTAGTTTTATTCTAATACCATCAGAGGATTGTCCTATGAAAATAGGAGCCAGGAGACTTTTACCTTCCTCTCAAATTTTTTCTTATTTTATTTCTCTCTTATCTATGCCTGCAGCTGGCCTTTGTCCTAGGGTGACTTTTCAGCTCTCTATGCACAGAACTTTACAGCTAAGTCTTGAACTTTCTTTTTTCATTGACAATCTAAATACTGGTAGCTGTTCCACCAAAATATTAGAAAACTAGGTTTCAGAATCTCTGTTTTAAAATACCAGAATGCCAAGTTCGAAAATACCAAAGTAACACATATTTAAAATATTAAAACACTAAGTTCCAAAATATCAAAGTAACCCAGTTTCAAAATATTAGAATACCAAGTTCCAAAATCCTAAAATAATTCTGCTTCAAAATATCAGAACATCAAGCTTCAAAATATCAAAGTAACCCAACTTCCAGACATTAAATTCTAAAATACCCAAATCCAAAACACCAATTTTCAGGTGTCTGATGTGGGCAGGATCCCCAAACTCAAGGGAATGCCTCAGTGTCACAGTGGGATCCTACCTGTGTCCCAAATGAATCTGGGATTTTCTCCAGGAAAGTCTTGGAGCCAGCATGGAAAATCCTGGAGCCTCAGGGGAGACCAGGCACTTGTCCCGTGTGGGTTCAGCAGAAATGGCACCAAAATTGGCGGGAATAAACTTTTCTAACTTTCTTTCTGTTGCTTCTTTTAACATAATTTGCCAAAACCCCACTGGAGGCCCCTTTATCTGTTTCTCCACTGGTCCCAGACACGTTTATCATCCTCTGGGCATGCCTTGGCATCATTTTATCTTTTTGTTTGCCAGTTAGCCTTTAAGCTCTATTCAGCAGCTTCAGGGGAGGTGAAAATGTTTCTTCTCTCTGTTACTTATCACTGGGACCCTTTGGAGAAGGTGGCCAAGGTCTGGGATCCAAATCTCAAACTGCTGCACTCTATTTTGCAAATCCCAGTGGCACAAACTCCCCCTGCACCCTGGGTTGGCTTTAGGGTCCCTCTGTTCCCACCACTGACCCTGGTGGAGCTCCTTGGTGTCTCCCTGTGCCAAAGCCCAATCACTGCATCAAAATTAACCTGACATCTCCTTTGGGTCTGTTAATGAGTGAGTGTCATTATCTGAGCAGCACCAAGAGATCAGGGCAAGCAGAGAGAGGGAAGCAGGTCTGGAGTGCCCCAGAGAGAGGAGCCGGTTGGAAAAACCCATTTAGAGAAGTGCACTTTTCTTCCCTTTTCTGGGGCAAAGCTGCAGTCGGGTTCAGTGGATGTTTTGCACTGAGGTCACACACATCAGCCAAAAAAAACCAACAAAAACCAAAAACCAAACCAAGCCAAAACAAAACAAACAAAAAAAAAAAACCACAAAAAAAACCACAAAACAAAACAAACAAACTACAAAATAACAACAAAAAAAACCCCACTAATGATCCAAGTGCTTTGGACCACCTGCAAAAATCCTTGCTGTGTACCAAGATTCAAACAGCTGCAGCCCCAAAATCAGAGGCACGACTCAGGAGTGTGACCAGGAGCTCCAAACTCAAATCCTGCACAGTTAAAGCCAGCAGTGTTGTTCCCTTTTGCCTTTCCTAATCACTGAATGCAACATATGCCCTGGTCTAAGGACTAGCAGAAGCTGCTAACTCCTGATTTTCCTTGGAATAAAGCCCCTAAATTGCTTTTTCATAAGCTCAGCATGACACAGAGAAGGATTAAGCACACATAGATAATAAGGAAATGCCAAGAACAGTGGGAAACATTTATTTTTTTTTCCTAAATGCAAGAGTTTCAGAAGAGGAGGGACAGTCTGGAGCTGTCCAAAATGACATCTCTGCAGATGCAATGGGTTCAGCAGTGGCTGGGTCATCATTTTTATGAATTAACAGTGTGCTCACCCAAACTGGCAGGCAAAAAAGGGTGGAAACCCAATAAAAGTGCAAAAGGACAAAGAGAATTTTTTTTGTGCTGTGCTTTCTGAACCTTTTCCTTTTGATACTTCTCACCAGCCTCTGCTCTCAGGATGGTGTCTCCTTGCCAGTTTCTATCACTTTAGCACTGAGTTGCTGGGCTCATTATTTACAGCCAAATCCTCACCATTTTCCCCCCTTTTTCCCCCCTTTCTTTTTTTCTTTTTCCCTTTTTTTTTTGTTTGGTTTGTTGTTTTTTTTCTGTCTTGATTATTTCTGTCTCTTTGGTTTTTCTCTCATTTTTTTCTGCAGTGCTACTGTGGTGGGAGGGAGTTTGCTCTCCCAGTTCCTCCTGTGATGGGTCTGCATGGAAAAAAATGGGTCTAAGGGCTGAGTTTTGTTTTTTTAAGCTTTCCATCCTTAAAATGAGCCTCTGGCTCTCCAGAAAGGCCACAGTGTTTTGTGGCCAGGGAATGACTCTGTCACAGACCCAGGGCAGGAGTCCCTAAGCCATCAATTAGACAACAGATAGAAAAGGAGCATTACAGTTATGGATCTGCAAATCCTACTGTGTTGCCTGGCTTATGCTCTGTCATTATGTCACTAATACCCATTTAGCTGATTGACCCTGTGACTCCAACAGCAGACTGAATTTTCTTTGTAAAAGGTTGGGCTGGTTTTTATTTACCGCTTTGGGTTTTAGTAAGGAGAGGATTAAGAATAATTAAAAGAAAAAGATGGACAGTAAAAGCAAGAGAAGTTGTTTTCTAGAGGAAGAAAAATCAGAGTGAGATGTTCCATTCTAGATGAATATAAGGCAGATGAAATACCATTTACCATATGTACAGATATATGAACACAAGCATATTGTGTTCTCCTATATATTGTATTCTCAAGGGCACGGCCAACATGGCCTAAACACTGGCACAGAAAGCCAAGAAACATTTTTTCACAGAAATCAAAGAAAAACCATGGTCAACAAAAAAAAAAAAAAACAAAAAAAAAAAANAAAAAAAAAAAAAAGAGAAACTTTAAAATATAAATTGGTTAAAATTCGTACCTGAGCAAGAGTCCCTTCAAGTTTCACTTCCTTGCCCTGTTGTGCTGTGAGGCAGTTTTAGAAGAGCCACCTGACCCTCAGGAACTCCTTAAGCTCACCCTTTCAGAGGAAAATTTGCACCATTTCCTCCTCTGATTCATGTTTCCTGTACCACGGAGGACAACTAACTGATGGTTAACCACAGCCCCAGCAGATTGTATAAACACAACTTAAACTCTCCCAGGGGCAGAGCACAGGCACAGGGGGAGTTCTGCAGGCAGCACTCACCCATTCAATAGCTGCATCTTTATTTTTACAGGAAAAACAAACATTCCTGGGCCTCGTCCACTCAGAAAAGTGTCTCCAACTCAGACACAGAAGTGTCAGCTCGGATGTGGAAATTTCCATTATTAAAATGGTTGCAGTGGCCCAGAGCAGGTGTCCTTGGGTTCTGCCTCTGTCCCTACCCAGATGCCTAAAGGAGAATCAAGATCATGGCAAGAGGGAAGGCCTTTTTGGCACAGGAATCGTTTGCACCAGAGGATGCATCTTCCTCCTTATTAAAAAAGAAATCAAGAGCCATTAGCTCTTAATGCACCTTGATCTCATCCACCCAACCATGAGCACTTGCTCATTACATCTGCTTCGAAAAGCCAAAAAAGCATCCTCAGACAAAATGCAATTCTGCTCTCAAAACCAGCAAGAAGTTTGTGTCTTGGGGTGACTCAAACTGAAACAGTTTGGCAGGAGGTGTCTCTGCTCTGCTAATGTCACAGGAAACAAGTGCTGCAACTGAGGAGTCAAAAAGAAATACATTCTCAGGGACTTCAGCCAAGCTAAGGGAGCTTGCTTCTATTTTAAAAATTCAGCCTGCTTTTCCAAGCCACCTGCAAAATTCTCTGGGTGAATCCTGGCCCTTAAACATCCACAAAAATGTTCAGTTTGGGTGTTTGGTAAGGCCAGATCCTTTTTCCAGGATGGAGAAGCTGCTGCAGTGGGGGCTGGAGTGTCCTGTTGCAGAGCTCAGCCCATCACTGCAGGGCCACTGTGCAGCACCAGTGCAGTCCAACCCCACTGCAGGTGCTGTGTGTCCTTTTCAGGAGCATATTTGGACACTTTTGGCTTACTCCACTTGCACAGGGGATGCAAGCAGCTGGCAGGCAGCCAGCCAAGGGCATCCTGTCTCTCAGGCAGGGAAAGGAGCAGTGCCCTGGGGCACTCCCTCCTTCTCTCTCATCTTGGTAGTATTTTTTCCCAAACATTCAGCCTAAAAGCCTTCTTCTCCTCCTCCTGTCTGTGTCCTCCCTTCACCTGCTGAGTACCAGCCATCCCTCTCTGGATTTCTCTCCAATGCTAATAGACTCTCCTTCTAATGCTCCCTCTGTTCCTACAACACCACCATGTTCCTTTCATCACTGATGCTAATGGGCATATTTAACTTATTTCAGAATGGCCTCATGAATCAGCAATTTTATCCTACCTGCTCTATTCCAAACCCCAGATCTCAGCACAGATAAGCAATTGTCCACAACAGGATGAATCAGAGCAACCTGACCCTGTGTAAACCCGTGTGCTTCATTGTGCTGAACAGGAATAAAATCCAACTCACATTCCTCTTATCTTCCTAAACAAAGCAACGAGGAAATTTCTTCCTTAAGCTCTTGGTGCCTCTGCCAGGACTTCAGAAGTCCAGTTCTCCAAGAAATTCTGTGCCCCCAAACCAAAGGATTTATTGCACCCTCATTTACAAGTAGTACTGCTGGTTGTTTTTCCTCATCTTAATGCAGAAGAGAAATAAAACTGAAAATGGTATTTCAGATAGAACGAGAATCTTGTTCTTCTCCCTTGGAAACAGTCTTGAGATACATGAAAGAAGAAGTAAAATAGCACTGAAGAGAAGTGATAATTATGCAGGTTAAAAAAAAAAAAAAAACATTCAAAATGGGAAAAATTCCCAATAAAGATATTCCAATACCACTCCTAAATCTTTGACTGCTGCTCAGTCCTGATGATATCACTGTAGGATGAGGACCTGTTAGGATATTACATTGCAGATGGTTTTTTCCCCCTATTTTAAGCTGGGGGAGCACTTGGAGCAGGTGAGCCTGGTGCTCATGCTTTGCCCTTTTGTTTCATTCTGCCTCTTGGCAGAGTCATTTTCTGGTGTTTGGAACTTTATGCTCCTCTAACAGTTGAACTCAGTCTTTGCATTCATGTGTCTGTTAAATCATCAAGTCTGGTACTTTGGGAGGAAAAAATCTTCCTGGGCAAAGGAATACAAACCCAACACAAATCCTCATGCTGGCAAATCCTTTGTCAAGAACTACTTGGCTTTAAAAGTGCTGCTTGCACGCAGAAATGTCTGTGGGATCAGGCCCAGTGGCTGCGTTTTTAATGACTTACCTGTGCCTCGTGGACCTTCTGTTTTTCAGCATTTTACCCAAGCTCCCAGCAGGACAGCGAGGAGAACACTGCCCAGGCTTTGNAGCGCGGCCGCCAGAGAGTTTGGGAAAGTCGGAGCGGCGGCTCCGAGGGCACATCCCGGGCTGACGGGAGCGAAGGGAGCCCCCGCTCCGCTCCTACCTGGAGCTGGCCGAAAGACGAGGCGCCTCCTCACCCCGGCAGCGCATCCTCCGGCGGCTCCGGCTCTGCCCGGATCTGCGGGGCTACAGCTGCCCGGCTGTCC
>VWZV01003816.1:0-64125 GCA_013397155.1 Irena cyanogastra | reverse complement strand
AAAAAAAACAACCTCCCAGACAAACGTTGTGGATAAAGCCACACATTTAATAGCAAAATACCCAGGGACAATCCAGGGCACTTTGAATTTCTAGCGAGAAAATATTCGCTTTGGTTTGTCACTGTCATTTTTTTGAAACAGGTTGTTAGAGCGCAGCACAAGAAAACACGAGACAAATCAATCACTGCGAGCTGCTGGCAGCTCCCTTTCTCCTCCCCCTGCTCTCCAAGGCTGGAGATGGAGAGATGTAGTTAAGGAGACACACAGAACGCTGTTTGCTTGTGGTACTTTGCAGGAGAAACATGAGTGAGAAAACAGTCCAGATCTGCTTCCAGATTTGCTGCAGAAAGGACTGCCCCAAAAGCTTTTTCTTTTTTTAATTATTCAAAAAAAAAAAACCACTGCCGGGTAGCTTTAGTTTCCTTCAATGAGGAAGCATTAGCTAAAGCACCTAAGAATGCCTGTGCCTCCCTCTGCGTGCATGACTCTCTCCTTTGTACTCCAAGTTCCCAAAAAAACCTTGCCTTTAGTTTTGGGAAAGTGCTAACACTTTGTCACAGTCTGACCTACGAAATCCAACAGCTCCTGAACACACAAAAGCTTCTGCATGCAGATTGTCTGCCCTCCACCTGGAAATGGGGCATTTTCCCATGGGAACAGGAACACAGCCTTGGGGCTGGGGCCCAACCTCTGCCCACATCACTGCTGAGCATCCCACTGCTCACTGTGTGAGCCCTAAAGTGACAGTCATGGAATCCCACCATGATCTGGGTTGGAAAAGGCCTTAAAGCCCATCCAGTGCCAGCCCTGCCATGGCAGGGACACCTCCCACTGTCCCAGGCTGCTCCCAGCCCCAATGTCCAACCTGGCCTTGGGCACTGCCAGGGATCCAGGGGCAGCCCCAGCTGCTCTGGCAATTCCATCCCAGCCCCTGCCCGCCCTGCCAGGGAACAATTCCTTCCTCGTATCTATTCTAACCCTGCCCTCCTTCAGCTCAAGGCCATTTCCCCTTGTCCTGTCCCTGCAGCCCTTGTGAGATGCCCCTCTCCAACTCTCTTGTAAATCATGAGCTGAGGAGGACTCAAAGGTTTCCCTGAAGCCTTCTCCTCTCCAGACTGACAGTCCCAGCTCCCCCAGCCTGTCTCTAGCAGAGGTGCTCCAGCCCCTCACCCTGGTGTCCCTGCCCCATTGTCACCCCCACAGCCCCAGCTGTCTGTCATGCTGGGCCCCCAGAGCTGGATGCAGCACTGCAGAGGGGGAGGATGCATTGCCCATCCATGTAAAGCAGTTTCCACTCCCTCCACCCAGGCCAGTCACCCCCAGATCACTGCTCCCAGCCTGCTCTGGGAGTTTTAGCAATTTGCTAAATTCTCCAGGGTTTTTAGGCTGCCCAGCTGTCAGCAAAGCCAGGGAGGCTCCAGGGCACTCTGCCTCAAAGCACTCAGTGCACGGGCACATCACACAGCCCAGTGCCTGGGAGGGGCACGAGGGGACAGAAAATAAACTCTGGAATATCGAGACTTCGTGCTGGGGAAAAAAAACCCCACCCAACAAGCACAATCTACTCCTCTCTGCTCTGATTCAGGACTGCTTTTGCTGTGTGAGTGCAGCCTTACCCCAGCATTTCAGCAGAGTAATGCACACATGTGCCTGCATTTCACCAGCAGTGAACTGAAGCCAACATATATCTACATGAAGTCAGGTCTCAAAGAGTGAGTCAGGGCCTAAATCAGTGTTGCATCTGAACTAAAATAATCTAAGCCTGCTCTAAATGCACATAGCTTTAACCTGTCACATCAAATGAAAATTATATACTTAAACTGTAATCTTCCTGTTCCCTTAGTCATCAAAAGAGGCCAGATCAAATTAAAAAAAAAAAAAAAAGAGAGAAGAAGAGAGTGTGGATGCTGTTCAGAGGATGAGGAGGAGGTGGGGCTCATGGAGCAGGATATTCACGGAATTATTGAAGCACTCCCAGCCCATGGAGTCCAAGTTGTGTCTGACCCCCACCTTGTCCCCAGCCCAGAGCTCTGAGTGCCACCTCCTTGGGCCCTTCCAGGGATGAGGACTCCAAACTGCCCTGGGCAGCCCTTCCCAATGTCTAATCACCCTTCCAGTGAAGAAATTCCTCCTGATGTCCAGCCTGAGCCTCCCCTGGCCAAACCTGAGGCCGTTCCCTCTTGTCCTGTCACTTGGCAGCAGAGGCCACCTGGCTGCACCTCCTGTCAGGGAGTCACAGGAAGTGACAAGGTCCTCTCTGAGCCTCCTTTTCTCCAGGCTAAAAAACCCCATAAGCCTCTCCTCACATGACTTAAAATTCCTCTTGACCCAGGGGGTGTTTCTGCCTTCCAAGCCACCCTCAGCCCCACACTCACCCCCCAGCACTCCCATCCATTCTCCAGGCAGAAACCTGCCAGCTTGAGTCACTGGTGGCTTTGTGCTGTCACCTCCTCTGATGAGTCTGGGTGGACATGGCCTGGCCGAGTGACAGTAAATATTTCCACACCCGAGTTTGTGAGACTGTGGGGCAGGCAGGGATGAGGTCAGGCTGCAAACACCCACCAAAGATGCCTTTGTGTGCCTGGGGTTGAGGTTTGCTGCGTTTTGCTTTCTCACCAGGATGAAAAGTGTGAGTAGGAGCTCTGTCCTTGGGTTTCTCTGGGCACACGAGCTGCTAAGGCAGCTGTGGGGGCAGGCACTCGAGCTCTTGCAGATGAGGAGGGTGTCTTGGTTTGAAAAGACAGGCATCTGCTAGGGAAGGCAGGAGCCTCTCTTGAAGTGGAAAATGTAAACCCTATCTCTCCTAATTGTTATAATTTTCAAAGGGGCTCTCAGGCAAGGGTATAGGAGCAGGAATAACAGTTCTTTATTAGGTGTCATGGGTTAAAAGACAATGTGTGTATTCTATTTGCCATCTGTTAAAGGTGTGACAGTTAATGTTACGTTGATTAGGCAGTTTTCTTATCTAATTAGGCAGTTTTTCTTATCTCTTCCAAAATCGATCCTCTNAAATAAAATAAAATAATAAAATGAACAATACAGTACTACAAAACAACACTGACAGAGTCAGAATGTGACCTGACAGCCTGTTGGTAGCAGTGATCCTGGAGAAGGGTGGAGGTTTCCTCTGGTAACCCAGTGGGAAAACAGGCTGCTCCTCTGAGAAATCCAGCAGAGAAGGCTGCTCTAGTGTCCCATTGCCTCAGAATATATCCATGGAGGAATGGAATCCTCCCCCTTGGGCAGAGCATCTCCCAGTGGGATGATGGAACTTTATCAGTCATGGAATGACACTCAATGGCCCATTAACGGGAGATATTTCCCGGAGGGAGGATCGATTTTGGAAGAGATAAGAAAAAACTGCCCAATGAACAGAACATTAACTGTCACACCTTTAACAGATGGCAAATAGAATACACACATTATCTTTTAATCCATGACAGAGGGTCACTGGTTTACCCTCTGCCACTTGGTGTAGGAACCAAGGGATGTTCTGATGGCTCCACTGCCTGACTGCACTGCAAGCTTTAGGGATATTCACTCTAATGCAAAATCAAAGCCAGTTCTCATGCAGATCTTTTCAAGATTTTTCTACAGAAATCTACAGATTTATTTCAGTCAGGAGAAGGAGTTTTGTTGAAGTAACAGCCTCAGGCCCTCAATGGGTGCAGTTTGTGCTACAAAGACCATACAGCAGTGCAGATCAATCTAATATGAGGAAAATTCTTTCCAATAAAACCTACTTGTAAGGCAGCAGAATGGTTTCTACCCTCAGATTTACAGGATTATCATTATACTGGTGCAAAATTGACAGGTTTTGCCCAGAAAAGCTTTGGCTGCCCAATGTCTGGAAGTGCCCAAGACCAAGTTGGACATTGGGGCTTGGAGCAGCCTGGGACAGTGGAAGGTGTCCCTGCCCGTGGCAGGGGTGGGATGAGATGAATTTGAAGGTCCCCTCCAACCCAAACCACTCTGTGATGCTGTGGTTCTAAACCCACACCTTTGGCAGAGGGTGCAGGGATTTTGGCAGACAAGACACACCAGGTACCTCAGCATGCATGATTTAAACTCCCTGATTTTATAACAGCACCTCTGCCACGGGGGGGTCGGAACAGTGCTCACTTAATTGGATCAAAATATGTAAAATTCTACTGCAACTTGTGCAAACAAGTCCTGAATACCTCTCAGCATCAGCAGTTAACAGGATAAGTGGGTAGGCAGTGTTGTGTGCTATGCCCAGAGCTGACTCCTGTACCCATCAGTGCTCCTGGGGCTGCCTCCAGCCCTACTTGAATCCCTCAGAGCACAGAAAGGTTTTTCCAGCTGACAGAATCATGTCCAGGCAGGTTTTGAGCATCTCCAAGGAAGGAAACTCCTCAGCCTCTCTGGGCAGCCTCTTCCAATGCTTTGTCACCACCACAGGAAAGTTTTCCTTCATATTCAGATTGAACTTTGTGTGTTGCAGATTTTGCCCTGTCCTGCTGCTGGGCAGCACTGCAAAGTCTGGCCCCATGCCCTTGGCACCTGCCCTTGAGATATTTGGGTGCATTGAGAAGGTCATGGAATCCCAGAATGGTTTGGCTTGGAAAAGACCCTAAAGCCCATCCAGTGCCACCCCTGCCATGGCAGGGACACCTCCCACTGTCCCAGGCTGCTTCCAGCCCCAATGTCCAACCTGGCCTTGGGCACTGCCAGGGATCCAGGGGCAGCCTCAGCTGCTCTGGGAATTCCATCCCAGCCCCTGCCCACCCTGCCAGGGAACAATTCCTAATTCCCAAAATCCTCCCTGAGGATGCCAGAGCCATCTCAGCACCTCCAAGAGCAGGGTGAGCCCTGGCTGTGCACGGCTCCCAGCTCTCCCTGCCCTCTGAGGATGGACTCAGGGCTGGCAGCCAGGGCTCTGTGGCCTTCAGCCCATCCTCATCCTCATCCCCACGGCCCCACGCTGGCCAGGTCCCAAAGGTTTGGCCTCAGCCATGACCTGCACAGAGCAGGCAGCTCCCTCCTCACCCCCCTGGGCAGGCTAAGCCCTCCCAGCTGATCCCATCCCGTGTCCTGTGCTGCTTTCCAGGCCCTGAGTCCCCCCAGTTTCCATTTGCCAATGAAGTCAGATATCCTTGCCTATCAAGATTGCCAAGGGACTGAAACCAAATTTCTAAAATATGGGGAAAAAGTGTAAGGGATGAAAGAAATACAATAAAGTCAGATAGACTTCTAACATAATTACAGATTACAATACTGTGTCAAAAAACTTTATTTTCAGTGTTTGTATTATTATAATGCCAGATATTTTGGTCTTGCCAGACCCAATTAGAGACCATTAACTTGGCTTGAAGCCAGGAAAGAGGTGTAAACATCAGACCTCGTGAGATTTTCCTGCACTGCACTGAAACTGAGGTTTATTTCAGTGAGTCCCCTTAACTCCCCACCTCACCTGGAGCACGAGGCCAGCAGCTGGCAGGGCACCCGGGGTGACAGCATGGCACTGCTGCTCCCAAGTGCCACCAGCCCTTCCCACATCCCTCCTTTTCACTAGGGGATTAGGCTTGGAGCCGTTCAGGCTTTAACCAAGGCACAAGTTTCAATAAGCAGGGCAGGTTATGAAAAGCTGGGGCTACCAGGAAAGTGCAGCACAACCTCGTCCTCGCTGCCTGGAGCTCTCCTGGAAGGAGCCCTTGGCGTATCCGTGTGAGAAACATTCTGCAGCTGTGGGAAATGGATTTGTACAGAATTCTCCAAGCCTGACAGAAGGCTCACACAGCGCGCATCTGCATGCAAACCTTGAGATAAAAAACACTGGCTTAAAAATACCACAGAATATGACAGACATTGTTAAAGGAGAAATTGAACTAAAAACAAGTTTTAAAGAATGGCCTTACAAAAAAGACTTCTTTAGATACTTCAGAGAACTAGAACTATGAAAGACACATTGTATTAAGACCCACAAAGAGTAATTTTAGATGATTTGCTTTAAGGCATTTGCAGTATGGTGCAGCAAAAGCTGATAGGCCAAGAACTGCTTATAGTGCATTGTAATTAGGAAATAATTGGCCTCTGATTGTAATAATGTGAATTGTGACACCTGTGTTGTCTCACTGTTCACATGAAACTAAAAAAAGAATAAAAGTTTTTAAAAAGCCTCTCAGCTGCCCCATCTCTGGGTCAGGAAAAGGCTCCATCCAACATGCAGGGACAGGGGCTGGACACAGCTGAGAGTGCCCAGTGACCCCCAGAGCCCCCAGAACTGTCCCTGCAGTGATGGGAATCAATCACATCCTCCAGGCCTTCTGCCTGAAGGAATAAGGAAAGCAGATTTGATTTTTTTTTGTCCCTGCCCACTGCACAACTAAGTGGAAGTTTGTGAAGGCTTTCCATGTGTTTATAGTTTTTTGCTCTGTTGGCTTATTTTGAAGGGAAAAAAAAGGAGAAAAAGAAAAGAAGAGGGAAAGGGGAAAAGGGAAAGGGAAAAAGGAAGAGGAAAGGGAAAAACAGAAAAAGAGGGAAAGGGAAAAAGGGATAGGAAAAAGGGGGAAGGGAAAAGGAAAAAGGAAATTGAAAAAATGGTAAGGTTAAGGGGAAGGGGGAGAGGGGAAAAGGGAAAAGAAAGAAGGGAAAGGAAAAAGGGGTAAGGGAAAAGGAAAAGGGAAAATGGAAAGGGAAAAAGTGAAAGGGAAAGGGATAAAAGGAAAGGGGAAAAGGGAAAATGGGAAAAAAGGAAAGGGAAAGGAAAATGGAAAAAAGGAAAAGGGAAAGGAAAAAGGGAAAGGGGAAGGGAAAAGGGGGAAAAGGAGAAAAAGGAAAGGGAAAAATGGAAAGGGGAAAAAGGGAGAAAGGGAGAAAGAGAAAGGAAAGAAGGAAAAAAGTGAATGGGAAAAAGGGAAAAAGGGAAGGGAAAGGGGAAAAGGAAAATGAAAAGGAAAAAGGGAAAGGGGGAAAGAAAAAATGGAAAAATGAAAGAAAGAGAAAATGGAAAGGGGAAAAAGGGAAAAAGAGAAAAAGGGAAAGGGGAAAAAGGGAAAGGGAAAGGGAAAGGGAAAAAGGGAAAAAGGGGAAAGAGGAAAGGGTCAGTAGTGAGTCAGTCATGAAAAGCCCAGGGGAAGGTCAGGGTTAGGCTTGGGTTAACCTGGAGCTGGGCAGGTCTGAGCTGGAGCCCGGGCTTTGGGATCTGCTGCAGGATGAGCACGGAGCGATCCACGGCCGGATTCCCCCTCTCTGTGAGCAGGGAATCTGCAGCCTCCCCTCGGGAAGGGCAGAGCTCTGTCCCCTGAGCTCCCGGGGCAAGGACAGCACCCAGCCGAGGATGTGATCCCGGGAAACAAGGACTGAAACCCGGCTTTAACAAAACTCCCACTCCTTCCCTGCCAGCCCTGTCTGCCTGCAAGTGTTTTCCCAGCCCTGACTGATCTGAGCACCTTTATTGTAGTATTCTGTTTTCGAGTTTATTTGATTGTTCTATTTTATTAAGGCATTTCTATGTTAATTAGTTATAAAATGGTTTGCCCCTGTGTACCCCCTGCCCTTCCCAGAGTGGATCCTTCCCTGAGCCCCTTTGTCCAAGTTTTCCCGCCCTTTCACCTGCCTGTCAGAGATGTCAATCACCCTTCTCCCCACCACTTTACCTGTCAATCTTCCCTCTGTCTTTGTCTGTCACCTCAGCCCTGCCCTGGTTCTTCAGGCAATTTATGTATCAATCACCAGAGCTTTCGCAGGTGATTTGTCCTTTAGATCCTCTTTCCAACCCTAAGTTCTCCCATTTGCCCTTTGCCACCTCTCATCCCTCCCCCAAAATACCCCTATTGGTCACCCCAGGTTCTATCCCCCAGGTAATTGCCCCCTTTATAACTCCATCTCGGGCGTGGCTCGAGGTCACTCGCCGCTGCCTCTTTGGAGGAAAGGAAGAATAAAAATCCTCTGTACATTAGAGCCGGGACTGACCCTTCCTTTGCTCTTGCCTCTGACTGCACGCAAACAGAAGCGCTGCCCCAGCAAGCCAAACCAGGCACCTGGCTGTTTCTCTCTGCCACGCTGCCGAGTCCCTGACCCCAGCGCGCTGGTGCCGCCGCTCCGCAGCCGACCGGGAAACGCCGCGTGGGCGGGCGAGAGAAATGCCGCATTTTATGGAGCCGGATTGAAGTGCCAAAAAATGTCCGCTCAGTTATGGCTCTGCCAAATGGATCCTTCTGAGCTGCTGAGTTTAATGTGCTTTTATTTTATTTTTATTTTTTTTTTAATTTATTATCAGCCTGTTCCTGTTCTGGGCCAGCAAGAGAGCAGAAGTCAAGGGGAAGGTGTCCAAATGGAATATTTTTTTGATCTGGTTCAAAACAAGGGTTTGTCAGGAGGGAAGTTTCAGGTCATTTGGGTTGAAACCAAGTATAGCAAAGCTTCCAAATTTAAAAAATAAAGCCCACTCTGCCCTGCACATGAGCCCTGTGTGATGACCAAATCCAGCTGATCATGAGTTCATCTGCTGCTGGGCACAGCATTGGTATGGAATGGGATGCAAAGGAAATGTGATACAATATTGCCTTCAAAGAAACTGGAAATTCAAAAAAGTTCTCCTAAAAGCTCAACAGAAATGAAATATTTTTGATATTGTGACTCTTTGAAATGTTTCCACTCTGTTTCAAGGAGAATTCCAAGGAGTGAAATGTGTTTTTCACAAAAGAAAAAAAATGCCATTCGGTGAACATTTCTTTCTTATTTATATTCTTATTTATATTTTTGTTTATATTATTTATATTTATATTCTTATTCTTTTTCTTAGCTCTGGAACCGATCTATAACATATTGCCATGTCAGCATCTGAAATAAAATTATAACTCTTTTACCCTATTTTTTTTAGAGGAAACCATGTTTGTCAGTACAGTTCTCCATCCACTTTCTCTACCACACTATCTTCTGTTCCCTCAAAGCATTTTTTTGCAGTGGTCTTGTAAATTGAGAGATGCCCCTGACTCCACAAATACTTATCAATGCTCTTTAAATACTTATACATTGAAAAAAACCCTTTTTTTTTTCTGAGTTGGGTTTTGGATTGGGCTTTTATTTCACGTATTTGACAGTGAGTATTGGTCAACCACATGTCCATCTTCTCCATGATTTCCTGGGTGTTTAACTCACACCTGACATCCACTCTGTGGTCAGCTTCTGACTATTTTCCTGCATTTCTTGAGGATTTCTCAGGCATCTGAGTCAGGGATCTCATGGCTGCGGATCCAGTGCCAAAGGTGCCATTGGTGTGTCCCCCAGCTGCTGCTAAAACACAGAGCCATGGAATCCCNAATTCCTCAGCCAGCCCAGCTGCCAGTGGCCTCTTGCCCCCCTGGGCACCCCTGGGCTCGTGTCCAGCCCCTGTCCCCAGCACCCCCAGGGCTTTTCCAGCTTTCCAGCCCCTCTGCCCAGCCTGGAGCTCCCCGGGGTTGTTGTGACCAATGTTCCCTCTATGAAGGGTGTCTGGTTCTGGAGAGGATTTCCCTCATTTCTGCATCCTGGGCTGGTGCTTGCATCCCTCACCTTGCACAGGGGGACACCCTGAGTATATTTAGGAGTCACTAAATAAAATAAATGGCTGGTGGAGCAGACTCTGCTCTAATCTCTGAAGAGCTCCAATCTCTGCTCCCTGCCCCCTTACAGAGCTCAGGTCTTCTTGCAGCCAGGGTGGGCACAGTTTTTGTGTTTTACTTCCTCCCTCTCCTACTCTGCCCCATGAAATATGAGCTCCAGGGTGTCCACCCCAAGGGCAGTGTCCAGCCGAGTGTTTATAGATTTATTTCTGAAGACTTCCTTGCCAGGTGAGTTTACATGAATGGCATTTTTTAAACATGAAAAATGATTCTTAAGTGAAAGAGTGGGAGGAAATGTCCTCAAGTTGTGCCCAGGGAAGTCCAGATTAGATATAAGAAAAAACATTTTTCCCTGGAAGAGTGATCAGGCATTGGAATGAGCTGCCCAGGGAGGTGGTGGAGCTGCCAGCTCTGGAAGTGTTCAAGGGGTGTCTGGATGTGGCCCCTGGGGACGTGGTTCAGGGGTGATTTTGGTGGTTCTGAGTTGATAGTGAGACTGGATAATTTTGGAGGTTTCTTCCAACCTCAATGATTCTGTGATTCTACGAAAAGAATATTTTAAAAAAGTAAATCTGCAGATAGTACAGCTTGCTCTGCCCATAAGCATTTTATCTGCTCTCTGGTTTGTATTTCCCCTCCAAGACCCACCCAGGCCAGGGTGTGCTGTGCTCACCCAGACAGGGCTGTCAGAGCCCCCTCCAGCTCCTCCTGAGCCTGAGTCAGGCCAGGAGAAGTGGCTGCCCACAAGTTCAGAGCTCATTAATCTTTCACACAGGGCAGTAAATCATAGATGAGCAGCAAACATGCCTGTCCCTGTTTCCTCTTGCCCACTAAATCAGCTCCCTGCTTTTAGGGAGTCAGTCAGAGTTGGGTTTCAGATATTAAACCATCAACTCTTGAAGCAACTGGATGCTCTGGAGTCTTTTATTGGGTTTGCATGGCTAAGCCTTGGCAGCAGGGGCAGGGGCTACAGGAATTAGAAGTTCCCTTTTTGGCATCTTCTCAACACAAAGGGTGTCTCCCAGCCCTTGAACACAAAGAGGGGAAACACTTCTTTTTAAAAAAAATTCAGGCAAAATATAAGAAGGCCACTGACCTTTGTTTTTGTGGAACTTCTCTTTTTTAATCTAACTCCTTTAGAGGAAATGCCTTGTACAGAAAGCTCACAGGGGAAAAAAAGGCTCCTGCTGGAGTCAGGTTTTGACCAAAAGGCAGCAGTTGGGGTTTTCATTCTGCTAGCAAACCACTGAGAAATGCTTCCAGGGATCCAGGGGCAGCCAAAATTTCCCTAGGAAACCTGTTCTAGTGCCTTCTACCCCACCAGTAAAGAATTTCTTCCTAATATCTGACCTAACCCTACTCTCTGCCAGTCTGAAGCCATTCCCTGGCTGCTGTCCCTGCAGCCCTTGGCAATTGTCTCTCTCCATGCTTCCTGGGGCTCCTTCAGTCCCTGCAAGGCCACCCTGAGCTCAGCCCAAAGCTTCTCCTCTGCAGGTGAACAATGCCAGCTGTGCCAGCCTTTCCTCCCAGCAGAGCTGCTCCATCCCTCTGCTCATCCTGCTGCCTCCTCTGGGCTCTCTCCAGCAGCTCCACGGCCTCCCTGGGCTGGGCCAGGGCTGGGGCAGCTCTGCAGGTGGGCTCTCACCTGTGGGGACACAGGGACACAATCCCACAGTGATGCCCCAAGCCAGACAGAACTTCCCGAGTTTCTGCAGCCAGCTCAGGGTCGAATTTGGAAACCAAAACTCCAGGCTGCCAGGGCATTGTGAATATCCTCCTGCCCGCCCCCAGGGCACCGGCTAGCCCAGCTCCTTGAGGGCTTTGGATGGGTGTTATAGGGACAGGGTAAAAGAATTCAAAAGAGGCCCTTCTCCAGGGGTTTCCAAGAGTTTAGTCTTGAAGGTGTCCAGGAAAGAGAGTGAGTCAGGAAGAAGAGGGTTATTATATAGTCTTCTGCTCAGGGAAAGATAACTGGGCCCAGCCAATGGGGTCAGGATAGGAAGGAAGGGTCAGACTATGTGGTTACAGATCCAGGGGTCCTGGGGGGAGAAAACCATTCCCCCAGAGAACACAACACCTGCAGGAGTCTCTGACCTTCACCTCCGGCATGTGCTGAGCCCTGCTGCCAGCCTGGGCGGTGGCACTGCGGGCTGGGCTCTGTCCCCAGCCCCAAGGCTCCGGCACCTCCCGGGATTATCCCGGCGCTGGCGCCGCAGGGATCGCGTGTCCGCCGGGCTCTCCGATGTCCCAGTTGTAGCAGACGCGATTTCAACACGGTCCCCTTCAGGCAGCAGGCACCAAAATCTCTGCGGTTTCGGCTCTTCCTCTCAGAGCTGAGGTTGATGCTGAGGTTTGGAATAATAACAGTCGGGGGAAAACCTCCACGGGTTAAAAACGCACTGCTGAGAACAGGAGTGCAGAATAATTTGCTGGGGGCATTTAGCACTGGCTGAATTCTCTCTTTCCAGGTGCTCCAGCACACCCAGTATTTCTGTCTCTCCTTGCTTTACATCCCATGTTCCTCCTGACACTGCAGTACTGAGGGTGCATCTGCCAAAGAGATGTTCACAGAATTCCCAGAATTCACAGAACTTCCACATTCACAGATTTCACAGATTCACAGAATTCCCAGAATTCACAGAATTCCCAGATTCACAGAATTCACAGAATTTCCAGATTCACAGATTTCACAGATTCACAGAATTCCCAGAATTCCCAGAATTCCCGGATTCACAGATTCACAGAATTTCCAGATTCACAGATTTCACAGATTCACAGAATTTCCAGAATTCACAGAAATTCACAGAATCACTGGGTTGGAAGAGAGCTTCAACATCATCGAGTCCAACCCAGCCCCAACACCTCAACTAATTTTTATTGCCCCTTCCTCTGGACTGAGTTCCTCCCCTAGCTTTATGTTTTCTCTGTTCCTGAGTATGAAACAACTTCCATTACCCACCATCTTTGGGAAGTTCCAATTTGGAAACGTTGCTGCTCTACACCAGCCAAGGTCCTGTTGCCTCCTCTCATAAACTGGACAGTGCCAGACCTGGATAACTGGAATTTCTTCTCCCTGATCTCTTCAGTGTGGATTTAACCTTTTTGGTCAGGATTCAAGAATTGCCCCAGAGGAGGTGCCAGGGCAGTGCTCTGCACTGTGACTAGGTATCCCCTTTACTTCTGAAAATAACTCCTTGGGACATCTACTCGTCACATTCCTCTTTGCCACGGCTGCATCACATTACAGCTCCCCACAGCTTGGAGCCAAACCTGTGCACACAAAATTCTGTCTCCTGGGCCAGTCCTAGGAGGACAGGATCCCAGTTTCCAGCAGAAATTCTTGTTGTCCCCCAAAGCAGTGAAGCTGGGAGTCCATGCCACCAAATTTTATCTGATATCTGCACTTGGGGATCTTTCTGGGATGCTGTCCTGCTTTCCTCCACGCTGGCAATGCTCCTCAGCTCCCTGCCAGCTCACATTTCTTTGGCACAGGCAGCCTGGGGCTGGGGCTGATGTTAAACACAGCCTCCAGGACCCACCCTTGGGGGTTTTCTCCACCCTCCTCCTTCCTCACAACCTTTCCCTCTCCAGTGCTGAGGATCAGGTGGAGGTGTCACAGCTGGGTGATTCCCCACCCAAATTTTGGCCCTCCAAGAGCTGCAAACACCCCCTGTATCTGTCCCTGGATGGGCCACGCTGGCAGCTCCCCCAAAACCAGCCCAAGGCTGGCCAGAGGCTGAACATAATTTTCTTATTTATCTGATTAAGGCCACACAGACACCAGTATCCAACCCATTCCAACTGGGTGCAGCACGACCCATCATTAAAACCCAGCAAGGCTCTGGAAAATTGGAAAAGTGGAAAAGTACTGGAGCCCACAGAAAGCCAATATTCCTGCTGGGATCACTCACGTGCAGTGCCATGCAAAAACTGTCACCTACCCAGCCAGGGGGTGCTGGAAAACAATGTGCCTGCTTGTTTAATTTGTTTGTTTGGAGCCTATTGTGGATGTGCTTCACTTTTGTTAGAATAAAATATTAAACAAACAGAAAAATCCCCATGGTGAGGGGAAAGGGGAACACGGGCTGGGCAGCAGGAAAGAGGAGAAGGCAACTTGTGTGCTGGGTGTTGCCTGGAGAGCTCCAGGACTGCAGTTTTATCAGGGTGCTGTGATTCTGAAGGCTCAGGCTGGCAACAGCCCTGCTCAGCACAGGGCTCCAGCTCACCTGCAGCCTCTGCTGGGCCCCTCCAGAGCAGGGGAGCACAAATGGGAGCTGACAGGACAATGGCATCCAGCCAGGACCCTGTTCTGGAGCTCAGCAGAGCAGAAAGCGCCGTGCTGTGAGCCCAGCCCCAGCCCAGGGCTCTGGATCCACAGCCACCCTCACCCTCTCCTGTGCACTCTGAGCTCTGGTGTGTCCTGGTATCTGTCTTGGAATCATGGAATCATTTAGGTTGGAAATGGCCTTTAAGGGCATCAAGACCAACTGTTCCCCCAGCACTGCCAAGGCCACCACTGGCCCATGTCCCCAAGTGCCACATCTGCACAGCTTTTAAATCCCTGCAGGGATGGAGACTCCAGCACTGTCCTGGGCAGCTCATTCCAATGATTGACAACACTTTCCTTGTATAAACTTTTCCTCATATTTCATCAAAACTTCCCTTAGTGCAACTTGAGGCCCTTTCCTTTCCTTTCCTTTCCTTTCCTTTCCTTTCCTTTCCTTTCCTTTCCTTTCCTTTCCTTTCCTTTCCTTTCCTTTCCTTTCCTTTCCTTTTCCTTCTTTCCTTTCCCAGGAGCAGAGCCTGACTCCCACCTGGCCCTACCCTCCTGTCAGGGATTTGTAAACAGGGAGAAGATCCCTTCTTTGGGATTTGGTTTCTCTTTGATTCACTGAGCTCCACTCTGGTGCTACCCAGTTAAGGAGAAAAAAAAAAGTTAAGAAAAAGTTTTAAAAAAAGTTCTTCTAGGCTCTGGCATTGTTTTGTGCCTCCAGGCTTCTTTTTCTGGGCCATTTTCCTGAGGGATTACACTGCTGGGGAAGGAGAGGTGCTAGCAGTTTTTTTCCACATCTGTCAGCAAAATCCCAGCTAGCTGGCAGGAAGGCACTCTGTGTGACATCTTCCTCCAGGTACATGAGGAAATGGCCTCACAGCCCCAGAAACATGCTCCAAACTTGTTCAGTGAAGTAGGAAACACAGAGAAGTTCTGTTCTGCTTCAAACCGCCCCAGAACCACAGAAACATCAGGGTTGGAGGAGACCTTCAGGGCAATCCAGTGAGCAAAAAGGGGTGAAAGGTGGGCATGTTCTCAGCCATTTCTCCTGCAGGCTGCTCAGTAGGAGAGCTGGGTGATAAAGCAGTGAAAATACCACGTGAAGGAGAAGGTTTGATAGGTGTCAGATATCAATATGATGGGGAGAAAAAAGTCATCATTTTTCAAACCACATGAAGGTTTGATAGGTGTCAGATATCAATATGATGGGGAGAAAAAAGTTACCATTTTTCAAAGGGAATGGACAACCCAGAAGCAAATGATCTTATCAGAGGAAGAAGGTGCAGTTATGCTTTCATTTTTTCATCAGTGCATTGATACTTTGATTTTATTCCCACAAATTCTCTGTGATATTTGCTCGCTTTTCACATAAAGGTGAAAAGAAGTTAATTGGGGAGTCTGTGGTCAAAAATGGGCTTGGATGAGCTGGTATGAAAACTCAGCTTCTCTTAAATCCTGTGACAGAGTTATTCCTCACAAATCAAACACCCTGAAAGAGAAAGGTGCAGTGCCTCAGAGAAACTGTGGCCTCTAAAGCAGTCCCAGGTGTTCTCAGAGATTCATCCTTCATCTCTCCACAGTTCCTTCCTGCTTCTATCCCTGGAAGTATTGAAAAGTGGAGATGTGACTCTCAAGGAGGCTTTCTAGTGCTGGGCTTGGCAGTGTTAAGTTTCTGGCTGGATTCAGTGATCTCAAGGGTCTTTTCCACCCTAAAGGATCCCAAATTCTCAGTGACAGAAAGGCATCACCACACCTGATTTGCACTCCTGTGCCCTTGATTTGTGTCATCCAGCTCTGCACCTCGAGTAACCAGTGAGTTACTTTCCCCTGAGCTAAATGGAGACAGAAACTCATTAAGATGAGTCTCAGCTGAGATTTGTGGCTCTCTCCTTGTGCTTCTTGCTTGGCAATGATGGGAACAACAAGCATCCTTCAGGATATTTGACATCAAACCTAAAACTCACAATCTGCTTCCTGAAGGAATAACTCTCTTGAGTTCTCAGCTTCCCAGATGATATGTCAAGCATATTTCCAGCCTCCTGAAGCTGCCAGAGGGTGCAGACAGACAGACCCACCTCCTTTAATGCTAATATTCTCACATCAAAGAGAAGACTGTAACCAAGTTTTATTACTTGGAAGGTGGATGAACAGATGTGGTGGCTGGAAAAGTGGCCAGAAACCCTGACTGGGGGCTGGCACTGCCCTGGCAAAGCTCCTGACCAGTTTAATTTCTCTCCAGTGAATTTCACAAAGAGTTTTCTTAGGAGAAAATCTCTCACACAGTTTGTGGGCTCACAAGTGCTCTCATCCATGGCCCAAGCTGCCTTCTGGACCTGCCATTCCAAACCCTTTATTAGCAGCACAGTGCAGCACCTCAGATTTCTTTTCCCACAAAACAAACAATTGACTAACCCTGTCCACTTTGGTGCTTGCCATGGTACTCGAAATCACATCTTTTACACTTCAGCAGCCTGTGAAACTCGACAATCAATCATCCCAAAGTGCCAACAGCCACATCCTATGACATATATGGATCTGTAGGAAGCATAGCTTGAAGCCTTTCTAATTTTAGCTTGTTTCAGGATACGCGAAGTTTCAAGCATCAATCATCCAAGGAAAATGCTTTACATACCAAAGTGTCACCAAAAAAAAAAAGAGAACAGCCTGCTGGTTTGTGTGTAACTGGGGTGCACTGGAAGGATTTTGCATCCATGGATTCCTGTGAAAAGCCATAACTACTCCGTGTTAACCAGCTGCAGTTGCCTTCTCCCAGTAAAACAGGAATACATAAATGCAGACAGTATTCCTCCAAGTGCATTTAAGCCAGCAGCTCACAAATTCGTGCTACTGATTTTCATTCAGCTGCAGTTCAGAAAAGATTTAATTCTTTGCCCAGTTGCACTAAATTACTGCAGAAAGTATTAAGCTTATGTAAGCAGAATTAACTTTATGGCTAAAACCCCTGAGCAGCAGCTGGCCCCAGTTTATCCTTGGCATACTCACAGCCTCCTCTTCTCCTGGCAGGAAGGATGACCAGCACGTGCTGATCCCAAGAACGCCCCAAATTTCTGTGCTGGCTGTAGGATCTTTGCTATCCCACTTGCTGCTTCACCCCAGTCACCAGCTGAGGACCAGGGCAGCATGTCCCTCCCACGTGGGAGGCTTAGCATTCCTCACATTCCCTACCAGCCTTCCCAGATTAGACCCTCTCCACAAGATCAGCTGTGTTTCTGCCTTAGCAAGAATGTGCAAAGTCTGGTGGGTTTTGTCTCGAGCCCAAAGCCCTGCCTGATGTCCTGAGTGCACTCAGGGGTTTTGTTCTCAGGGGGAAAGTGGAACTTGTGGTTCACCAGCCACGGGAAGCTCAGGCAGCCTGGGAATACACCAAGGCACAGCACACGTTGGATTTACCACATTTCCAGAGTGATTAACAGTTCTGTGTGTGTACTGTCCACCAGGATCCCAAAGGTCCTTCTGCTCAAAGCCCCTGCAGCAATGACTGGTGTCCTGGTTTGGCTGCTGGTGAGATGGGGAAAATTTTCCCCAGGAAGAGGAATTACCTGTAGGAATATAAGAAATGCTAAAATCAGTGGCTCCCCTAACCTGGTACTCAGTCTTTGAAAGTGGAGATGGGCAAAGCTATTTAGGAATAGCAAGTCTGATGTATTTAAATCCTTTTGCTGCCAGTCACCAGCATCAGTGATTCCTTGGATTTGGGATGTTGTGGACACATCCCAGGCTGCAGTATCCCTTTATGACCCTCCTGTTCTTAACACTGCCCAATCCCCTCCTGGACCCATTGACATTGTCAGCTTCCATAACATCCTGCGAGGACAAATTCCAAAATTTCCTGACTCACTGCATAAAAACATTCTCTCTCTTTTCTCTTTCAAGCTGATCTATTAATTTCATTGTGTCTGCTAATTTTCATTATGGTGTTGCAGGATTTTCTGACTCACTCATTCGCATTCATCTTTATGATTTTTTGTAGCTGCCTTGGCTTCCTCTCCAAATTGAAGAGTCTTTTCAGCCTCCTCATGGAGCAGCTGTTTCATCCTCTCCAGCTGCTGTTTTCTCCATATTTCTCACATCCCCAGGTCTTTTCTGAGACACAACCTGTTCAAGATGCCAACACAGCCAGGTTTGTATGGCTGCAGAGCCCTGCCATCCTGCTGACAGTGCATTTCCCTGGGTCTTGGCCACTGCTGCACCTTGAGCTGATGATTTTGGAAGGACGTGGAGCTGCTGGAAGGAGCCCAGAGGAGGCAGCAGGATGAGCAGAGGGATGGAGCAGCTCTGCTGGGAGGAAAGGCTGGCACAGCTGCCATTGTTCACCTGCAGAGGAGAAGCTTTGGGCTGAGCTCAGGGTGGCCTTGCAGGGCCTGAAGGAGCCCCAGGAAGCATGGAGAGAGACAATTGCCAAGGGCTGCAGGGACAGCAGCCAGGGAATTGCTTCAGACTGACAGAGAGTAGGGTTAGATGGGATATTGGGAAGAAATTCTTTATTGTGAGAGGCCCTGGCAGAGGTTGTCCAGAGAAGCTGTGGCTGCCCCATCCCTGGAAGTGTCCAAGGCCAGGTTGGATGGAGCTCTGAGCAACCTCATTTAGTGGAAACTGGATGATCTTTAAGGTCCCTTCCAACCCAAACCATCCCATGATTCTATGATTCCATGACTTTGTACAGCCCACAACCCTAACGATGCAGAAAACATCTGGGTGCAGAGTTAAATTAATGCTCTTGCAGACAAAGAGCAGATACCACAGAAAACACATTTATTTCAACTGCTGCACAATGGGAATCTCAATTATTTTCAAATGCCAGCTGAGAGAGAAGTGATTCACATGGCTTGTGTACAAGAAGGCTCTTTGCAGTTTTCAGTGCTGAATTTCTCTTCCTGAAGACATCACTGGTGTGAGTGCAGTCAGCTGCTGAGTGGCAACAACATGCTTGGCAGTGCTTGGACATGGAGGGAGACGTGGTTCCTGCCCTGGAGAGCTCACAATCTAAATGTGACACGGACAAAACTATCCCTACACGTAACAATTGACTGAAATACCATCTGCCAGACATGAGATCCATTTTAACAAGCAACTGGAATACCAAATATATATATAAAGGCTACAGGTGGGACAGAGTGGGGTCTGTGTTCTACGTTTTTATGTTCATACAGGCACAAAAGGTAGTGGTGCTTTGCTTGAGAAAGGGATTTTCTTTTCTTTGGTGGAGTGGCTCCAGCTGGTGCTTCCTGAACAAAAACAAAGACAATTCAATTACAACTCAGCACTTCTGTGATGTTACAGATCTGAACTCTGGACAATGCTGTGATGAATTAATTCCCATGCAACAGATGAATCTGGATTTGGGAGAGGCAGCATGAAAGGAGTGATAGATTTCCTGGATTTCCTGCCCTGTCCAGGTGCTGGAAAATCCCACCTGCACCTGGTTGGTGAAACCTGACTCAGAGTCTGAGTCAGCTGGGAATCCAGGCCAGGACAGGTTGGATGGGGCTTGGAGCAGCCTGGGACAGTGGAAGGTGTCCCTGCCATAGCAGGGGGCTGGAACTGGATCATCTTTAAGGTCCCTTTCCAACCCAAACCATTCATGGTTCTATGGATCCTAGAAAGAGCATTTTGTATCTGTGATCGGGAGGAAGTCTCATCACCCAAAGGAAAATCTGCTGGAAATTCCAACTCTCTTGCAAGTTTCAGTTTCTCCTCAGTAAGTGATTTTCTGATCTGTATTTCAGTGCAGGGGAGAAGGGACAGAGGAAGGAGAAAACCTGAAAATTAAAATTAGAAAGGACATGCTGACAGAACTCGAGCAGTGCTGGTGTGCTCACACACCTGTACAGGACAAACTCTGCCTGCCAGCTGCTTCCTGTTGTGTGGTTTTAAATTTGGCCTATTTTCAGTAATTTTATACTGACTCATATTTCTTGTCAGCCTCCTCTCTCTTAAAAATATTTTAAGTTTTTGACTAAATTTGAGAGAGGAATTCGTGTGAGACACGGAGCTCCTAAAAGCTGCAGTGGAATCAGTAGGTGAGTAAGAGAGGAGAGGGGTGAATTCTTATTCCATGTGAAAGCTACGACAGTTAAATCTACTTTTGAGTCATCAGCTGGGTACTTTGTGCATGGACACCTCACCTGTCCACAACAATAATTACAAAAAATGCAAGTTTATGTTACTTTAAGGGTATTTAGGAACTGTGCTTGATGTGTCAATATTTACCTGAAAACCTGTTCAAGAAATATTGTGTCATAGGGAACTATACTAAGACTCTTCCTGCTCCTCCACCTCTTCCTTTTCTTCTCCCTCTCCCTCCTTTTCTTCTTCTTCTTCTTCCTTTTATTTTTAATAGAAAATATTTGCAGTTACCATATAGGAATTGAAAAGAAAAAATAAACAGTCTTGGAACACAAAGCTCTACTTTTACAACTATTCTATTTCTAGTAAATGCAATATTCTTTCAGATTCAAAATCATAATTAATGTATAGAATTTTTAATCTCAACGTGGCAGGGTTTTATTTTGTGGAGTTAATTATTTTGGAGTTAATAGGCACGTGCTGGAATATAAGAACCCTCTTCTTAGGGAGGTTAGAACACATGGTTAAGCTGCAAATGGATGCTCAAAATCAAAATGAGAATATGAAATATGTGTAAATATGACAAAAAGTTTAGTATTTTTAATTATACACTTTCCTGAAGCAGTAAACAACTGAAGATTCATGGCACAAGAACTAGGCTCCTAAAAGATCTAAAAACCACCTGGAATCAGATAATACAGCCTTGTTTCTGTGTCTGCAGTTCTTATTTCTCTCTTTTATGCAGGAGAAATTACACAACTGAAAGACAACAGCCCTTTGCTTCAATCAACAGTAATCTGAAAGCTTGAATTTGTGTGACACAGACAACAATATCTGCTTATTCTCTTTCTAGCTAAATGAAGCTCTACTCTGAAAAGCAGCTGGAAATTGCTTTGTGTGCTCCTCTGCTCCTCTTCCTGCCACCTCTTGTCCAAAGGCACTCCCATGTGTATAAATCAGCTTTGTCTCTATCTGCCACCCCTTCACAAACTGCTTGGACTGCAAAGGTCACATGAATTTCTTCCTGGCATAATCAAATAACCAATCAAAGAATCAATAAATAGTTTTCAGTCAGGACTGCAGGTCGTACATGAGCAGCACAGACCTTTGTTTTTCCTCCTGGGCACCTCCTGTCCGTGCAGGAGTCACACCTGGGTTGCTGAAGTGAAATCCTGCTTAAATATCTCCTTGGGAATGGAGCTGTTGGAATCAGATTCCTGGTTTCAATTGTTTTTCAGGGAAAAACATTGCACTAAAGAATCACTCCTGCAAAACCAGAGATGTAATACAAACATCTGTGGATTATGCCAAAGGAATATTGCCTCTCTGGGCATTTTCCCCCAGAAAAGGTGTTTTTTTATTTCATGAGAACTCTGACACAGGGCCAGGAGAGCCCACTGACAAGCCACAACTCTCAGATATTACCAACTTCCATCCAAAATTCAAGTCAACTAACTTTTACAGGAAAAAAAAAATGTTCTTTTTCTTCCTTGAAGCATTAGTTGGTGGTGCCAGGGTACAACTAACCAGCCTTGATGGCCCTCACCAGCCTCTCCAGGAACCCCTGCACTTTCCTCATGGGTCCAGGAGCTTTAGGGTCAGGAAACACATCCTGGGAGGAGCAGCTGAGGGAGCTGGGGAGGTTCAGGCTGGAGAAGAAGAGGACCAGGGGGGAGCTCATTGCTCTGCACAGCTCCTGACAGGAGGGGCAGTGAGGGGGGGTTGGGCTCTGCTGCCAATGAAAGGACAAAGGAAATGGCCTTAAATTGCATCAGAAGAGGTTCAGATTGGAGATTAGAAATTTTCCTTGCCACAGTGGTCAGGTCTTGGGCTGAGCTGCCCAGGGAGGTTTGGAGCCACTGTCCCTGGGAGTGCTCAGGAGGAGTCTGAAGGTGGCCCTTGGGGACAGGGTTTGGGGTGATGCTGGTGGGCTGGGGTGGCACTGAATGATCCTGAAGGGATTTCCCAGCCTTAATTCTGGGATTCTGAGAAGATCCAGCACTTTTTAAACTCCACCTTTAGGGCAGGTTGGATAAGTCAAAGCTCAGCTCTGATGCTCAGCCTGGAGCAAAGGAGGCTCAGGGGGGCCCTTGTGGCTCTGCACAGCTCCTGCCAGGAGGGGACAGCCGGGGGGGTCGGGCTCTGCTCCCAGGGAACAGGGACAGGAGGAGAGGGAACGGCCTCAAATGGCACCAGGGGAGGCTCAGGTTGGAGATTGGGACAGAAAATTTCCCTGGCAGAGTGGTCAGAGCTCTGGGCTGAGCTGCCCAGGGAGGTTTGGAGCCACTGTCCCTGGGAGTGCTCAGGAGGAGTCTGAAGGTGGCCCTTGGGGACAGGGTTTGGGGTGATGCTGCTGGGGTGGCACTGGGTGATCCTGAAGGTTTGGGCAAAGCAGAAAAGTGTTTGAGGATTTGCACCTGGATGTTACAAATTCTCATGAGGGAAATATCTCCTTTATGGGCAGAACGGCCTGAATTGTCAGAACGAGCCTTTCACACTGAAAATGCAATCACAGCATGGTGTCAGTCAGTGATTATCAAAGATAGACTTGGCATGGGAGTCCTTGGCAAATTTTTTGAAGACTCTGTGACAGACAATTTCCCTTCTATTTACAGATTTTAATGATTAAAGGCCCATCTTTGTTCCCAGTCAATAACACCACGATAGGACCAATCATTATCTCCAGCAGAATATGACTGTGGTGTATTTACTTTCATGAATAAGATTTTACCAGCTTTTGAGTGAAGCAAAAGGACTGAAAGGGAATTAGATACACACAAACAAAAGATGACAATAACATATCCAGGTATACTATACCCCTGCTGCTGCATGTTCTTCCTCGCCTTCCTACAGAAGAGATGCAAAAAAAAAATGTTAAAAAGATAAATTAAAGAAATAATATCAGAAATCAGACAGGGAACACACAGCAGAGGTTAAACACTGCATTTAGGAAAATTATCTGGAATTCACTGGATTCATTGGGAGACAATGTTCTCCAAATTAACTCACAAAGCACATTTGAGCTTAACTTTTATATTGAAAAAGGACTATAAAATCATTAAATTGAGCTCCCTTTTCCTCAGTTACTTCTAATCAAAACTGCTTCATTGGCAAGCAAAGATTTGGAGCAGGGTTTTGTCTGCTTGTTCAGGTGGAGTTTTTGTGGTTGTTTTTTGGTAATTAGCTGGTCTACAAAATGAAAGTATAATCAGAATTATGGAGAGTCTTATCTATGCTATATATCATCATTCAGAATCTGGCTTGTGATTCTGTTAAGTGTTGTAGGCTGCAACAGATGCCTTGGCTCAACAGGGAATAAAAAATCATACAAGCTGGTTTTAGACTGTAGATTTAGCAGAAGTGATGAGAGAGATAAAAAAGAAAAAAAAATGTACCAAGTGAATAGAATTTAATGTTAGATCCTAAGCTGGCTATTGGGGGAAAGAGCTGATCCTACACAAAATCCCAAAGACAAGAGGCAAATGTCACAGTGCCATGCAGAAGGCAGAGGGGTTGATCTGAGTTCTCATGGAATAACTTAAGGGAGTGAGCTGCAGTGCCAGGGTTTAAATATGGCTTGGGGAATTGCTGAGACAAAATACAGACTTGCATTATAATATGATTTTTGAACATGTTTCTAAAATAATTTTGCCCTGAAGGGAGCCTAATCTGTACTGAAAACTGATTTAACTGGGACACCACTTAAAAAATATTCTAACCTCCAAACTTAAATCTGAAATCAAAATCAGACAGTGAAACTACAGAAAATTTATTGCCAGCACATGGAGTGACCAGCAGGGTGCATGTGAGCTGGAGCTCAGTCTGCTCTTCAAGAAACTCAAAACCAAAGGGACAGACAAAGCAAGAAGGGGAGCTCTGCATCCACGCAGACAAAAAGCTGGAGCTGCTGGATTTCTGCATCTCCCAGGAACAGCAGCAGAAGTGGAGAGAGCTGCAGCCTCCACACTGAACATCCTCAGCTACTGGGCACTGGAGGAGCCTCCTGAAACCTGGACCCTCCCCAGGGCTGAGACAGCCCCAGTTTGTTCTGGTTTCTGTCCTGTGCTCACTGGCAAAGGCTGAGGTAACTTCCAGAATCTTCCACAGCACTGACATTTCTCCTGCAAAGTCACTGGAGGAAAGCTGGCTTGGTTACACCCCACAAATGGGAGTCATTCTTGAGGTAGTTTGGAGCAGTGCTAAATAAGGCCAAAATTCCAGTACTAAATTCCCACTGGCACATAATTCAGCCATAGAACATAAAACTGCCATCTTTCCAATGCTTTTGTTGAAAATACCTCTATCCTTTAGGACTTAACATCCAGTGGAGATACTCTGATGGCAGTCTGGCAGTCTTTGAGTGTATTTACTTTCATAAAACCCTTCTCAGGTAAGGAAGTGGTATTTTTATTTTCTTTTGTAAGAATAAATTGAGATACAGAGACAAAAGGTGGAATTCATGTCGCTGTAGTTGCCTCAGAGCTGCTCTTCTCATCTAACTCTGTCCTCTGTGTGCTGTCTGCAGTGAGTGAGAAGAGCAGAATTCCTACAGAATGATTCATGCCATCCCAACAGAAGTGATAATTGGGATGAACTATAGCAAGGCAGGCAGATGCCACAGCACTGAAGAGATCTGTCCTGGGTGACATGGGAAGTGGGTGGTGGAACAGGGCAAAAAGTGTTCTCTGTGCTCTCTCCTCTGCCTCTCCCCTCCCTGAAAAACTGCAAAGAAATTTTCCACTTTTAACTCCAATCCTTTCTGTGAGCAAGGTGCTGGTTGTACAGGAGTGGTACTGCATGATGTCAGTGCAAAACCTCTCCTACACAGCTGCCTGACACATTTGCAGACAAATCCCAGCATTCTGCTCTCATTTGAAAAGCATTAAAGCAGAATGCCAGCCAGAAGGGCAAGGCACCCAAGCCAGGCAGCAGTTTGGGCTCCTCTTATGAGCCAAAAACAAAAGGAGTTTGATGGCACTCACCTGCCAGCTGAAATTCACAGCAGCATGAAAAGTGCTTGGATATAATTTTCCTTAAGGAGGGATTTAGTTCCCACTGAGGGCTGTTTCTCCTCATCACTGTTTTGAAATTATGAGTGGGACTTCCCAGTGGCTGAGATGTGCCTGAGGGTGTGTAAAAGGGGCTTTTCCAGCCTGACAGTGACCAGATCAGTCACTGTTAAAAAGGGCAGTGAGGAAAGGCCTAGAGAGAGATGTTTCCTCTGGAGAAATATTGCAGCTAGATTAAAAAAAAAAAAACCAAAAACCCAAACTCCATTTGTTCTGATCTTTGATGTAAGAGATGATGCATTTGTGCCAGATATTCCCCAGGGACCATCAGATCTCCAAACACAGAAGAACCTGGCAAGCAGACCTGACTCCCTGGGAAGAGTCAGCATCCAAATAAACCCATCCTTAAAGGGCAACCTGAGCTGCAGTTTGAGATCTGTAATACCAGAGCAGGAGCAGCCAGCAAGGAAAACATTGGCCTCTGTTTCTGCACTGCCCAGGGGATTCTGCAAGGCCTGGAGAAGTCACTGTCAGATCTGCAGCAAACATTTACAACCAGATTTAGAGCACTGCACTTGCTGGCCCCTGAGAGCAGCAATTTGTTTTTTCAGCCAGGCAGGACTCAGATGTCTAGTCCTAAATTACCCTCCATAACTAGACTCTGGCTCCCAATGACCATCAGAATAAAATAAAAAACTTGTGGTAACAAGTGGCAAAAGGCAGCTGCTGTTATTCAAGAACCAGAACAAAGTTCCCTGGAGTTTTATCCAGGTTTCATATCATCCTGATATCCAAGAAAACACATCCAAAAGACAATCTGCAATCAGTCACCCTGGGGCACATCAGGAGGCCTTGTGGGTTTATATTTCATGTGCTCAGCACAGGTAAAACCTCAGATCACAAAGAGAAAGGAAAAATTACCTGTTGACCTTCTGGTGGTGTCTGGCCAGACTGAGCCTCTTCAGGAGCTCCTTCATCTGCCTTGTCCTCTGTGTGTGCCTCAGTTTCATTCATGGCATCAGATTTTTCATCCTTGGAATCAGATTTATCTTCTGTGGCTTCTGATTTCTCCTCTGTGGCATCAGACTTCTCCTCTGTGGCATCAGACTTTTCAGTCTCCTGGCAGCAAAGGGGAAATCATGGTAAGACTCAGGGCAAATAATCAACAATTCATTTCTATAAAATTCTTCAGTTTCTTATCTTGGGAAAGTGTTTTTCTATTTTTGCTTCAGCTCTCAAATGAAAATACTCCCTTTTAGGGTTTATTTCTCCTGTGAAAAGAACACTTGCTGGCATGTTGACTAGGTGGCATTTGTGTGGGGAGAACATGAATTCAAGTACTTCTCAGCATAGCAGATTCTCTAACCTTCCTCTGGAAAGTTCAACAGAAACCAAAGTTCACCCTGATGGCACATTTGAGTTTCAGGGAAAAAAAAACCTTTTTCACCAGCATGAATTCCAATTAAACATCATCCAGAAGCTCCAGGAAAACAGAAATAAGAAAAGATTTCACATTTAGTCTCTTAACTTTTTTACTTAAAAACATCAGGAAACTCTTCCCACGTCAGTCAATCAAGTCCATTTATTCCAGCACCATAACCAAGCACCTCCTGGGAAGTTCTTTATTTGACAGAGATCCTGGTGTCCTTTCAGCCAGGTGGCTGTGAAAGGTCACAGTGGCTCCCACACTGTGTCAGATAAAAGGAGGCCTCGAGTGGCACAGCAGAAATATGATGAAATGCAAGAGCATGAAGTGCAAAGTCACCTTATTTGGGACAAACAGTTCTGGGTCAGACATTAGAAAGTGATTTTTCTATTGCACTTCAGGAGCTTGGCAGTTAATGATCATCAAGGAAGAAAAAGATGGATGTATTGAAATAAGCATGGGGTAACTGAGCCACGAGGGTGATGTGACAATGAAAGAGGTAAAAAATGTGATCCTCAGATGTATAAGGTGAGGTAAAAACCTTCTCTGGATTGCTCTGTGCCATCCCAGCCACTCAGGCTCAAGACAGAGAAACTCAGACTGGAACAGGTGCAGAGAGGGCTCCAGGAACCTCTGAGGGGTGGAGAGCCTCTTATGAAAGGGTGACAAAAAAAGCTTCATTGCTTTAATCTATTGGAAGGGATGCTGTGAGGGGATATGATGGCACTCCCAAAATAGATCAGAGTAAACATCAGACAGGGATAGGACAAGGAGGAGTGCTGAGGGAGATGCAGAGTGAGTACAAATTGGCTGTGAAGAACAATTCTAATCATCATCAGTGGGAGATTTCAGAAGAGATCTCTGGTAGAGAAGCTGAAGTAAAGGACCTTATTCACTAAAAGGAAATGTGACCCCTTTTGAGAGTTTTGTGGGGTGGGTTCCTCTGGCACTCAGGGGAGGTCCTGCTGTGTCATCCTGAGTCCCACACCCTTTGGGAAGAGCAGCACATCCCTGAGAGGAGACAAACTCCTTCCCCATCCCCATGACCATGTCCTTACAACTCAGCCACCTGGCTGGTTTGGGGTTTGCTGCTTTTCCATCATTTCATTTGTCTCTACAGTTAAACAGAATCCCTCAGTCATGTTCCCCTGTCCTTTAAACTTCCCAAGTCCCCCTGCAGTGTGCCCGTGATGATTTCCTCAGCCAGTGCTCTTTTGCTGCAGAACAGGGCATGTCTGGCTGGCTTTTATCCCCAGAGCTACTGGCTGAGTGCTGGCTCAGGGATCTTTGTCCCAAGATGTGCTGTGGGACATGAGAGATGTCCTCCTGCTGACAAGCTCTGCTGGAAGGGGACAGAAGTGACAGAAAGGAGCTTGGGAACGTTAGGAAGCAGATATCACAGCAGTTTGATGCTTTTGCTGAAACTTGACTGCCTGTAAGGCTTGGTGCTCTTCTGGCAATTTTCTCCTGAATTGTGGAAAGTCAGTTTTACATCTAAGTTACTTGCAATGAAAAGAGAGTGGGCACAAAGGTCCCCAGGTTCTCCTTCCTCTGGAACTGGAGCAGGAGCTGATCAAGATGAAAGCTTTAAAAAGCAAAACTTTCCTGCCTCACAGCAGTTTCACACTCTGCCACACAGCTGCACAAGTGTTGCTGCCAGCACGTGGGGGATGCTCGGGGAGAGGAATGAGCAGCTGGGAGGGAGCAGAAGGAGCCAGAGGAAGGAGGAGGGAGAAAAAGACAATTTCTTTTTCTGGCAATATCGTCTCACTTCAAGTGCACATAAAACTGTGGGCTCACTGCACTCTGATGCTGGTGGCATTGTCATTAAAAACAGATCTACAGAGACATTTGTTTGGGTTGGTTTGTTGTTTACTTTTCTCTCAGAAGCCAAAAAATATTTGAAGATTAAAATATGTAGCAACACAAACATACATTGAAATTCTCTTGTGCAACTTTGTGTTAATACATTATTTTCTTAAGGAAATGGCAACTTCTTACAGATTATTATTACAGCTATTTTCTTTGCAGAAGTTGCTCAAATGAAAAGGACAGTGTTAATGAAAATTAAATTCATGGAATCACTGACCATGATTTGGGTTGGAAGGGACCCTAAATATCATCTCATTCCAACCTCCTTGCCAAGAGCAGGGACATCCTCCACTAGACCTGGTTGCACAGAACCCCATCCAACCAGGTCTTGAAATTGGTGAAATATTTATTTTCAGCACAAATATTGACATTTCATTAAAATCCATGCACTCAGTATTTTTGGCTGGGACACAAAATGCATAAGGCCCACAGAGAGCATTCTAATTAAAATGACCCTATTGTGTGAATCCATCTCAGATGAATCACACAGTTAGATCATAAGGCACAAAAAAGAGTTGTAGCTGAAAGAACTAAACTCCAGAAGCAGCATGTTATCAGCCAGAACACACACACACACACACACAGAGTTCTTGTTAATTATATGGAGAACTCTGACATTCAGAATATCATTGCTGCACTGGCTCTCCATAGAAACACAGAATTTAATTTACAACTAATTCAAAATGAAGTACCATTTCTAAAGATTGCCTGACAGGTCATTTTCTCTTTAAATAAAGTGCACATTACAAATTTGTAATTCAAAGCAGATTTAGCAGAAGTCTTCTTCCACTAACTTAAGCTTGAGTATCTACAGATTTGAGGAAATCAAGATTCTGGATATTAAGATCAAGAATAGTGGGATTAAGGATTTATGCACAATATTTGAAAACAGACCCTCAACTCACATAAATCACTGAGTTCACTGAGTCAGACTAAGCATAAAAGTGGTGCCAGCTTTAAAAAAATGTACCCAAATTTTGAGGCAGCTGAGACTGACACATCTGACCCCAAACATCCAAACTACTGCATGTGTATCCTGTTGGGACATCACTGTTCAGGCTATTAATCTAAGATTAAACAGGAATCTGTCACAAATTTGAGTGATCTTTGGGTCAGGCACAGCTGCCCTTAAATCCCAGCCTGCCCTGAACCATGTTTGGAACTAATCTAGACCAGGTATTCCTTCAGGTGAGGAGGAATTTGGGATTAATAGATTAAATTACTTATTAACACAAGCACTACATCTGCTGGTTCTCTCAAGCACAGAAAACTGTTCTGCTTTAGAAAACACAAAAACCATCGTGGTGAGGAGGGAACAGGAGAGAGTATGATGAGAGCTAACAGACCCTTGCTGAAGCACCACAAATAATGGATTGGTTTCCTGCAAAGTCACTGAATTTTGTGGGCACATTGCACCCTTTAAGGCACTAGATGTACTTGGTATGAAAAAATCACAGAATCAGAGAATCACAGAATTATTTGGGTTGAAAGGGACCATAAAGATCTTCTTGTTCCATGGGCAGGGACAACTTCCACTATCCCAGGCTGCTCAGAGCTCCATCCAGCCTGGCCTTGGGCACTTCCAGGGACCCAGGGGCAGCCACAGATTACCTGGGAAGCTTTCTCTAGTGCATCACTACCCTCACAGGGAAGAATTTCTTCCTAATATCTGATCTAAACCTACTCTCTGGCACTGGGAGCCATTCCCTGGCTGCTGGCCCTGCAGCCCTTGGCAATTGTCTCTCTCCATGCTTCCTGGGGCTCCTTCAGGCCCTGCAAGGCCACCCTGAGCTCAGCCCAAAGCTTCTCCTCTGCAGGTGAACAATGGCAGCTGTGCCAGCCTTTCCTCCCAGCAGAGCTGCTCCATCCCTCTGCTCATCCTGCTGCCTCCTCTGGGCTCTCTCCAGCAGCTCCACGGCCTCCCTGGGCTGGGCCAGGGCTGGATGAAGCACTCTAATATATAGAATATACTGATATACAGAAACAACAGAACAAGAGAATCTGCAGAACTGAATGTGCATTTTGCTCTCAGCAATGGCAATGAATTGGCAATAAATTTAACTCCAAGTATTTTGTTGGGAAGTTATAATTTGTTGAGGGAACACCAAAAGGTTCATCTGCTTCCTCAGATGGAAGGAAATAAGCTCAAAACACTTCTAGGCAGGTTGGTGTTGGATTGTGCTGTGTAAGAGGATCATGGCCATTAAAGAACTTCTCTAGTCTTGGTGCAGTATGAGACAAAAGATGGATGGAAAAAGAAATAAAATGTTTTATGACAAGAGTATCAAACAGGTATCAGCTTCATATTAATCTTTGACATGTCTCAGCATGGTAAAAATCTCTAGAAAGAAAATACTTACTGCCTTGTGGTGATTCCATGCTTTACAGTTTGCTTCTTCACTGTAGAAAAAAATACCAACCAACCAAACAAAAAAAAAAAAAAAAAAAAAAAAAAAAAAAAAAAAAAAAAAAAAAAAACAAAAAAAAAAAAAAACCCAAAAAAAAAAATTCCCACCCAACAAAACCAAAACCCACACAATTTTTAAAGAAGGGATTAATAAGAAACCTTGTCACATGTGTCATCATTACCATCTCTTCCACACCTGACATATAATTCCAGATTTCTGCTGCTGGAAATCAGTGTCACAAGCCATCCATTGTGCTTATCTAAGGTGCAGCTGGCAGAGAATGAGGGGGAAGCAGAAAGAGAAGCAGAGGCAGAGCAGGAGGGTTCTTTGCCTGGCAAGGCACAGGCAGCCTCTCCTGCAGTGAAGATGCTGAGAAACACCTCTGCAAGGAGTGTGAGTGTCTCTCACAAACAGGAATGGACTCTGAAAGGGAGACTATCAAAATTCCACATTTAACAGGGACTTTACAAACACTCTCACTTATTTGCACCCTCTGGCCTGAAGCCACCAGCAAGGCAGCAGTTAATCACTGTAAACAAGACTTGCCTGCTACCAATGGCACTGACAAACAAATCTGCCCAGCAGACTGTACCAAACATATTATTTTCAACATTTCCAAGGTTGTCACGAAGTAGAAACTGTAATAGCCTCTGCTGACAGCTGGGAACAAATGAATTCTAAAAAATTGTTACTTTGCCTCACAGATATGGAATGTACCAGGACCTTGCATGAAGGAGCAGATAATCTGTGGAGTGGGAAGGTGGAAAAATGCAATTTCCTTTATCTCACTGATTCTCCACATATCTTTTATAATGACTATAATATGTAATACCTGCAGTCCTTTAAGCCTTTCATGGCTTTGTGGATGTTAATTAAATGAATCCTCACAAGACCCTTGTGAGGTAGGCAAGTCATTTTTATTTCCCTGGGTGGGAGATGGCACAGCTAAAGCAGAAAGTTTAAATCACTCTCCTTATCACGCAGGGACTCAGTGGCAAAGACATTTACAACAACTGGGGCTCTCCCCTGGGTGTGTTTTCAGCTGTGGCTCTCAAAGCATTTAGCAAAGGCTCCTTTGTTTTTTTTTTTTCCCTCTGCTTTTACAGGAGAGGATAAAGAAATATTTCCAGTGGTGTTTCACTCAAAGCTGCTGCAGAGTTGGACCAAAGGCAGATCTCCTGCTCCAAGGCAGCTCCTCAGCCAGGTCACCACAATGCAGCACAGCTCTCCTGTCACTCTGGCTCATCACTCTCTTGATTAATTTCTTTTGTTGGCTCACCCACGTTAAAGATGGCAACATTTTATGAGCTCAGGATAGCACAGAGCTGTAACGCTCACAGTTATAAAACTTCTAATTAGAAGAAGATTCTAATAAAGAAAAAACACATTGATTTCTGTAAAAACAACACGATGTAAAAACAGGGGGGAAAAAAATCCCAAAATAAAATGTTTTTCTTTAGCCAGAAATATATCAGAACACTGTCAAAATATGATGGAGAACCACGGGCAGACTTGCCAAAGGGACTTGGTGAAGGGCTGGGTGAGCCTTTTTCTCCTCCAGGCAGAGGGAGAGAGCTCCATGGTGCCAGTAAAGGATGGGATGGGTCTGATCCCAACCCTGTATTGGGAGCCAGGACCAGCCCTATCCAATGTGGCCAGGAGCAAGAGAAGGCTTCTTGTAACCAACACAACCTAGAATCTGGGTGAGGCAGTCTGCCTGGTTTAAAAGCTGAACATAACAAAACACTGCTTTGTGTCAACAACAACAAACCCATCAGCTGGAGCCATGGTAACAAGCCTGCAGTGAAAGAAGGCAAGAAAGAAGTATTTTCTAGTATTTACTGAACCAGCCACTTTTTTCCCCCCTAAGAACACTTTGCTGCTCCAACCTCTAACGTATTGCCCCTCATGTGACATGCTGAGTCACTGCCTGTGTTCATCTTTTATTAAAATCAAATCAGTGATCCCCACGGAAGGACAGAAGTGCATACCTTTGTGCCCGGAGGAGGAGCAAGGCCCAGGAAGGAATAAATAATATTTTCTTCCTTAGCAGAGAAAAAGGATTCAAAATCCTAAGAAAGGAACAAACAAACAACACAGAATTGGTATCAAAAATCAAACAAAAAGCACAGGAGTAGGAGACCAGCCCAAGCAAATCCTACATTGGTGAGAATGACCATGCATTTGTACAATTCTCTGCATTATCAGAGCTCCAGGAAGAAAACACAGATAAAGGGAGTTTCACACAGGGTGGCAAAATGAATAAATGAGCAAATCTCTCCAGAGACTTACACTTTAATTATATCTTATCCACAGCAGAATCTGATAAAGTTAAGTGTCTCATTTTAACGCGCCTCAGCTGTACACTCTGAGGCAAAGCTATTCCCCTTAAATGTTAAAATAAAACTTGCTGTGAGTAAGGACACAAAATAGGCTCTCAAAACCCTGGAACTTTTTTATGGCAAATAAAAGGCAATAGTCAACATGATAGCTCTAGTGAAATGGTAACAAGGAAACTTCATTTTAAAGAACATCAATCTGGTTAGAAAATTATGTTATTTTCAGATGAACTTAGGAAAGGGTTTGTGCTATAGTGTCTGATATCCATGTACCAGCCAAAATGTCTTGTGCACTGGTGAAATGAAATTATAAATCATTACATTAAATACCTGTTTTCAGTGGAAATGGAACTGAGAAGACCAGGGATGCCTCCTATCCTGCCAGCTACAGCTTGCATGCTCTTTACTGCTTTCACCTGTACAACACTCCTATCAATTAAGGAAGTTTTGCTATCACTGTTTTTGTCACTGGGAACTTCACAGCTCATATCTTACACAGGTAAAGATCAACAAATATTTAAGTTCCAGCAGAATCTCCAGTCAGAAGGGACTGGCCCAGAATCACAGCCAGCTCTGAGACAGAGGACTGAACATGCCCTGCTGAGTCCTACACTGCTGCCTTGATCATGTTATCATCCTTCCTCTAATCCCAAATAACTCCAGAAATAGAAGCCTGTAAATAATAAGGTGCTGAATCATCCTTGAGACTTGTTTGTAAAGCCAGGATAGGACCTGAGTTGTTTTATTGAACTGTTTTAGTATTTCCAGAGTATAAATTATGGGAAAGGCTGGAGTGGATGGTTTTGAAGTCACCTTAATGCCAACAAGAGTGGAATTGATGACATTTCAGTGCAGTTTGGAAGAGCTTTACAGACAGGACAAATGACAGCCCATTTCACTGATTTATCTGAGGGACAGACTGGCTTTCACACAGTCACACCCAGTGGGAACTGCTCTCCCTGGAAGAAGCCCTGGAGCACATTTTGCTGCTCCTCCAGGGCCCCCATTTCTTAGACCATCTTCTCATCCAACCCAGGCAGTGTGTGCATCTGGCTCGTGGATTTAGGACTAATGCAGCAAACAAGAAAATGAGGATTTCCTGCAATTTGAAGGGCTAGAATTTGACATGGCCATGCAAACACAGGAAACTTGTGCCCTCCTGCACACCACATACTCAAAGCAGCCCGAGCAAACCATGACATGACATGGCAAGAGCTGGGAACAAAGAGAAGACAACAACAAGGAAAGGCCATGAAGTGGACTTCATAAAAGACATTTTGTATGTCTTTTCGAGGAAAAGTAGCCCATGGCAAGTGTACTAGGATTCTGCAGAAACACAAAGTCTTGTAGATTACCAGACCTGAGGACACAAGTGAAATGTATGAACGACCAGACACATCCTTATCAGAAGAGGGTATAATCTTCTATGATATCAGGTGCTCCTTGGCAACAGGGAGTGTGCAATGACATCCCAGAGTAAATGGAAGGTCACTCATTCCCTCACACTGAGGAGGAAGCTATCATGTGTTGAATAAGAGATAAAGGAGTGCCTACAGTGATCATGGAATGGTTTTTCTACAGTGTATTTGTACCCATGCTTTACTAATGGTGACTTGTTCACATCTCCATTTGCTGAATGACTAAAGATAACTGTTCCCAAGGCAGGCAGTGAGAAAAATAAGCAGGAACAATTTATTTCAGGTAAGCAATTATATTTTATCTGTATGAAAAGATACAAATGGTCTAAGTGGTGCAATTTGTCAGCTGGACATCAGCAGAAAATTCTTCCCCCAGTGTTTGGCACAGCACCAAGTCAGAGCACAGAGAGAGAACATGGAAACACATCCCTGGAGTCTTTTGGAATTCAGATGGCCAAAGCCCCAGGCAATATAAGTTAACTCTAAAGCTACCCTGCTCTGAGTAGCAGGCTGGACTACAAACCTCCAGAGGTCCCTATATTTACATAAATTTTACTTTAGCAGTTACAGAATGATAGAATCATAAAATGGCCTGGGTTGGAGCAGACCATAAAGATCATCTCATTCCAGCCTGGTCAGGGACAACTTCCACTGTCCCAGGTTTCTCCAAGCCCCAATGTCCAACCTGGCCTTGGGCACTGCCAGGGATGGAGCAGCCATAGATTACTTGGGAAGCCTTTTCTAGTGCATCACTACCCTCACAGGGAAGAATTTCTTCCTAATATCTGATCTAACCCTACTCTCTGACAGTGGGAAGCCATTCCCTGGCTGCTGTCCCTGCAGCCCTTGGCAATTGTCTCTCTCCATGCTTCCTGGGGCTCCTTCAGGCCCTGCAAGGCCACCCTGAGCTCAGCCCAAAGCTTCTCCTCTGCAGGTGAACAATGGCAGCTGTGCCAGCCTTTCCTCCCAGCAGAGCTGCTCCATCCCTCTGCTCATCCTGCTGCCTCCTCTGGGCTCTCTCCAGCAGCTCCACGGCCTCCCTGGGCTGGGCCAGGGCTGGGGCAGCTCTGCAGGTGGGCTCTCACCTGAGCAGGACACTGGGACAGAATCCCCCCTCACCTCTTGCCCACACTGCCTTGGATGCAGCTCAGGACACAGTTGATTTCTGGGCTGCAAATGCACATTCCAACATCAGATAAAAGTCTTAATAAATTCAGAGATGTTTTCTAAAGTATGTACAAGGGTACTTTATTCTACAGATTTCAGGTTACAGAAGAAAGCAGAGATTTCAGCTTACAAAGAAAAACAGTAGTTTACCTTCCCTTTCTTTCCTAGTTTTCTAAGAGGTTTTGGCAAGCAAAAGAAAAGACAAGAGCAACAGAGTGCTCAATATATTTGGCACACAAGTGACACAGATGCAGACGTCTGTCTAGACATGAGCAAAGAAGCAGCTTAAGAAAAAGATCAAATAAGGACATAATTGCCAGCACTGATGGATTAGAATGGATACTTGAAATTGGTGCTGTAGCCAGGCATACAAAATGAATCAATTTCTAATCTATTTCTTCAAGTGGCAATACCAAAGATCTGGGAGAAAAATAAGATCTGAGCTATTATATCAGATATTTTATGGTTTTAGCTTCTCTGACCTCATGGAAGTGCTGCTCCCAGGCAGTGTATCTTTATAAAAATCCATCTATTAGAAACCTCCACTTTACAGTACGAGCTGTGGAGTGGAGCAGCTCTTCATGGTCACCCAGAAAATTGAGATACTTTTATGTATCAGCAGAAAAGCAGATGTGCAGAGAGTCTGACTTTGCTTTCTTATTATGCCATTCCATCCTAGCACAAGCAGAAGATTCCTCACCTGTCCCCAGAACCCCCTTTCCTTCTCACCACTCCAAAATTTCACTGAACTGCAGAAGAGGACATTGGACAAGGTCCCAAAGGACCATTCCTCCAAGGCAGGAATCATTGCATCATTATGATCCACTAGTTCTGATCCACCTTTAATGAGATAATGAGGTAACCTCCTGAAAACTGCGTATTTTCTGATGTTTGACTTGAACTTTCTTTGCTGCATTCTCTTCTCATACAGCTCATCCCACCCCCAGTGGATGTAGAGCAGAACATATTTTACAAAATCCTAGATAATTCAAGTGTGAAGAAACCTCAGGAGACAACCTAGATCAAGCTCCAGCTCAAAGCAGGGTCAATACTGAATTCAGACCAATAATTCACTTTTTGCCACAGCCCTTTAAAATAGTTGAAGGTTGTTATGTCTCTCTCCAAACCTTTCTTTCTCAGATTAAGGAAGGAAATATTTAATCTTGACTTTTTATCTCCCAAGGCCAGATCTCCCAGGCCATCATGATGTAATGTGTACACACCTGCACATGTGTGAATGGGAACCAAACATTGATAAGAACAACTGATAAGACCATTGATAAAAAAGGATATGTGGGAAAAGAGTGATCCCAGAAAGAAGAATGGTGGAAAATAAAATGTAACAGATTTGATCATTAAAAAAAAAAAAGTACTAACTGAATGAAGAAAATAAAAATTAGCAGGAAGAAGAAAGGGAAAATGTCTTACAAAAAAAAAGAAAGAGGTGTAAAGAACTTGACTCATTTAGCTCAGCAAAATGAAGATTAATAGAGGATACAATTCCCATTTACAAATATACTAGATTGGGGCTGTTGAAGCTAAAGGGTGATTTGGGCATAGCAGGAAATGGGTATGAACTGCCTGCACTTAGCCAGGCTACAAATCCAAAGGTTTTTAGGTGCCACAAGAGTGAGGCCTTTAAAACCTGATGAGAGCAATATATTTTAAAAGGACTTTCATGAATTCAAGATACTGCACTGGAGTCACACAGACCCTTGCAATCCTCAGGGATATTTTTAATGAAATGGCTGAGGCCAAAGGAGAGGGACACAGGGGAAGATGCAGCAGAGAAACATTAACCAGCCTAAACAATTCTGGATTTTGGAGCAATGGCTCTGCTGGCCCTGCACAGGCTATGCAAGGAAGCAGAATGCAAATCCCCAGGGTTTTATTGTAGAATATGGCACTTGGGAGGATTTTGCAGCAGTCTGGCAGCCCCTGGCCATGTTCTCAGCCCACATTACACTCCCTGTGCAGCTCCCTCGAGGCACCTTCCCCTGGGGAGAAGGGAAAGGCTCATGCACTGATATGAATCTCATTACTTTATTTATTTGGACATAACGATGCCATAAATTAGTCTTTGTTATGCACCCACTGGGATCATTAACTCTGAGCTTTGAGAGCTGGGTACATTAGAATTCTGGAGACTTTTAGACTAATTGTAAATTTGATTCAGTTTTTAAATCAGTAGCTGCAACTCCTTTCCCCATGGAGATGTTTTTGCAAAGGACTATTTCTTCACTTGAATTTATTTCAAGATGTCGATTATTTGGCTTTCTGAAATAGCTTCAGATGTGGAGTAAAAACTGTGTATTTATCATTTACTGTCAAGACTGACCAGTTGCAACACTTTATAAGGCAATTATTCTTTAATTCCTTATATAACTTCTCCAAGGAACATCAGAAATATTTATTGCAGCACTGGCTGCCACAAAACCCAGAGTAAGATATATCAAATTATACTTTTTATTGGTGCAGACTGGATGCTGAAATGCACACGAACTCCAACGCATCAACTTCTCTTTTAGGAATTTTATGAGAAAATGAGGGAACAGCTGCACTCCAATATTCATATTACCCACTTTTGCTCTGAGACCACTGAAGTTAATTCTGAAAACTCAGTGGCATGAAAATCCCTGCTCCCCCAGCACAACCCTGCAGGAGTTCACCCAGGATTTGTGCAGTAACTCCAAACCAGGCTCACTGTGTGCCCTGACTTCCAGAGCACTGTGCAGGTTCATTCCAGCCATCAGATCTCAGCCCTTTCCAGACTGGGCATTTCCACCCAGACGATGAGAAAATAAAAGGTCTCAGATTATCTCTTTTGATTCACAGTCCTAATATTCATGCTGGCACATTATCTTTCTCTGCTTTGAACAAGCTGTCTGAAGAGAAAGAACCTGTTACAAGCACATATGAAAATACAAAAGCATCTGATGAGCACTACAGTTGCTGTTATGAAGTGTTGGATATTTATTGAATAAGCAATATAATGACAATAATTCAAACCACATTCTAGAACCATTCCAGTAAACAAACATTCCTATTTATTTGTATAATAAAATGTAAAAAGAAGATTCCTATTCTCAGCTTTTGGTACCTCAGATATCTACCTGATGTCCTCGAAGCCCAGGTAAGTCCAAACAAACAAAATACCAACACTCTCCATCAAAAGTAACTGAAACTTCAAGAACTTTCTCCAGCCAGTTTTCCCTCCATACATATTTTGCTCTCAAAAATAAATAATCTTCTGTTTCCTTGCTTTTCTGAGCTTAAAAAATGTTTCCTGAAAATTGTTCTTTCACAGTGAATCTCAAATTGTTTTAAGGAGTTTGTTTGACACTTCCTATTAATGGAAAGGAGTCCATTTCCATGAGAAACCACTCTCTGAAATATTTAAATTTCCAAACAGCTTCTTACCCCACAGTACCGCTCCTCGTTGAAGATCTGTGGAGGGAGGGGAATTCCATTCTGAGGCTTTTTTTCACCCGGGACATTCTCTCTCATCCATTTCCTGTTGTCCTCATCTCCTGCTATGTCCATTTGCTGAAAGTCAATCTTGTTGGCCTCTAAGAAGCCCACGACTTCTTGCTGTTTCTTTTTTATCTGGGTAGGAAATAGGGAGAACAACATTCCTTCTTTAAAAAGACAATGGTTTTCTAAAAGCAACTGCTATTACAAGAACTCAAGCAAGTCTGTCAAGTTTATAGAATGTTTTCGGTTGGAAAAAGACTCCAAGATCATTGAGCCCAACCTTTGACCAAGCCCCACCTTGTCCCCAGCCCAGAGCTCTGAGTGCCACCTCCAGGTCTTCCTTGGACACCTCCAGGGATGGGGACTCCAAACCTCCCTGACAACTCTTTCCATGACAAAATTCTTTTTGAAAGTTGGAAGTTCCTGAGGTGGGATTCACTTCTCCAGTAGCCCTCAAACTTCTTGAAGCTGAGATTCAACACTTTCTGTCAGCACCCAGAGTGCTGCCACTCCATCCCTCCCACCACACACCCACCCCCCAGCTTTCCTCTTTCCTCCCTGGATGCAGTGACAACTCCAGCTAAGAAATGAGGCTCAGCAGGAAGCCTCCTACTGTGTCCTCAGATCTGGGAATGTGGTGTACAGATACCTATGGTGATCCTGCCTGAAGTCAGCAAAGGTCAGAAAATGTACATATTTCTCTCAGCATGTTCCAGCCTCTTTCTTCCTCCTGATCACAAGTGACATTCAGCTTTCTGTGAGCCATGTTTCTCTTGTCTCTGTTCTTTAATGTTAGGCATAAATAAATTTCACAGAATCAGAATCACACAACAGTTGGGATTGGAAGGGATCTTCCAGTCCAATCCCCCTGCCAAGGCAGGGTCACCTGGAGCAGGTGACACAGGAAGGTGTCCGGGTGGGTTTGGAATGTCTCCAGAGAAGGAGACTCCACGCCCTCCCTGGGCAGCTGTTCCAGGGCTCTGCCACCCTCATTGTAAAGAAGTTCTTCCTCATGTGGAGGTGGAACTTCTTCTGTTTTCGTTTATGGCCACTGCTCCTTGAGATATAATATATAAATACGAGTTAAGGCTCAAGAAAATCCAGCACAACCGAACTCCTGTGCTTAAATAAATCCCCCATTACAGAATGACATTCCAGTTGGATCAAGAAGAACACGTTACATACAAATAAAGCTTGTTACACACAGCTTCTGTGACACCTAGAATTCACTCATGGCCCTTATTCCCTCTGATGCTGGATCTGTGCAGGCATTGGGCTTATAACCCATCCTTTTACTCCGAAAAACTCCGAAAATTTAACACTCGCTATATTTCCCTACTAAAGGAATGCTGCTCCTGAGCAACTTTTAAAGAACCTGCCACCAGATATAGCTAGAATGAGGCATCAAGGTAATTTTTATATCTAGTGATTTGAAACCATGTCCTCCATATGTCAGACATCTGAACACCTGAAATTAAAGTGACACCAAGCTAGTGTAAATCAGAGGGACAGGCAATGAGATGGGAAGTAAATCAGGGATTATGTATTTCCATAATCTAATAAAAGAGAAGAGCTGAAGTAGAGTGATAGCCTATTATCCTGGAAAGATGAATTCTCATGAACAGATAAAATTTCTTTTCCTTGAAGCATCTATCTACACATATGCTTGCTTATAAAAAAATAACAAACATAAAATGCTGTACGTTTTTGTGACAACAACAGAGGTTTGCAGGGAGCTAAAAAAGTGCATCACTTTGAATGAAAACACTAATCCAAAGTGGTCAAAAGCCATGCAGCTGACAGAGTTCAAAGCTGCTTACTTCTATTCTTATTTTCTCTTTTTGAACAGAAATAATCTCATTACTGCCTATTTAGCTGCAGAGTTATTTGCAGAACACATTCAGGCAGCAGAAAGGATTGCTCAGGGGACATTTCACTGGAGAAAGCGGCAGGACAATGTTTGTGTAAATGGTTAATAAAAGCTGCACGAGCCAGCAGCAGAACCATCACATGCTGTGAGAGGCAGGGCACTCAAGTGCTGTCAGCTGCAGTCCCAGGGTCAGCCTGCCCATTGGGCACAGGCACTGCAGGAGATAGGGCTCCTGGAATAACTGCTGCTCCAGACAGACGGTGCCTCTGAGGAGATAATGGAAATGGAGCCAGAGATTCTGCGCTCCCCGGCTTATGAAAGCTGTAACTTTTAAACCTGGCTTCATTTCTCTTCAGCTTGAGGTTCATAATGCACAGGAGGCTCAGGCAGCACAAGGCCTGAAAGCAAAAAATGGTGTAAAAAATTAATGGTGAGGTAAAGCAGTGAAGTTTCATGGAATTATGGAACTGCTTAAGGAAAAGGCAAGGAGTTTCTGACTGCAGCAATGAGATAAACAGAGCAGAAGATGTGCTGTGCCCTAGGGCTCACCATTACTGGGATTTAGGCAGAGCAAAAGGCTTGGGACACGACCAAGTGTGAAACCACAAAGCAAACCTTTGCTGTGGGTGGCACTAAGTGGGCAACCAAAAAAATCTCTCCAGGAAGCAGCACTCACAGAGGGAAATTTAGGATGTAACAACACAGAGGACATGCAAAGGCTTTCCCAGAATGGAGGAGACTGCAGGAGCTTGTTTGTGCTTTCCCTTGTCTGATGGTATGGGAAGAATTCAAAATACTTGGGCATAGATTACTTGGAAAGTGGTGATGAGCAGGATATTATTTCAGCAATGCCAGTTTTTCTTTCAGCAAAGCTTGAGTTGCACCGTCACTAGCTACTAGTCCCTTAAAATAAGAAAAAGAATTGTTTTAAATAAATGTTATCTAGCTAGAGTTGTGGACAGAGAGGTTGTGGACTTCACATCTCTGAAGTGCTCAGGGCCAGGTTGGGTGATAGAATCACAGAATGGTTTGGGCTGGAAGGGACCTTAAAGATCATCTCATTGCCACCTCCTGCATGGGCAGGGACACCTTCCACTGTCCCAGGCTGCTCCAAGCCCCATCCAACCTTCTGCTTCCAGGGATCCAGGGGCAGCCACAGATTCCCTGGGAAACCTGTGCCAGGGCCTTATCACCCTCCCAAGGAAGAATTTCATCTTAATATCTAATGTAACTCTTTATTCCTTCATTTTAAGGCCATTCCTCCCTGTGTGCTGTCCCTGCAGCCCTTGGCAATTGTCTCTCTCCATGCTTCCTGGGGCTCCTTCAGGCCCTGCAAGGCCACCCTGAGCTCAGCCCAAAGCTTCTCCTCTGCAGGTGAGCAATGGCAGCTGTGGCAGCCTTTCCTCCCAGCAGAGCTGCTCCATCCCCCTGCTCCTCCTGCTGCCTCCTCTGGGCTCTCTCCAGCAGCTCCACGGCCTCCCTGGGCTGGGCCAGGCCTGGGGCAGCTCTGCAGGGGGGGTGTCACCTGTGGGGGCACTGGGACAGAATTCCCCCTCACCTCTTGCCCTGCTGGTTATGATGCTTTTGATGCCAATTTTTAAGAAGAGGCAAGTTCATAAAATGTCACCAAAACCACAGGAAACAGAAGTATTTTAGAAGTGTCACAACCATGAGCAGCAGGAAGCAAGACTGTAAGACTTCCTCTGTGTAAGACATGAATCCTCTTTCTCCCACAATTTAGAATCTTGCAGGATATTATCAAATTCTAAAAACTCCTGTGACTAGCAACAACATTATTTTATTCTTTTTATTATTTGCTCCAAGCCAAGTATTTAGTGCTTTTTAGTGCTATAAATAAGCGTCTCCACTTCTGCCTGCCTTAATGAATAGTTCAATATCAGCTAAGTCTGGAGCAGAAAGATAATAAAGCTGGAGATATTTAAAATAAATTTCTGAAGCATCAAGGGGAAAAATACAGATTGCAGATTTGCTCCAAAGCCACAGTGAATTATAACATTCCAGCATCTGATCCAGAGCACCAGAATGTCACTGGGTTCACTGCATTCACTTGCACAAAGTATTTATCAACATGAAAACCACTTGCAGTGACTTGGGTGACCATGTAGTACATAAAATAGAAACTTTCATTTTTTGCCAATGATCCTCTGCTGATTTACACCAGAGGCTGGGTCTATCTTATATTGAATTCAAAATCAACACCATGCATTTGATGGGACCAGCCACCAAATTTGAAGAGATCACCAGTGCTAATAGGAAAATTTAAACTTCCAATTTATACTGTTTAGGGATCAAATTAATTCCTCTCAGGAAAAGCTGTTTGTGCTTGATACAAAATTTCTATTTAATAGGATTTTAGTGATATATTGAAATTTGTGCTTACTGCCTGTGTGAGAGAATTTTATTTTATATATACCAGAACTCATTAAAGGTTCATTGAAAGGATACCTTCCATCCACGTTCATCGGAAAATGTGGGAAACTGCTCCAGGTGTTCTTGGCATTGCAATTCAGAATCAGTAATCTGAAGACATGCTGAGATTGCTACAGATATACACACACCCAGCACACCAGAAAGGAGCAAATACAGAGGAATATTGCCCTGTGAAGATTCCGTAATTTTCTTTTGCAGTCTCCAGATCAAAACAGGCCAAACAGGAGCAAGAAGAGTGCCCATGCACAGCATATGGAAATTTATAAAGCTACTTGAACAGCAAATCACAAACTACCAAACCTGAAATTCCCAACTTCCTCTTCTTTTTTACCCCTTGTATCTGAAGTTTATTATTAAAAAAAAAAAAAAATCTAAATATCAATAGTAATTTTAGAATGTAAGGCTTAGGAACAGGCTGGTGACAGAACTGCACACTTCCCCAGCAGTATTCCAGCTGGAACTTTAGTGAAAGATTCCTGGTTCATCTCCTACAGATGATGGTCCCATAAGTGGGGGGTGTTTTTTGGAGCTTTTCCACTCTGGAATCTTCTTAAAGAAATGCAGCTGGTGTCAGGGAGATAGAGATGTAGTCACAGCTCTGTGCGAGCACCAGCCAGTTTGTTTAGCCGTGTCACTGAGAGGGAGGGAGGGAGGGAGTGCCAAAGGAAAACTGCAATCTGAGCTCATCTGGGAACTGGATAAAAAAGGAAACAGTCCTTTCCCGGTTCCCACCTCCCACGGACTTCCAACCTCCCTACTATTCACATGCCCTTCCCTTCAGCTGATACTCTCTGCTGACAGCTACAGCAGTAGATCTCAATGCTAAAAATCATCAGTATAGCATTTCAACAGACACACACACCCCAAACCCCCCCCCCCAAAAAAAACCCCAACCAAACACCAACAAACAAACCAACCAACCAACGCCAAAAAACCCAAACAAACATAAAAAATTAAACCCCCTCAAAACCCAAACAAACAAACAAACCAAAAGAAAACCCCAAACCTAAAAGAAAACACCAAGCAAACAAAAAAAGCTCCTGAAACCCAGGAAAAGGAAGGGGCTTGGGAAATAAGTTTTTCTGCCTAACTTTATCCAGCTCCAGGTTCTTTATTAGACAGAGTTCTCCCTTCTCAGGAGCAATGTCCTAAAGTCTCTTTTAAAAACAAACACTTTATTTTCTCCTGTAAACAGTCCAGCATCACTTTTGCACAAATACAATACCCACTGTTTCCTTCTTCTGTGTATATATATTGCAAATACTTTCCCAAACATCAGTAAATCTATGAAATGACAGGTAATTTAGATGTAAATGTTGTAACTGTGGTAAAAACTCGCAGGCAAGCCAGCCTGCACTGACAGGAATTCTCTACACCTTGAGCAACTTTGAAGAATAAGGTGGTCAGGGCAGAATAAAACTAAGGGTTTTATTCCAGCTTCTTTATACTTCTTATACTACTTATACTTCTTTATTTCCTCCAAGAATTTCAGTGGGGTTTTTTTTGTCACGTGCAAGCTCTTTCCTGGCATCTCCTGGGCTAATTCCCCAGGCTGATCCCAGCGCTAAGAGGAGGATGTTTAAAGGAGTCACCTACCGCTGTAGAGCCCGAAGATGTGGCGACAAAGACTTTGATCACCATGCTGGCAGCGGTGGAAGTGAATCAGCAGAGCAGCCCTGCTACCCACGAGTCACCACGGTCCCCGGAGGAATCCAAATGTTCCGCAGCTCCTGGGCTAAGCCGGGTCCTAAATGGGTGCCCCCCTCCCCCCCGCAATCCGGCAGCTTTGCCCTCTCTCCCTCTCGCCGGGGTCCCGGGTTTTCCCTCTCCATTGGCTCTCGGGGATTTGGGGAGACGAGGATTGGTCAGTAAGAGGAGCCAGAGCAAGGGTTTGCACCTGCCCCTGGCCTTATTGCATTAGATTGACAGGGTGGCAGCCCAAAAAAGGCAAGGGAGAGTCGTGCACCAATGAGACAGGGCTGGAGAAATATTTGGGAGAGGGGGAAGGGACAGCTGAGAAGGGACAAGGGACGGGGAGCTGGCAGCTTCGTGCTGGGGGCAATCCCAAAGCTGTCGGGTCACAGCTTCGTCTAGCAGGAAAGAGTTTTCCCAGAGCACCACAAGGCTTTGGAGTTGTAGCTGGAAATTTGAGGGGAAGGGGAAAGCAAGGGGAGCAGAGATGCAGCAGTAATTACAGCAGAGATCATATCAAAATAAGCCTTGGTTACAGACTCTCTCGGCTTTAAAGAATTCAGATTATCTACACTGCAGGGCTCAGGGGCTTTCCTGACATAAATGTCTGTCTGATTTGCCTGACTCGATGTACCCAGAACCTATTGGTGCATTTTCTCCTCCTTTTTGCATCACCAGTGAAAATTTCCAGGGCACAAAGTGTAAGAAGATGTCCAGAATACTCATCAAAAATTATTCCCATTCTCCTATACTATCCAGGATGCTCTTTTTTTTCCATCTGGTTGTCACCTTCTACCACAGAAATCGCCACAATTCAAATGCCTGCCTGCACATACTTGGTAAAAGAGGTCTCTGGGCATGAGAGGTATTTGAAGAATGTTAAATGGTCACAGATTATTTTCAAATTTTAAGGGCCAAGCCTGTTTCTGCTGTGAGCAACATGAGTTTAGTAAAGCTGACCCTGTGCCAGAGGTGAAACTGGACTAGGTGTTAGAAAAACATATTTCACATGTCACGATTGAATGTAGTAATGTCTGATCTTGAAAATGCTTAAAATGGATTATAATACTTTATTTCCAGAATTTATTAGATAGGACTAAATACATTATTACATAGTTATAAAGAGTAAAAATGCTGTTGAAAGAAGTTTTTTGTCTGTGTTAACAAGTATGCGAAGCTGGAAATGCAGTACTCTATGTATGGAACTGGGATCCTGAAAAACTGCACTGAAAACTATAAATAACAGTATGGGTAGTTTACTGTGGCTCACCATCTGTCATTTCTTTTTTACTTTTGAGAAGTAACAGGAGGTCCATCAACAAGCCTATTAGAAGTAGGTATTTTCAGAGTATTTTCCTGAAAAAGAACAGCAACCACAAAAAAAAAAAAAACCTGAGTGAGAAAACATTAATTATTGCCTGAAGTTATTACACATGCTTATTTCTCAGGAGATTTTATATGTGAGTATAGCCTGGGAAAAGACTGGCCATTTGGAATAGAATGTTTCCAAATTCTTTGGTTTTCTGTGCCCTGAAGACATACAACCAAAGGATGAAATGGTCCTGGGCTTCACAGCATAGTGGTCAGCCTTGTGATAATGATAATAATTTATCAGAGAATCACAGAATAAGCTGAGTTGGAAAGGATCTACAAGGATCTTCATTCGAGTCCAACTCGTAGCCCTGCACAGCACCATCCACAAGAGTCACAAAAGTGGAAGTCAAAGCAGTAAATATTTGCACCACCAAAAATCCATGTCAAATCTGGGACAGAATTTCCAATGAACTCTCAGTCCTGCTTGGCTTCTTACCCGAAACCCTCACTGAGCCACACGTGGAAATGCCATTCCCGAGGCCTTTGGGTCGTGACTCCCATTGTGTGCAGCCTCCAAGGAAAACATGACTTCATTCTGGAGGGATTTTTCCCCTTTTTCAACTTAAGAATGTTGAGTTTATCCCAAGTTTGGAGCCTGCTGGGTCCGGCCTGTACTCTCTGGGAGCACGTCCAGGCCCTGAGGCACCTCCATGGCCAGGGCGCAGCAGGACACACATCACCAAATTCCCATTAAAACCCTGGAATGGTACTGAAAAATGAGGGTGGAAATACACACACGGGCTCCTCTGCTGGGTCTGGGGTGAGGGAAGAGGGAGGGAAGAGGGAGGAAAAGGGTGAGACCCCGCTCCCAGAGTGCTGCCGCCATTTCCCACAGCAGCAGGAATGGAGGCCGATGATGGCGGCTGGTGAGGCCGTGAGGGGACAGCACACACTGGGGTGGAAGCAGGGAAAGATTCCCAGAGAGGACACGGGACAAGGGGGGGATCCTTCACCTGTGGGTGCCAGGGGGACAGGGAGAACAGAGAGGGGCGAGGGGAGGACATGGGGCTGGGTGTGGGATTGTGTGTCCAGGTGGGACATTGAGGGGGTGCCAGGACATGGGGCTGGATGTGGGATTTTGGGACACTGACGGGGTGCCAGGACATGGGGCTGGATGTGGGATTTTGGGACACTGACGGGGTGCCAGGACATGGGGCTGGATGTGGGATTTTGGGACACTGATGGGGTGCCAGGACATGGGGCTGGATGTGGGGTTGTAGGACATTGAGGGAGATGCCAGGATATGAGGCTGGGTGTGGGATTTTGGGACACTGAGGGGACTGCCAAGACCTGGGGCTGGATGCGGGGCTGTGGGATCTTTAGGGGGTGCCAGGACCTGGGGCTGGATGTGGGATTTTGGGACACTGAGGGGCCTGCCAGGACATGGGGATGGGTGTGAGATTTTGGGACATTGAGGGGGTGCCAGAATATGGGGCTGGATTTGGGGTTGTGGGATGTTGAGGGGACTGCCAGGACGTGGGGCTGGGTGTGGGGTTGTAGGATATTGAGGCAGATACCAGGGTATGAGGCTGGGTGTGGGATTTTGGGACACTGAAGGGACTGCCAGGGCTTGGGGCTGGGTGTGGGATTTGGGGACACTGAAGGGACTGCCAGGGCCTGGGGCTGGATATGGAGCTGTGGGACGTTTAGGGGGTGCCAGAATATGGGGCTGGATTTGAGGTTGCGTGTCCAGGTGAACACTGAGAGGGTGCCAGGACATTTTCATCTTTGACACAGGAACTTGGCCCTAATTATTTTATTCCTGTACCTTTTCAGCATAAATTCTCCTGGAGCTTGTCTATTCCAGCCCCAGCCTTTTTAATTCTATTGCAATATCTTCCATTTCCTATCTCCGTTTCTTCTGCTTCACCTTTGGTTCTCCTTTCTTCTCCTTTTCTATTTTATTTGCTTCACAACACCTGCTCTGGATGAGCAGATTCAAGCCATACTTCTCATCAAAACAAATTAAACAGTAATTTTAAGATTAATTTTAGGTAATTTGCTTTAAAGACAATTTGCCTAGAAAGTGTTGGCAGTGCCAAATCAAATTTTAACACAAATACAGATCTGTGAATCAACCTGGGCTTTACTTAATGCTCAAAATATGATTTCTCATCTCTTGTGAGTTATTGCAGTGCCTCAGATTTAACAGGACTGAGGCATTCCTCAGCATTCCACAAGGAAAAATTGTTCATGCAAAAGAATTAAAAGCAATGAAACTGTTTTGATTCAGCCTAAAATGTTCCGTGCAATCCTGAATTACCTTTTTTAATTTTCTTTGGGAGCTATGTGATTCCCCTCTCCCCTTTAAGAAATTTAATTTAAAATGAAATGCCAGCACAAAGCAAAAAAGCCAACAAAGGAGTTAGAAGGTTCTAAGGAAATAGTTTCATATTTTGTTAGTGAAGGGGACATGTTAAAACCCATGTGAAATAAAACATCATTTTAACCCCCTCAAATTTCCTTTCCACAGTTTCCATGCTCCTTTTAGACTCCCAAAATATACAATTTATCCTTCTGCTGTGTAAGATTCTTTGTTTATAAATGAATTTTAAGGGAGCAAAGATGAATTTTTCTGTCGCCTTGTTGTTGCTATGAGATGAATGTGACATTGCCACTCTCAAAACCCTCTATTAGAAAATATTTTCCTACTTTTCTATTTTTTTTCTCTTTTATGCAAAAAATAAAAGTTGAATTATTGCTTTGGGTCCCAATGTTTAACCTCTTTTGTGTTTTAATCTCACTTTCAGGTATGTTTAGAACCTAATTCCTTCCCACAATTGTGGCTCAAGGCAAAACTTGCCTCTCCTCAGCTGAAGTGGATCGGAACATGATTATAAGAAAATGGAATGGGCATCAAGCCATATCCAAAGAAATAACTTTTCCCAGAACTACAGTGTTTAAATAATTCTGCCAGGAGAATAAACTGATCTGTTCTTGCACTTCCCAGTAGCCTCAGCAAGGAAAAAAAAAAGAAAAAAATGGGAGAAAAAAAGAAAAATAAGAAAAAAAGAAAATAAAAAAAAGCAGAACAGTTATTCAGGAATACCTAGAAAATTACTTAGAATTATTTCTTTTATGCTAAATATATGCTTTTTACAAGCATATTAAAATACTTTTAGGTTCTTCTCTATCCCCTGCTTAGAGTGTCAATATGGCAGCTGAGGTGGTTTTTGTGTTGTTTTAAGGGATTAGTTAATTTTGTGATCTGATTTGCTGTCTGATTCTTGAAAAATGTGATTAATGATATTTTTACGACATGAAATACTGTGAAATCCCAGGTAGGGTGGTGACCTCTTGGAGGAGACACAAGTGAACATTGTCCCAGTGATGATTCCAAGATCTTTGTCAGTGACTGACCCTGGAAGAGTCAGAGGAGGAAAACCTCTAGAAACACCAGGAACTGAAGAGAAGGAACCACAGAAAAAGGACAAGACAAGAAAGGAAAGAAAGAAATATGGACAGTATCTCTATGCCCAAGGTGATAAAAAAGGCAGATTTTTTTTTCTGGTAATATGAGGTATTTCTGGTAGTGTGAGACTCTCTTAAGAAGTATCATTGTTCCCNTGTATAAAATATATATATTAAATTCTGTTTCAAACATCAATAAGGGAAGGGAAGAGAGAGAGATTCCCTGCTGTGTAATCCCACAATACTCAGTGATCCCAAGGGAGAATCACCTGGGATGTGGGAGCCCCTTGGCAAGCCTCATTCCTCAGCTTTAACCCAAGGACCTAAAATGGCTCTGCCACATTTTGGTGTCTGACCATGCATCACCTGGTGAAAAAGCCTTTCATAAGGAAAATGGATAAAAATAATGCACAAAAGTGTCAGTTTTGACCAGAAAACAGCCATTTTGTGGCCAGCTGGGTCATGGTGTATCCTGTGAAGTGAATTTGTGCCTCAGTGGAGTGAGCATGGAGAATGAATATGTAAATGTACATGGAATTTATGCCACTGTTAACAGTGAGGAATCTCTCCATGTCTGCATCTTTTCTCATCTAGACCCATCCTTTCTTAAATCCTTAAATCCTACCAGGCAACATCACAAAAATGAGTGGAAAACCAGCAACCCTTTTCCTGCTGAGCTTCAAAATTTCATCTTGATTTACCAAAGCTACAAGATGGAAATCAATCCAAAAAAGCCAGAAGATTGTCCCTATTATAATCTCTGTTATTATATGCTGCTGTCAAGAAGCATTTATATGCTGCTGTCAAGAAGTTATACTGGCATGAAAGTAGCAGACCATAAAAAATAATGACATTTTTTATATCTAGTTAGCAAAAAATCATTATTGACCTCTACCTGTGGTGGATAATTTATTGTATATATTTGTAGATGTTATATGTCATTTGGATAAAGTGTTTATTTTTGCTTATCCATGACTACTGGAAATGAAATACATCTTAGAGTACTTCTGTGAAAGCTTTTGCAGCTTTTGCAGAAAGGTATTTGCCCTTTTTTTCCATCCTCTCAGTCCTTTCTGGCAAAATAAAATAGTAAGATAATATAATTTTGCAAATACTTGTGGTCTTATTGTAGTATTCCTGCAGTGGGATTGTGCTGCAGAAAATATTGGATTAATCAGAAATTCTTGGAAAAATCTGTCCTTTTATTCTGGTGGTTTTTTTAAGTCAGGACCTTGCCTGTTTTATCCGTAAAATATGATGTGATCGATAAATTATAATAAACTTTTAAGCAAAATACTGCTTGAAATGCTGTGAGAGCTGTAGTGAAACTGAATATATGCCTGAAAAAGGGAAACAGATTTACAGTCTTGACTATTTTTAAATTCTAATCTTGCTTCAGGAAAAGAAAATGAGAGTAATTCAGCCAGAATCCTGGCCATAAGGAGAGGCAAATGGCAGCAACACACTGAGAAGCAGCCCATTAATATATTTTAATTTCTGTTTAGAAACCACGTAGACAACTGCCCACCTGTTCTATGCAATGAACATTTAAGGTTTATTTAAAAATGTAGTTTAATTCAAAGTTGACTGGAAAGCTATAGAAGTCTGGTTAGAAATCCCAGCTGCAGGGATTTTAACCATGTGCTGTTGGGAGCATGTTGGTTTTTGAGTCCTTGCAGACCTGTAAATTACTCTGGGGTTTTTGTTAGTTGTTTGTTTTTTATTTTCAATCATGCACCTATTCAAGGTGTAGATTCTGATGGGTTGAACTTGGTTCATCAGATTGTGGCTACGTTAGTTGAGTGCATGATTTACAGGAAGAAAACTGGCTGAAAATTGATTTCCATTGATTTATTTCCATTTATTTCCATTGGCTGCTAGCTGTGGTCCACTGCAGCCACAGAAAGACACAGAGATATAAAATATTTAATGCATTTATCTGGGCATTATTTAAATCACACAATCCTAAAACGGTTTGGGTTGGAAGGGACCTTAAAGATCATTTTGTTCCATCCCCTGCCATGGGCAGGGAACCTTCCCCTGGACCAGGCTGCTCATTGAACATCAGAGTTTTGGGGCATTTTGTGAAGAAACCACAATTCTGTAGTTGGATGAGCAGTTTAGGAGTAGTAGTTAATTAGTAGTAGGAGTTTATGTGAGCAGAAAAAGCACGCAGTGATTGATTTGTCTCAAATAATTTCTGTCTCTCAATGCCGATTCACTCTGATCTCAATGCAGGAGGGAAGAAATGGCCAGCTGGAAAAACCTCCAATCTCAACTCCTCCTTTTCAACCCTGCAGAGCGGGGTGGTTTACCAGGACAAAAACGCCACGGCCCAGCGAATATCCTCAGCCAGGCTCCACAGAATCAAAGAGCTGAAGAACGAAATATTCGACTTGCAAAGGAAAATCGAGACGTCGAGCTTCGAGAACCAGGTTTTGAAAGAGCTGAACCGCGGGCACGCCAGGGCCATCGACAGGTACAGCAACTCAGAGAGCCACCTGCAGGAGATGCTGGCAGGGCACCGGAACGAGCTGAGAGATCTCAGGAAACTCCTGAAAATGTCCCAGGAGGCCGAGAAAAACACAGCCAGGGAGCTGAAAAAAGTAGAAGCGGAGCTGAGGAGAACTAAAGGTGATCTGAAGACCTTGGTTGTGCTGTCAGAAGACAAAGCTCTGGCAGAGAGGGAGGAACTTAATCGCAGGCTGTCAGTCCTTAACGAAACATTGGAAGCAAAGGATGAGAGGATACAGGTAATGCCTGCAAATTACTGTTGTGGAATGGAGGGTGGTAGAATACCCTAAACTGGGAGGGAATCACAAGGATCATCGAGCAGGAGAGATTTCAGTGCAGGAATAGTGGAAAAGTTTTGGCTTCTTATCAGATGAATGATGCTGATGTAATCCTGTAACACTGGATGCTGTTTAAGTGCTCTCCTGAGTGTAAGGAAGTTCAAGAGGAGATAATTCATCTCCTTTTAGTATCTCTTGTTTCTTTACTCTCACTGACCCTAGCACAAAATAGATAGGAACACAATTTTTACTACACAACTGGAAGAGTGAAATTTCCATGGTCCTCCAGGAATTCATTTATATTTCCTAGGGGTCTATTATGCATAGAATTAAATAAAAAGCCAGGAAATCTTAAGAGAAATGTAAATATGAACAGCTGAATTCAGACTCTGTTTTAAAAACCTTCTGGTTCCAGGAGTGAGGAGCTATAAAAAGCACACAGGGTTGGGTGTCCACCCAATACTTTTAGGAACTGGAATTTCAGTGCATGACCCTGGGTTCTGAAGATAAAGAACCCAATAAATCACCAAATTTTCATTTACACTAAGCCTCATTATTCTGCTACTCTTCATAGGTCTCTGTGAATAAAAGCCTTAACATTTCTCAAAGATAGCTGTAGTAATTAATCCATCAGAAAGTAATGTACAGCCTTATTTTTATGATTGAATGCCAAAACCTTTTCTTTTGTTTAGTGAAAATAGGTTAAAAACCATTTTTTCTTACTTTGAAATTAGTTTTTCAGATACTTCAGTATAGTTTCATGTATTGTTCACAATATAATTTATAATACTATTTATATTACTATAATTAGAAGAGAATAACAGTTATTATATATAATTATGAGCTTAAATTGCCTTATATTAGCATGCTTATATTTTAAATCTGTCAAGAATTTAAATTTTCCAGCTCTCACACTGAGTACATCCATGTGGTAAAATCTGTCACTTTTTTAAGAGTTTGGAAATGCAGCAGAAGCTGAACAGCAGCACCTTTAGTCGTCGGCTGGCAAGTGAGAGTAAAAAACTCCTGGAAGCTACAATGACCACAAAGAAATTGCTGATGGAAATTAACATTGTTCACCAAAAAATTAAGGTATTCCAGATTTTATCCAGGTTTCTGTCTCCACAGGAAAATTCAAGTATTTAATGTTACCTATTCCTTTTGCTTCTTTTACAGTATTTACTAATGGAATTTGGTTTCCTGTTTGAGTCTATAATTGACTAAAAAAGGCAGAATTGTCAAATCCTGGCATCATTGTGGGGTCTGTTTGTTAGAAGCAGGTCAATAATGAATTGAAACAGAGATTAATGCATCAGAAATTGAACCAAAATCCACACCAGTGTGTTACCATTTGGCCAGACTGGGGTCAGATATATTCATCTACTCACTTTAAATGAGCTCCCTCACAGAAACAAGTCAAAATGAGCCAAATATTATAACCTGTAAAACTAGAGTTTAACAAAAAGATCTGTGGAAATGTTTCAAGAGTTTGCTTAAATTCCAGTTTTGTTTTTAGAGAAATGGTTTTGGGATAAATAGGTCCAGTTCATCACTTTTTGTAATGCTTGTAAATCAAACATACAGGAAAACTAAATGGATTTAAAGCCAAAAGAGCCAGGAATGAGATGCTGTATGAGTTGTAATGAAGAAAAACTTTACACATTCCAGAAAACCTGGAATCCCTTGTGGCATTTTCATGATTGTGTTTGTAACACAGTTAAAATACACTTATTTATACATTTCTGCTGCAAGGTGTTCCCATTGGGGATCTTTCTCTTCCTAAATGGAATCAAATACCTGTGGAAGATGTTGTCAAGGGGAGTTTCCCAGACATTGTGAAGGGCAGGACAGGGTTCCTGAGGATTTATGGAGGCTGGGATTTCTGCACAGGGATGTTGTTTATCCCTCTTCCCCGTGTAGCAGGTGCAGAAGTTTCCTCCTGGTACTTGGCAGTGCTTTTTCCCTGTCAGAGTCTGATCTCCTCCTGCACCTGCAGATCTGGGTGATGGGAGCAATTACAATCTCAGGAACACTAACATAAAACTGTCCCAAAATTCAAATTATTCCAAATTATTCTCACCTTAACTCTTCTCTAAAATAGTTCTGTTTCATCTCTTTTCCACACAGTTTTCTGTGTGTCCAGGTCTCTTGGTTTTCTATTTAGATCCACAGAATCTTCTATTGATTTACCACAGAGAATACCAGACATGCTTTATCAATCTTATTTCTGTGCCAGAACAGAGTTTATCCTTACAAATTAATAGTTTTAGGCACCTGTCTTATTTCAGGCCATTCCACTTCCAAGATACCTTGTAATTTTCCTAAAGAAATGAAGCTCCTATTTTTTTCCCACTGAAAGCTGGAATGGTGAGAGTGTTACTGAGATCTGTCTTCTGTGTTTAAGGAAGATATCATTAAGGAAAGTGGAATCTTGCTAAATAAATGTCAAAATGTGCCTCTGGAGTTCGTGTCACCACCAGAGCAACAGGTTGTGAACCAACTGAGCATATGACAAGGGCACTGAGTAAATGAATTTTTAAAAAAATCAACAAAAGAGAGGAAGTAAAGGCAAAAAATATTTAGTCTGGAAAAATGTGAATTACAAAGCCACTCCATGGGTCTGGCAAAAGGTGAAATCCTTGATGGGTTTCACCCAGTATGGGAAAATTAAATGGGTAAAAAGTAATTCTTAATGCAAATTAGAAGCTTAATAGTGTTTATTTTAAAATAGTGTTTATTTTCTCTTAGGAAAAGGATCGGCAGCTTTACGTACAGAATATTTATGCAAATCGGATACCAAAATCCCTGAGGGACAGAAATGATTGGATTCCTAATGACCAAAGTATGTCTGTAATCATCTTCTTTTCTTGTTTAGTTAAGCGACACTTCCACTGTTTTAGAACTGGGAGGTTTATTCCAAATTCAATGCCAAAGTAATGCTTTTGTATGGGCTGAAAAGGTGAAAAAGTTCAGGAAGTTTAATGGCTTGAATTATAGAAAGGAGCAACATAAATTAAGTTCTACCAAGGAAGAAAGAGCTCTTTAGTGAAGAATATTTCTTTGACATGGATGCTCATAGATGCTGGGGAGATACATCTGTTCCATGCAGTCTTGGCTATCCAGCATTCCAAGGGCAGCTGCCTGGAGTGGGATTCAGCTGATTAAAGCTGACCAGCGCTGCTTGAGATGCCCCAGTTTGCCTCCACTACACCCAGAATTTGGGATGGAATGATCTAAACATGGACTTCTCTGGCTGAAGCACCTCCTGCAAACACTGATCAGATATTGCAGCTCCTAAAGTGAAGCAGAAATCAGGATTTCCTCCATGTGGGTACCAAGGAGCCCTTAGCAAACCTGTCTGCTGGAGATGCTCCCCACAGAATTCCTCAAATCACGGCAGCAACACAAAATCTTACCACACTCAGTTGTTTATTTCTTTCCTCTTCATTGCCTTTGCAAAGCCATTAACTCTGCCCAAACCACCAGTGAACTACAGAGAAAAGATTGGTAGTTTAAGGTGTAAAATTAAGAAAAACACACATTCCTGGTTCTCATCCCAAGTCAGACGTTTTTTATGAAACTCTGAATTCCTGTTTTAGTTACACCACATAACTACCATTTTTTAAATTTTACTCACATATGGCCTTTTACTCAATAGAAATTGAATATTGCTATTCAATTATGGTACTTAAACCACTGTTATTATTTAAATTCTTCTTTCCTTTAAGCAAGATAAGGGAGCTTAGTTGGAGAGAGGCATGATCTTTTGTAATTAAAAGCTACCAAGCAAAGTTGTCCAGTCCTCTGGAATTTTTAGAAACAAGTTTCATTCTCTGCCACTTAATGGATTTGGAAACCCAGAGCTGGAATTGCTGACAATTTGTTTTCCTTTTCACTCTTGACTTGAATTTTCCTTTAGCAGATTTCTAAATGATTGCCTCTTCAGGTCATTATTTTCTAGTTGACGTTCACAAAAGTTTTTTAAGCCAGCAGGAAATTTGGAGCTGGTTTTTTTAGCGGTGCTGATAAATGGCTGGAGGGAGGTTTCCTTAGGTGGCCCGAAAGCTCTGTGCACGTAAGGGGAAGGGATTTTTTGGATGGAGCCGTGGATTCCAGCGGCTCCGGCCGGGAGCGCGGCGCGGGCGGGGGCTCGCCTGGGGCGGCAGCGCCCCCTAGGCCCGGTCCCGGGGAACGCCCCGCCGGTCCCGGCTGGAAAAGCTCCAGGAGCGACTGGGAACCCAATTCCCCCCGCAGCATCGGAGCCACTCCAGGTCACCCGCGTCCCTCCCACCGCCCAGCTGCCAGCACCGGGAGGGCACCGTTTTTCTGCGTTTTATCCTTTGATTTCTGAGCTCCAAACTGGGAATAAGGGTGAATGTGGATGTGGTAAGATCCCGGTTTTGCTGCTCTGGTGGTAACAACTGTCTCAGCTGCTGTACTCGTGTCAAAATTATTCCAATAACAAAGGAACAATATACTCATCTTCTCCATCTCATATCCATATTTTTCTCAACATCTCATTCAGTCACTCCCTTGGAATCTCTTCCAAAGGCTTCTGATATTTCAAACAGTGTTAAGCATTTCCCATGAGCTGGGTACCATAAAGATCCAAATTTAGGAAGCTGAACTGTGAGGCACCATAGCAGACCTCTCAAATTTACACTAGAATGGAACCAAAAATTTAAGCCCATGTGGGCTCTGGGGCATAGACATACTTGCCTGACTTTACATGTTCTATCTGAACATATACTTTGTAGTATGTTTTTGTATATATTTATGTATATACTTATGTTTAGGATGCACTGATGCACAAATGAAAAGGCTCAGTAATCCAGGTTTGTGTCCAGTTTTCCAGTATTTATAGATTCAGCAGAACAAATTATTTCTTTTTTAAAGGACATTCAGATATGCATTAAAAAAAAAGTTTAAATTCTTGGTGACGTACCAGTATTGTCAGTTGTCAGAGATATCTTTTATCAACAACCTAATTCCAAAAATTACTGTATTGCTAATGTTTGTCCTATTCAACAGGTGTGAGAGTAGACAGATCAATACAAGTAGATAAAGAGAGTTTTAGAGAACTGCTGCTGTCTCAGCACCAGGAAACAGAAAAAAATCCAATCCAGCTAAAAAAGGTGGGAAAGATCTGGATCCAAATCCAATCCCCTATTTAAGCTCCCAGCTAAGGTGTTTCTTATTCCCTAAGTTGCAGTAATATGCCTGGATAGCCTGATCCATCCTCTTGCATGTGGATTTTGCATGAGTGTGATTACAGTACAGAAATAATGTTGTGATGCAAAATATAATTTAACAGCAACAGAAATTTAGTAATCTTTTTATAAGTATTGCACTGATCGTGTTCTTTTAAAAGTCACTAAACAAGCATTCCCTCATAATTTTTTACCTTTAATTGCCAATTGTAGGAGAAAAGAGTAGATAAGGCTGGAGAAGTTAAAGCAAAGGAAGTGTGCTCACATGCCCAGAGTAAAAAAGAAAAGCAAGCAACCAAGAAAGTACCAGAAACTTCTAACAGGACACACAGAGGTAGGTTGAATGTTTCTCTCAGAAATTCACCTGATCTTTGCAAATTACCAGAATTCTTGGTAATTTCTGCGGTTCTGACAGCCCTTCAGTGGCACCTGGCTGACAGGAACTAGTTCCAAAAGATGAGTGAAGTGTCACTGAAATCACAGAATCGTCTGGGTTGGAAAATGCAGCTGCTGGTGGTGCTGCACTGAGAGCAGAGCTGCTCTGCAGGATGTGGCATCTCCACCTTGCTGGTCTTCCCAAAGCTCAGGGTGGTAAAAATTCAGTGTTCAGTCTGTAACAGGATAATTAACAGTTGTTAATCCACACTCATCAAACACTGATCTCAAAGTGGTAGCTGGGAATCTTCATCACTGATGTGAATGTATTTCCATGGCTGGAAAAGGAAAAGGACTGTGAGGGCTGGGAGAAGTTCCTCATTAGTGATCCCTGGAAAGAGATTTTATGGAAATCTCAGCCACTCATGGAAAAGTTACATGCAAGAGACTCATCTGTAAACATCTTTATTCTGAAGAAATTCTATAGAACAGAGGAGAGAAAAATCCACTGCTCCTCCCTCATTCACGTTTTTCTACCAAGAAACATTCCTGTTATTTCCTTTAAGGCTTTTAGGAAAAGAAAGGGTCTGAGTGCCACCATTCTAAACATGTCACGAGTGGCAGGAAACGTCCAGGTCCCACATTTGCCCAGGTGGAACTGGTGATGCCAGGTCACATCCCTGTAACCCAGGATGTGTTAACTCCTGTGGTTTGTACTCTGCCTTTTCAGCCTGCAGCCTTTCCAGAGCCCCCAGAAAACCAAAGCCAGCATCTGTCTTCAAAATGCCCTTTAAAACTGACAGAAAACACAGGGCTTCCAATGCTCCCTCTGAAAAATCTGTGGAATCTGAGTTTCACTGATAGTAGACTTTTATTGGAGCCTTACCAGGCTTTTTTAGTTCCTACAACTTCTTATTTCTCTTTTAAGCTTGGATTATTATTATTATTAGTACCTCATTTTGGGGGTACTCTGTGAGTCTCCGAACAAGACCCATTACAAATCATCCCCTGCACAGATAAATGCATTTCTGTACACACACTCCTTTTCCTACTGAAAAGTGGAGCCCCCTCATTCCCAGGTGAGAGAGTTGCTGTCTATTCTGTTCCACACAAGCAACTCTGTTGTGAATTAAGAGAAAGGAAATCCTGCATATCTCTAAGTTCCACTTAAAAGCCAGACAGTGACAATTAAGAGTTCAGATCTCAACTGGTTTCTCTGTTGCATTGTACATGACTTTTCTTGCACTGTATTTAGTCATTACTGTACATAATGGCAGCTAAATTCATTTAATTAAATTTAACACCATGAAAAAAGTAAAAATAAATATATTAACCTGGATTCAGTGGCAGAATTATGTTGTTTAACTCTTGCCCCATGCTGTTGTATTTATTATAGATGGTATTAGAAATACCATTAATAAGAACTGAAACAATGAAATAAGGATGTGATACTTGCTCTTTTTAAAGCTTCATAACTCTTCGTGTTCTTAAACCCTACAATATTTCAGGGGGCAAACTACTGATGGAAGAACACAAATTTTCAGAATTTATTAAAGAAATGGAAAAAGAGACAGAGGTTCTTAAACAGGAGTTGAGAACTCTGATGATATCTGAACGAAGTCCTCAAAGAGTAAAGGAGAACAATCAAGAGGGAGAGGCAGTGGAAGAAGCTGAAAAAGAAGAGAAAAAGCTCTGTGAGCAACAAAAGAAGAAAGCCAGGAGCGAAGGTGCCAGTCCAAGCAAAGACCCTGCTAGGCTGAAAAAAAAATACATCTTCTCAGAAGCTGTTGAGAATTTACATCAGGGGCTCCACACTTCAGGTGCCAAATCCAAAGCAGGCAGCCTGAGCAGCCAGAGACAGGCAGGCCAGAGCTGCAGTGGCACTGCTGTGCCCAGGGGCAAAATCTCCTTTGGGGCTTATGAGCCTTCCTTTGGGCAATCCCTCCTGGGCAGGCAGGTTCCACTCTCTGGAGTGGAAGAAACTCCTTCTGCTGAAGGAGCTCTTTGGGGAGGAATGTTTGCAAGGAGACAGCTCCTGCAGTTCCAGCAGCACAAGGGTGAAGGCAGGCAAGTGAGGGGTGCAAAACAAATCCCAAACTCCGTGACAGGGCCCAACTCTCCTCGTTAAAACCAACTCCTGAGAAGACACAATTATTTCTGGTAGTTAAGTACATCAGCTTACCTTTGGAAAGTTTAAACATTCAGAGTGTTACAAACCAAATGTTTTACTCTCATTAAATGTTTATTATATTTTACAAGCACTGGCAATGGCTTTCCATGATTTTTTCCAAAACAAGTTGTCACAAAAAAACCCCATTCTGTGCTCGGTGTGTATCCACAAAATGTGTTGTATTAAGAATTCCTTATCATTTCTACCTGCTGCCAGGTAAAAGTTAGTCCTTGTTTAGGAACTTCCAGGTTTTTGCATTCCCAAGGAGCTGGAATTTGGGAGCTAGGTGATTTTCAGCTCACTGACATCAGCACCCAACTTTCTTAAGGTTCACTGCTGGGTGAGGACCAACAATGCAATAGAAGAAAACACTTTTTTACTTCCTTCACTCTCCAAATAGCTTCCAGAATTCTCAGATAATAAAAATAATTTGCTCCTACATTGTTTTCATGAGCATTAGAAACCTCTAAAGCCTCATTCTTTCCCACTGTTGGAACTTATCAAAGCAGTTTGCCTGGTAACTTCCCCAGCTGACATCCACAGATGAATATGCAAGAGGAAAGCATTGTTTTGGACAAGTCAGGCATAGCCAGTCTCCAAAAAGCCTCTAAAAATCCTTGTTTAAGGTTATGTAAGCAAGGGGAGGAGGATTGTGTTTGTTCCTCACACTAATTTATTAAATACTTGCTAAATTCATATGAAGCTTGGAAAAATTAGGGGCATTCTGTTAATTTTCAAAGGCAGTAGCACTTTAAAAAAATCTCAAAAATTACACTACAAAAGCTTTTAAAGATGACAAAGACATTTAGAGCTGAACCTGTTGCAGCAACATTTCAAAGGTTTAGAAAAAATAATTAACAAAATAAATTAGCCCAGTTGATTCAAACAGTATTTCATTATGCACAAACACGGGGGGTTGTTGTTTTGGCTTGGATTTTGGTGAGTTTGGGATTTGTTTTCCCATTTTGGGTGTGTTTGTTCGGGAGTTTTGTGGGTTGTTTAGGAAAACTGCAGTTAACATTAAAAAAGAGATGATAAAACCTAAGATGGGTTGAAAAGCTTTATTTCCTTAAGAAAATCACAATTATACATAACATTCAATCACAACATTTTTTCCTTGATATTTATTTTCCTGTTGGCTAACATGAAAAAACATTGAAATCAGTTTTTTTGTAAGTAAATAGCTATTCATAGCACACCTGTGAAGAAAACTCCCTTTTGGGTGATTTTCTGTTTTTCTAATTTAAATCTTCCCCAGGGCCTGTTCAATACAGAGAAGGGCAATGCTCTGTTTGGGTGGAAATAAGTCATAATATAAAATATATTCCTAATATAAAATCCCATTTTTAAAATTAACATTAAACAAACAAAAATATTTAATCCATATATATATATATATATACACACAACATAACCTGACCTTTTGAACTGGTTTTTAAAGGGAGTGCCAATTTTGGAGGGGTCCTAGCCCCTTCCTTCCTGCAGTGAGGAAAAGGCCCTGGAATAGAAGAGCAGATCATTCCTGTGGGAATTCCAGAGTGGGAAGCTAAATCAGCATCCCCTCTGCAGGAACAGCACTGTCTTCTGCTTCACTGACAGGAGCCTGTGCTTGGCAGCTGAAGAAACCTCACAAGAGATAAAATCTTGATTAAACTCATCTATTTTTTTAGGAGAGCTCAAGAATATTCCAACTTTAGGGTAAAAAAATCACAAGGAAACTCTCTTTTGCCCCAAGCCAAGCAAACAACCTCTGCCCTCTGCATCACCCAACATGGTCCCACCTCAGGGTGAAGCTACCACATTTTACAGCAAAGAAACAGCCAAGCTCCCAAATTAATTCCTAAAGCCAGCACGTTTCCAATTTAAAACCACAAATCCAACACTTGTAGATGTTGGTGACAACAGGCTGTGACAAAACCTTATGGTTCTGCCAGGACTAAACCCAAAATGAGGTTTTATAACCAGCAATGCTGCTCTTTCCAAAATGAAACACAAACTCTGGGAAGCGAAATGAAAAGGATCAAAAGGACTGAGTGACATCCACATGGAATAACAAGGATTGTCTCAGACCTTGTCTCATGAAAGATAACTGTCCCTTTTTTTCTTTTTAATTAATTTAAAACAGTGATTATGTAAATGCAGTTGAGGAGTCCATGGATTGCTGGGGTTCCTTCAGCTGAAGGGGTGCAGCATGATAGCAACAACTTTATTGCAGACCACGAGCCAGCAGGTAATTCCCACACCTCCTGGAAAAGAGGGAGAAGCCACGATTGAAGTTGTTGGATCAATAACCCTGAGGAACCTGTGCAGCTGAAAACAACCTTGGAAGTGTAAAAAATAAAGCTCAGAATTCATGAGGCCAACATGAACAAAAGTTTTTATATACAAAAGGGAGATAAATCATGTTGGTCCCAAAAAATTCTGGATTGTCTTGGGAAAAGAGCACCAAATACACAAATATGAGCTAAAGTGTGATGAGTGCATCCCAGAGCAAAAACCATCTGCTACGGATCCAAGAGAAAATCTAAGTTTAAGGCCTGGCAGAATGCTTTGCTTGAACCTAAATTAAGGATTTGAGAGAGGTAAAAAGTAAATTTCCTCTGAAATTGAAATAAGTTGTTTTGTAAGTACCTAGCTACTCATAGCACACCTGTGAAGGAAACTCCCTTTTGGGTGATTTTCTAATTTAAATCTTCCCCAGGGTCTATCCAATACAGATAAAGGCAATGCTCTGGGTGGAAATAAAAATGACAAAATTCAGTGGTCAGTTCAATAAACAAGAACCACACACCGAAGAGCTGCTCAAATATTGAAACCCTTTTCTCTGGGAGTCAGAGAAGCAGCTGCTGTTAATCCATGGATGCTCAGGGGCTTGGGAATGTCCTTTTCCTCACCTGCCACTCCTGTGGGGAAGGCCACCAGGCGCTCCAGGGGAGCCAACCATTTGCTTGGAAGCACCGTGACGGGCTCGGAGTAATACTTCCAGATCAGAGAGATCATCAGGGCAGCCTGCAATGGGCATTTCTATTACTTTGGGTAATAACAGACATCAAAGTACATTCCCAGGGCTATCTGGAAACAGCAAATAATAAATTCTAATGAAAGGGAATTATTTCTTTGTTATTTTATCTTCTTCAAAATATTTTTAGATTCAGTATGACCTTAAATTTATACACAATATGACAAAGTTGCAGGGAGAACTTGTTTTCTTTCAAGACCCTCATTCTGATCTGGCAGAGTCAAAAACAGTCATAGCATTTGTTAAAATACTGATGACCCTTTTCAGCCTGAATTTTTGCCTACAAGGAGTGCAACTCAGTTTAACAGTCCCCTAAGGAAATCTTCAGGCTGACACTGCCATCCTCGTTAGCAAATTCCTTGGCATCACGTCAGAACTACACAGACAATCTGATGAGGCACCGTGGGGAAATGTGTGGCAGCTGTAGGTGGAGATTTGCATCCTCAGCAGAAGTATATTTTGGTTTCAAAGCCAGAATTATATTTACATGTAGCAGAACTTTCCTGGATTTGGGGCCATATATAAAAAAAAAACCCCAGTGATTAAAGAGCTAAGACAAACTCCAATCTTGTCCCCCGAAAAGCAGAAACACAGAGTTGAGATGAAAGTTAAACTCCTTCCATCCTCAACTACCACATTTTATTAGCAGCATCTCCCTTCCAGTTCCAGAAACTCTTTCTGTTTGACAAGCTCTGTGAGCTTGGAATCATGGAATGGTTTGG